>CAUJNA010001768.1:477500-542500 GCA_963377175.1 Effrenium voratum | reverse complement strand
CAGGAATGGAACTTGGATGCGCTGATCCGCTACATCAAGGCTGGCGGGAATCAGGTAGGGACATCAGGATGGTTCTGCCAATTTCTTGATAAGCGAGCGAAACCCCATGATGCATATAGCTGCTTTACTTGGGATCCGATTCTTGTTTCAGGTTTTGGCATTGAAATGTGCAGAGGGTTTCATGTGTGTCCCGAAGTACACTTCTGGGTGCGACTTCCCGGATTCCAGGCATGGTTCCAACAGCACGGAGAGCTGGGCGCGAGCTATTGACCACTCCATTCCCACTGAAGGTTTTGGTTGATCAGCGCCTAAACCAATCATTTCCCCCATGAAAACCGTGGCTTCTTTTTTGCTGCTGTTTCCCAGGCTGTCTTCTGCTATAGAATTCCCCTTGTCCCGACATTAACCAAAAAAACACTTGCTTGCTCGATTGGATTCCGACAATGGAGCCTGGCAAGTTGCACTCGGTACAAAGGCTGCTGGCTTTCGCAACTGCTTCTTTGGCTGACCCAATGTAGAAAGCCACAATTTCTTTCATGGTTTCGAGTCTCGAGGATGCACCCGGGGCGTCACGATCCCCTGCCATATCCTTGCAGGTGTTTAACGGGGTTTGTTTGTGGGCTTCAAATGTGTTCCGTATGAAGCTCATGGGCCGATGGGACGAAAGCATTGAAGAATCACAGAGCGTCTCATGCTGCATCCTGGAAGCCGCTGAATCAAGTATGGCTGCTTTCCATGTCATAAACAAAGAGTTCCGCAGCATTTGTTTGATAGACCAGCATGTGCTTCCTTCTCAAGAACAACACGCCCGTTTGATAAAGGGCAACAGCTTTTTCGCTTTTCATACGGTTTCTTTCGCTGATTCGACTTCAGCACCTTCATTCCTTGCCCTCCACTTCTCATTTCGTCTGCGGTTGCCCGGCTCAGGTGGTGGGGGGTGCTCCCAAGCGAGAGGGACTGCTGGTGGGTCTGAAGAATGGCCATGTGATGCCCGGAAGCTCAGTGAGACATGTCGAAACCTATGAGCTTTTCGTGTGGCATGTCTGAGGGTTTGTTCAACGAAGGACACGTCTTGGCTATGTCGAAATTAACATGTATAGAAGCTGATGTGGAGGATACCCGCTTGAATCATGTGATTTGGGGATGTATCTTTTGGTGAAGTCTGTAAATGCTCATTTGTGTGGTTGGAAAAACTCAATCTTGGTTGGCCAGCACCTTTTTCATGGTTGGACTTCGACGGAGGTCGCCAGGAAGATTTAACTCGCGGCAAAGCCAAATCGACGAAGCCCATCTTCTGAACGTTGAGTCTCAGTCTCAGGTTACAACAGACACCCTTGCGCCGGAAATCCAATCATCCGAAAATACAACATCCAATCATCCGGACATCATCCAATCAATCAACAGCCAGTCACCCTCCTCCAGTCGTTGGGAGCCAATTCCGCAAAAAATGATCCCTCGGACCTCACTTTGGCGCCGTCTGGCGCCAACGGAGCTGGAGATGCCCGGAAGATTCCCAAAAGGGAGTTCACTCGAAGGACTCCAAAAGAAAAAGCTCAACAGCATGGGGAAAAAGAAACATCTTAACATGGGGACGGGCTTGAGATCTGGGCCTTGATCAGTTTCCCCTCCTGAGACGAGAGTCATAGTTGAAAAGATTTTAAAACAAAAAGAGACAGGGAGAGGGACAGAGGTATATTTGTATATATATATATATATGTAGACTGACACCAACTCTTTCTTTTTCCCCGCATGACATCAATGACCTTCAGGAAGATCTTCGTGGACAATGCCTTCCCTGTGACCCTCATCAAGCAGGTCCCGAAGAGCTACCGCCCGTGGTTGTGGCTGGTAGGCATGTGTTTGGTCATGTTTTTGTTTGTGTGGGTTGGGGTTGTTTGCTTGCAACCAGCATAACCTTGAATCCTGTTGTCCTCATGCTGCGGGGTTTCGTGTTTGCTTGTGCACGTGGTTTGCTTCATCGATTATGTGTTGGTGTGTGTGTGTGTGTGCATGTTGGTGTGTATGTGCTAGTTGTGCTGCATGTTCGTTGTTTGTTTGTTTATGTGTTTGTGTGTGTGTGTGTCTGTCTGCCTGCCTGCCCGTCTGTCTGTCTGCCTGCCTGCCTGGCTGGCTTCCTACCTGGCTGTTTGTTTGTTTGCCCGTCTGTCCGTCCCTCCGTTTGTTTGTGTGTTTGTGCGTTTGCGTGTGTGCGTTTGCGAGTGTGTGTGTGTGTGTGCGTGTGTGTGTGTGTGTGTGTGTGTGTGTGTGTGTGTGTGTGTGTGTGTGTGTGTGTGTGTGTGTTTGTTTTTGTTTTTGTTTGTGTTTGTGTTTGTGTTTGTGTGTGTGTGTGTGTTTGTGCGTGTGTTTGTTCGTTTGCGTGCGTGTCTGTGCGTGTCTGTGTGTGTGTGTCTGTGTGTGTCTGTGTGTGTGTGTGTCTGTGTGTCTGTGTGTCTGTGTGTCTGTGTGTATTTGTTTATCTGCCTGCCTGCCTGTTTGGCTGTCTGTTTGCTTGTACGTATGTTTGTCTGCTTGTGTCTTTGGTTCTTTGTTTCTTTGCTTGGTTTGTTTGGTCGTTCGTGGTTCGTTTGTTTGCAGCTGCTTGGGTTCTTTTGCAAGACGTCCGCATTCAGACAACGTTCTTGGCATATGTATCCAAGCATGACCACTAGCTACGTCTTTCGGCATGAGACAATGCCAAAAGTCATGATCTGGTCATTTTTCGGGTTATCTACAATATTTTCCGAGGGAGCCAAGCAGGCAACATGCAGGCAGTCCGTTGCTTTAATTGTGAACAATCTGGGCGAAGGAGAGTAGAGGTGTCTGGAAACACGAGCCAGAGTCTTTAGGCTGAGATCCCTGAGGCTTCCCAAGGTCTCAGAGTTTGGTTTTCTGTGTTCAGTTCTCACTGCGACAAAGAGCACTTGGGTCACTTGGGTCCACTGAGTCACGAGCTGGGGCAGCGGTCAGGCGACAGCGGTGAGGTGTCTGGACCTTTCGTGCAGGCGGGCGTGCAAATCGGAGTGGGGCGGGGGATGGGGGGGGTTTTGGGGGTCATGTGGGCCAGCGTTGTCCGACGCGTACGTACGTTATGGCTCAACAGTTGTGGATGGTCATGGCAGGGGTAGCTTTGCTTCGCGAGGCCCTGCTTCAAGATTTGGCTTGACAAGTCCAGTCGTTTCTGGATAGGCATCCTCAAAGGATGCAATCGACAATGCAGACTTGAAGAAGGCAAGAAGTCCACCTTGGTAGCAGCTTCCCTCAGATCACAGATCTATGAAGGTTCCAATGCTTGTGACTGCACCCGCGCAGTGCGTTGGAAGTGGCTTGGGCTTTAGGAGGCAATGCATGAGAATGAGAGTTTGAAAGAGTGGACTGCCGTGTTCCAGCCCGGCAGGCGCAAGAAGCTAGCGGTGGTTGATGAGACCTCCAACTTGCTCGTGTGCTCCGCGACTTCAGCCATGCAGCTCTTGTGATTCTTGGATTTGTCGCGGTGAGTTACCAGCCATTCTTGTCTCTCGCCCACTGAGTGTTCACAAGTCACAGAGACTCTTCTGAGTGGACGTTTGTTGCAGCATTGCACCAACCATTTCAGTGCCTACCACCAAGCCGCCAAACACAAGCAGCATCCGGGACAAATGAGAGCAAACTCCAAGCGTTTGCAGCTCAAACACGCTGCAGGACTCCCTACGCATGTTTGTTTCGATTGATCAGTGTCAATGCCAAACGAGGAGGCGTATGTTCCCACTGTCGGGACAGGACATACCCAGAAATGTATCTCTCCGGCGAAGCAGCTTTCTTGTGACAGGGTAATTGGAGCAACCCTGTCATGTGTCCGTTGCCAGGTACGACTTGGATACCCAGCAACTCCTCTATCAGGACTCAGCAGCACAGAATGGAGTCGGCAACTGCGCAGTAAAGCGTGCTTGACCCTAGACAGGAGGAATGTGTTAAACCCATGTCTGCCAGCTCAAACTCGGAAGTGGCCACGGCACCTTGAGTTTGAGGAGTTCCCCGCTAGCATGTTTTCTGGTCAGGCGGGGTGATTGCTCAGTTCGACCGGACAGGAGCCAAATGCCAACAGCGTGGCTTGGAATACGGAGATGGAGGACTGATTCGCTCTCGCGGAAGGTGTGTCGATGATTCTTTGGTTTGGGAACGCAGTTTCGATCGAGTTGTTGCACACAATGTCAACGCCTGACAATCCTTCTGAGGCCAATCTTGTGGGCAGTCGAAGCAGATTGGCCACTGAGCCACTGAGCTGCTCAAGTCTTTGGCCACCTTGGCTCCATGAATCACCTTGGGCTAGGACATGCTGGCGTACAGCGGCAGCAACATGTTGTGCATCAAGACGGGGAACTTCCCGCCGCACATGCAGAAGTTGCAAGGCGCTAGCTCATTGGGAATGAGAGCCCGTGCAAGACATAGTGGGCATCGTGATCCACTGGACTCGGATCAGCCATTCTGAGCCCCAGTAGCAGGTAATTTTCAAGCATCTTTGGATGGCTTTCAATCGCCACATTGTGATTTGGTATGTCCGCGTGCATGTTCTCTGGAGAGGTTCCATCAGCTTCAATTTGACTTTTGTCTTGCTTGTGTCGTTGTTGTTGCGGTTGTGGTTGTGGCTGTGGCTGTGGTTGTTGTTGCTGTTGCTGTTGTTTGTTGTCTGTTGTATGTGGTTTGATTGTTTGTGTGTGTGGGTGTCTGTGTGCGTGTTTGTTTTTGTGTTTATTTGGTTGCTTAGTTGCTTGCTTGCTTGCTTGCTTGCTTGCTTGCTTGCTTGCTTGCTTGCTTTGTTTGCTTGCTTGCTTGCTTGCTTGCTTGCTTGATTGTTTGCTTGATTGCTTGCGTGTTGTTATTGTTGATCATGTTGTTGATGCTGTTGATGTTGTTGATTGTGTTGATGCTGTTATCGAAGTTGTTGTTGTTGCTGATGCTGTTGTTTGTTGTTTGTTGTTTATTGTGTCTTGTTGCAGTGGTGTTTGTGTTTGATTGTTTGTGTGTTTGCTTGTGTTTTTGCTTGTGTTTTGCTTGTGTGTTTGTGTGTCTTGGTTTGTTTGTTTGTTTGTTTGTCTGTTTGTTTGTTTGTTTGTTTGTTTGCTTGCTTGTGTTTGCTTGTGTGTTTTACTTGCTTGCTTGCTTGCTTGCTTGCTTGCTTGCTTGCTTGCTTGCTTGCTTGCTTGCTTGCTTGCTTGCTTGGTTGGTTGGTTGGTTGGTTGGTTGGTTGGTTGGTTGGTTGGTTGGTTGGTTGGTTGGTTGGTTGGTTGGTTGGTTGGTTGGTTGTTGTTGATGGTGGTAGTGGTGGTATTGGTATTGGTGTTGGTGTTGCGCTGGGTGTTGGTGTTGGTGGTGTTTGTCGTGTGTTTGATCATTTGTTTGCCGGCTGGCTGTTTGTCCGGCTGTCTTGCTGTGTGGCTGATTGCCTCTCTGTCTGCCTTGAAAGAGACTGGGTGTGCCTTAATGAAACTAAAGGTTACGCAAACATGTGTGGCTTTCTTTCTGTCTTCCTAGACAACCCCAACCAGGGATATTAATCCAAACAAGCGCCAATACGACGAGTCTACCCTATTTGCCTATTTGTTTGGTTTTTGTTTTTGGGGGCATGTAGTTTTATCGCAACATGTTTCAACGCCACGGCCAATGCGCCGTTTGGCTCAAGTTTTCCCTCTGGCAAACCCACACTTGCCATACTCGTCACGGCGCCTTTCAACGGCGCGGCGCCCATCATCGCGCAAAAGGTGCGCGTTGCCGGGAGGCCGCGGTTGGGGGCTTGGTCGTGGAGGTGGGTCAGGACACGGGTTTGGGAGGGTGCTGCATTTGGTTTGCTTTGCTTGCTCGCTGCGCTGCATTGTTTGCCTGCCTGGTTTGCTGCTTTGTGCTTGCTTTCGGTTGTCTCTGCCCTTGCTGGGTTCATTCATCTTTTGGTTAAAGGCACCCTGTTTTGGTTCGTTTGTTGTGCCAGCCGGGGGCACCGCTTTGCCCTTGGGACTGGGGGACTTAAACAATCTCTTCTTGTTGGTGGGATTGGGCCTGTTTATTCTCTCCCGAAACTCTGTTTCAAACCCTTTCGCAGGTTATCAGCCGTAGGATTCGTCCTCGGTTGGCACCGCGAACCCCATTTAATAACAACCCTGCAGGCGCCGTTTTCCATAGGCTACTGTAGGACTCATGGCGGGAATCACGAGGATGGACCTCATGTGGTGACCGATGAGTGGGTTCTCGGCCAGGCCGGAATCTTGGACGTTGTGAATGACGACCAAGTGCCCGGACAGCCGATGTTTTCCGGTCCTGACTTTTTGTCGGACCACACTTTTTCAGAAGCAATGCCTTCAGGAAGGTCCAGTGCTACTCGCACTGATGACCTATCGTCTAATGCCTCAAGAGCTAATCGCTCTCAGGGTCATGGGGCTAATCGTCCTGACCATGATGATTCCGTCTCAGGACGTGATGATGACGAGCCCGGTATTGCACCTGGAGCTCAATCCTCATCTTTCCCGGAGCTGATGAATATTGGTCAGTCCGAGTTTCGTGACTCTCGAAGTAGCAGTAGACCTGTGCCAACCAGCAGTGTAGTTTTTCAGGCGCTCGGTAGTCCCGAACCTGGTACATCCAGTGGAGTTGCATGTGACGTTCATCTGCCGACCGAATCCGGTGGGCTCGATTGGAGAGCCTCATGGCCCAACGACGGAAACATTTTTGGTATGGATTTTGCCGCATGGATGCCAGGGCTACCCGCCCCGTCATCTTTCCCGCAATTCCAAAGCCCAAAACGGGCTGCTGGAAGCGATGAATTCATGCTACCTTTGTCGATTGAAAATCTCAATCCTGACGTGGCCAGCCGTAACGTCAGGCCAAGACCGTCGGTAAACCCGACCATGAGGAACATGTCCCCTCCCCCAGGACTTTCAGGATTTGAGAGCCCTAGGGAGCGTAATATCGTAGATAGATTGGATTTGCATCCCAGTCCAACCCCAAGCAAACGATCAAGGTCAAATTCGACTGGATCGCATAGGGCAAGGGGGATGGATCGGGAAACTGCCCATAGGGGTAACCCCAATACGCGGGACTCAGGACGCGGTCGATCAGGTGACCCAGCGTCGATCATTGGTAGAGATCTGTTAAACGCGGACACGTTGATTAACGTGCTTGATGGGATCGAAGCATTCCAGGAGGAATTCAATAGGTCGAGTGGCCCGAATGTACAGCCTGTTCGCCCTACGCCCAATGCGGCTTCCTTTCTCGCCATTGACAACACAGACGGAGCTGATGTTCCGATTGAGTCTGAATCCATGATGGCATCAAGTTCCAATCACAACAACACCGTCAGCAGCGCTACCGATGTTGAATCAATGTCTGAGTCTAGAGCGTCCAATGCGACTGATTTGCATGACGTTGTCATTGCTGATATGAAGCCTGAAGTTCCTATGCGGACTGATAGGCCGGTAGTTCCCAAATTGTTTGTGACAAAGGGTCTAGGCATGCCACAGCCATCAGCTGTTCGTGATGCCAGAAGATCTGCACCGTATCAGAGTCAGTCTCCGAATCGGAGCGAATTCCCACGGCCATCAACGGCGGTACAAGATGATTTCAGGACACCTCCGAGATCTAATCCGATCATGGTTGATTTGTCCACTCCTCGAGATCGCGGATCAGGATTTGGTCCTGCGAGTGAGGAGCAACCCAACGAGGTTGCTGATCTTGTAACAGCCCTTGAAAGAGGGAGAGTGGACTCTTCGGTAAGTGCGATCATTCATCGCCTGGTTGCTAAGGTCGAAGACCTTGGGCGTAGGAATGATAGAAGTGATCAATGCATCAAGCAGCTCTCCACTGAGGTTAACTCGTGGAGGGCCAAATACGACCAATGCGTCCATGTGAGTAGCACGTGTACGCAGGCTGCGAACGCGGCCATGCAGCTGTCACAAGGGACTAAGGACATCGTGACCGAGCTTGGCCAACGCGTCAAGATCGTTTCCAATCGCATGATAAGCATAGGCGATGCCCTAAATGAGCGAGCTAGCTATGATGATGTTGCTCGCTCCATCACCCAAGTTCAAACTGTTTTTGAATCTCTTTCTGATCGAGTAACCGGGCTTATAGCTCGTGTTGATATGATCGAGAGATCTCTAGTGGAGAGCCAATCCAACCATCCTGCGATTGGTGGAGTAAACCTCAAAATCGAGGACCTGTCCACTAGGGTATGTCAGATTGATAGGATGATGCAAGATGTCGAACAACGCTGGACCAATAGTAGGGACGGCATAAAGTGGGTTAAAGACCAACTTTATGAGACACAAGCCAACCTTGAGATAAAGTCAAGGGACTGCAAATCCTACACGGACAAGCAAAATACTCATAACATGGCTGTTTCGACTACGCTCAACAGTAAGCTCGAGCAAATGCTCGAGGTGCTGGGTAATACGGCCCAGAGAATTAACTCCCTCGAGTCAAGGCACTCGAACCAGGCCTCAAGTAGTGGATTGAACGATCGCACAGGAGGAAGGCGTGCCGCGTCCCGTACTCCGGATAGGCGGCCACCTCCACCTGGCCCTCCTGATGATGATCCTCCCCCACCTCCTCCTCCAGATCGGCAAAGCCCAGGAGGAGGGGGGAAGAAGAGTGCTGCCGGTGGAAACCCTGGCGACCCTGGTAAACCCAGGTGTAAATACGTAGGTGATGGAAATAATCACCTCATGGCTGAGTTTCACTGCAAAGGATGCAGAGGTGATATTTGTGAGTATTGTTTCTCGTTCAAAGAGAACTTGTGTGAGGAATGTTCCCGTAACGGACCCCGATGCGGTGTCTGTAGGGAGAGCTCGTTCCTGACCAAGGGAATTGAGTGTCAGTTTTGTAGGACCTACTACTGCACCAGACATTCTGCTGGGCAGGATGACTACAGGAGATTTGGATTTGTCCAGGGTCCCTTGTTGTCTTGCGTGCCTTAGGGACGAAACTAGGAGAAGAAGGGATCCCGATGGTAACCGTATCAGGAATAGATCTCCTGGAGGCGCACCTGAGACGAACCCGACGCGGTCGTACTCGCCGCCTCTGCGGCCACCCGTTGACAGATTCCGTGACACTCCCACTGGGGGTCAACCCAACGCGGTTGACCTTCAGAGCCCTCCGAAGGCTACGCAACCTGTGCCCCTGGATAAACGTGAAACCGGATATTATCCAGGATTTGATCCCAACGGTACAAGGCCGAGGGATCCTTCAGGCCTTGAGCCGCCGACCATGCGTGGCCCCGATCCTCCTGACAAGAACTGTCGGATGTGTGATCGGGATATTCCTGACCCCAGCAAAATTGGGGAATGTAAGATATGCATGAAAAGGGCATGTGAGATTTGCATTCCAAAGGCTACTCGCCTTTGCCCTGTATGTGCACTGTCAATCGGTAGTTCTCAGGTTCCACAGCATCTTTTCGGAACTGGTGGCGGCGGATACAGTAGCCATCATGATCCGAACTGCACAGCTGCGACTAAGTGCATTCCCATAGACCTCCCGCCAGAGCCCGACGCGGCTGGGCTGAGGGTATGGATAGCCAATATGAAGGAAGCTGTTAGCAATGCCTACAGCTATGATGGACTTTACGTCATCAATTGGCTAACTGAAGTCGAGAAGGCAAAGACCTTTGATGAACTTGATGGGGAATGTAAATACCACATCCTTGAAGCCAGGTTCAACGCAGCCATTCGGAAGTGCATCAAGACTGTTGCCATCATCGATAAGATTAATCGTCTCACCGAAGCCGCTCAACGTTCCAACAATCGCATCAAGAGTAGGCAGATCCTGTGGCTCTTATACGACCACTTAAGGACTGCAAATATCGGAGAGCAATCATTCAGGATAATTGAGCTCTCAAACTTGCGATGCAGTGTTTCATCTTTCTATACTGAAGAGGAGCGACTTGAAAGGTTCATCGCGAAGTGGGATCACATCCTTGCGGGTCTCGATGAACCGCTGACCGAGCAGGTAAAGCGGTCGCTATTCAGTGAGAAGGTTAGACACCTCAACTGTTTGGCTCATGATATCAGGGAATGGGATAGGAACATATCCAACCCTGATGTTTGTAGCTATGAATGGCTTCGTGCTCGTTGTAAGAACGAAATTGACCGCTGGAGGGTTCGTAAGAACCAGGTCAATATGCACAAAGACTTTTACGAACGATCTCAGTCCAGGGACAGAGCCCAGAAACCTGGTGCTCCTGGTCCTCCCGTCAGGAGACGATCTCCGTTTGGAGATTCCTATAGGCCTAATCGGCCCCCTAGTGATCCAAGGAAGAGGACCGGTAATACCCCAAGTCCTCATCGAAGGGACAAGTACTCTCCCAGGAATCGGGAGCAGGATAAGCGGCGTACGCCTAGCCCTTGGGGCGAACCCCCAAGGAGGCCAAGATCTACGTCGCCCGGTGCTCCTGCGATTGATGCGTGCAGGGACTTCGCGCGTGGATACTGTTCGCGCGGACAAGAGTGCAAATTCGACCGAGTCTGCCGACGCGCAACCCGAGTCTGCTGAACCTACTACCACTGCTGACGACAGGACATATAGTCCTGCCCCTGATTTGTCAGCGGGTTTTTGAGAGGGGCGGGCCGTCACCCTCAGGCTATTGGGCTTGTTGCCTGCCCTGCTCATCCCATAGCCAAGGCATTTGAAGAGTATAGAGCTCGGTTTCAACGCCCTGAAGGGACAATGGAGTGGTCAGTGACCACTATTGGCGCTCGTACACTGCAAGGTACGTGTCCGGGCGGCCCGAATATCAGAGCTGTAATTCGCAGACGAACGATTCGTCTCTCGGACAACGCTCTGATTGATGATGTCGATTTGAGTGTACCGACTCGCAAATCCGTTTTATTCAGACGGATTCCTGGGCCAATTGACATTAGGACGGATTTCTATTACCTGCCCGGTAAGTGCGGCCAGTATAACTCTGAGCTCGCGAAGGCAGTGAGGATTAAGCTCACTGCTCGCAGGCTGAGTTTCAATGACAATGCTGAAATTCAGCAAGTTGAGAATATAAGGACACGTGACGAGCCTAGGCCGATCATGAATCGGCGGTCGCATTCTCACCCCATTCACCCGGATAGGTTGCGTCAACCTCCCGAGGTGATTGCGATGTCCGAGGAAAATGCTAGAATCCTAGCTGCCACTACTAGACAGATTGTACAGTTGCACTTAGGTGAGTATGTGCCTGATAATAGGTGGGCTCGTCGCCCTCGAATGATCAGGGAAAATGTTCCTGATCAGATGCCTGCTATGCCTGGCCCACAAGTCGAAATCCGGTGGCTTGCTGACACTGGGTGTCCTTTCGACTTGGTTGGGATGCACGACATTCCCTGCGCAGGATCATCGCCACATCAAGAATGGGCGAATCCAACACTCCTTGCAAACCGCAAATGGTGTTGCTGGGACTCAAGGTAGAGTTGATGCAACTGTTGAGTCACTTGACGAGGATATTGAAGCCTTCGTCATGGATAATACACCCTCGATTGTATCGATAGGGCGTAGGTGTGTGGATTTTGGATACAGTTTCCGGTGGGATGCTTTTGAGACGCCTGTTCTCATCAGCCCATCCGGGAGAACTGTTAGGCTCGACGTTATAAACAACGTCCCATACCTGCCTAAAGGGCCGGTCATGTTTGGAGCCCCGAACTTAGATGCATGTCCTGCGATACCGGCAATGCCCGGTCCAGTAATTGCCATGAACGATTCACTGTACCCTGCAGCTCCCTCTGAGGCCGACGCGCCTGACGAGGGGGGTGAAGTTGTTGAAATCAAACACCCTGAGGGCTACAGGACTGAAGCCCAGTTACGTGCTGAAGCTAAAACGCTTCAACACATGATGTCACATTTGCCAAAGAATCCTTTTTGCCCACATTGCCAACGCGCAAAGATGGAAAACGTGCGTTTGCACCGCCGGGGCGGTGCCGACGCGCATGAATGCACGAAATTCGGTGATATTGTCACTGTTGACACGATGGTGTTACACGGTTTAAAGGACCGTGGTGTGAATGGTGAAACGGACGCAGTCGTGTTTTACGATCTTGCAACCAAGTACATAGATGTACTCCCTGTTTTTAGTCGTTCTGTACCTAATACGGTAGAAGCCTTTCACAAGTTTATGGGTCCCGAACCCAAAATTGGTCTGTTATACTCGGACCAAGCCAGAGAGTTTCTTGCGGCTACTCGCCGAATGGCTTGGGTACATCACATGTCCACACCCGGAATGCCAAAGACGAATGGCATCATTGAAAACAAAGTGAAGCTAGTTCTGCATGGAGCAAGAGTACTCCTCAGACAAGCCGGCTTATCGCCCAAATGGTGGCCATTTGCCGTTCGCGCATTTTGCGCGGCCAGAAATCTCGAAAATCGAGGTGAAGGAACCGCATGGGGAAAGAGAAACGATGACAGGGATTTTCCCGGTCAACTCATCCCATTCGGATGTCTTGTTGATTTCAAGCCAATCGCGCCAAAACCGCGTAGGCTCGAAAAGGGGGGGCTCAAAAACGCCTCCGAACGGGACGACCATCACAAAGCTGATGAAATTCCTACAAAAGATCACTGGATCTTCGATGAAGAATCTGGCAAACTCGTCAGAGTGCACGTTGAACCAAGGATTAAGCTATTCAAAGCTGACAGCGTTGATGCTCCAATCGAGCATATTCGTCTCACCGCTGACCGTGATACATGGGTTCAGTATGATGAGGAAAATGGAGAAATGATACACTCCGTAGACTGGAGATACGGTCCAGATTCCACCAAGGAGCTAAAAGCCCCGTGGACTGGCGAGACGTATTTCACTGTAAAGCCAAAAGAATTTGACCCTCTTGAGGACTCTGATTACGAGCCCGAAGGAGATGATGAACTAGCTGATGATTCAGGGCCGTCCGATCACGGAGAGGACGAGTACAGTAACGTGCCCGCTATGCCGGCACAGAAGATTGACCCTGCATCTAAAGCGCCCAAATTCGGGCCAGTGTCGAAGCCTGGGATTTTCCTGGGTTATAGATTAGAGCCCGGTGGCCAGTGGAAGGGCGACTACTACGTTGCCGATCTTGAACACTTTAGGAACGGATTTTCCCGACCCAGTGTTCATCAAGTCAAAAGAATTTGGCGGAACCCCGAAGAGGGATACGTTTTTCCCATGTTGGCCGCCTATGAGCGTTTGACTAGGGAGGTCCAGCTCCTAGATACTGGAGAAGGAAAGGGTCTTCCCAAAGCGGATGCTCCAACCGAACCGGACAACCAGCTCAATGCCGTTGGTCCGGGTTCTGATCATCCTAACGATGACAGTAGTGATCCTGCTGTGACTCTGAAGCACCTGCTGATGTTCCTGAAAGGGACCACTGGGTGCGTGATGAAGAGTCCAAATCCTGGCACAGACACCATGTCGATGCTAGACAACCCTTTTTCGGGGATGATAGATCTCCACTGCCTCCAGGAGGCCCGTCCCAAGCGGATGTGGATGATTATCGTGTAACTCATCTAAAAGTACATTGACTCTACGCAACAGTGTATCCGTGATGACAGGAGAATCCTGAACCCAGGACATCGAGTCAGAACTCAAAGGTTCTGGACTGGTGTGACCATTCTGTATGATAAAGGGCATGCTCCTTCTAGGGCTCCGAGGGTCACTCTGACCAAGTTTAAAAATAGGCTAGACAAGGTCAAAGACCTCGACGCAGGTGAGCCTAAAGCCCACACCTTACACGGTGATGAGCTTGATTATGAGCAGAAGGAGGAAAGAAAGGAGAGGTCCTATTCTGGATCTGGTAAACCCAACTCCATTTCTTCTACTGATTGGAGAGGTATGTCCGTCGGTATGCGAAGGATATACATCGAAGCTGAAAGGGAGGAAGCTCTGAAACGAGCGCGTGCTGGCGAAGCCGCACCCTCCAAACCAGCTGGACCCGCTTTGATAAAGCGGAGATTGTTGATAGAATTTGCATGCGAACCTGACTCTAAGCTCTCCGCCACAATGCTGGAACAGGGGGGTGACGCGATTCGCGTGCACAAAGAGTCGTTTGATATTTTAAAGAATAAGGATATGACCAGATTGATTGAGGTCGTCGATCAGAATCCTGGTTGTGACTTATGGGGCTCGATCCCGTGCGGACCGTGGAGTACTTGGCAGTATGTTAATTTGTCTCAGTACGGTCCCGAGTTCGCAGTAGAGCTCAACGAAGCTAGACGAACGTCGATGGTCATGTTTGCTGCTTTCCTTCGTGTCGCCAAACGCGTGCGTTTTAAGGGAGGTAGAATTGCATTCGAGTGGCCGAGGCATTGCCTTGGTTGGAAACAGCCATTTATGAGGCGTCTAATCGACGATCCCGACATCAGGTGTGTCGATGTTGACGGTTGCGACTTTGGAATGCAAACGTCCGATGGTGTTCCCATCAGGAAGCAGTGGCGGATCGCCACTTCTTGCCCTGAACTAGCCAACGAGCTACGAGGGCGCACGTGTAGCCACGAAATAGGCTACCCCCACGCCAGGATCGAGGGAAGCCTTACGCCCTTGACTGCGCGATATCCTATTGGGATGTGTAAAGCCGTAATTAAAGGTCTTTACGGGCATAAGCCCTATGCGGCTGCCCCTGCTACCTTGAGCGAGGAGGACGACGCTCCTGCTGCGCCTGTTGAGGTAACGGAGGCCGATCCGTGTGCATGGAGGCGAGACAAGGATGCCTTGCTCGTCCACATGTTGAACAGTTATGCAACTCTCCCTACTCGGCAAACGCCTGGCTCTGCGGGCTTAGATTTAAGCTCGTGCGATGAAATCATCGTTCCCGCTAAGGGAAGTGCTCTTGTGCAAACTGGATGCGCCTTTACTTTCCCAAGCGGAGTTTACGGCCGCATCGCACCGAGATCAGGTCTGGCAGTCAAGCACATGCTAGACGTAGGTGCAGGAGTAATTGACCCTGATTTCTCAGGAGAAGTGAGAGTGATGCTTTTTAATCACTCTGACTATGAGTTTCGAGTTCGACCTGGAGACAGGATCGCTCAACTCATACTCGAGAAAGTCATGATTGTTGATGCCAAGATCACTGTCAAACAACCCGACGTAACCGTCAGGGGGGTTAATGGCTTCGGCAGTACCGGCGGGTACCCTGCTGGTCCCGCCATAGGGTTAAATGGAGATCCTGTTCCGCCGATGCCCAGATCGAACAAGGCTTCGGGGCATCAACCCAACCTACAGGGCATACCAACTTTTTACGCCTGTGTAGCAAGGCCTGTGACGAAGAAGGAGCAAGCTGGTAACGACAAGGCGCGTGCAGCTCTCCTCAAGGAGTGGACAAAGCTCCGAAAGTTGGGATGTTGGGATGAGTTGAGAGTTAGAGAGTGGAAGAAAGTTGCTGCCGAAGCGCGAGCAAATGGCAAGACAGTCCATGTAGGAAGAATTTTTGACATATGTGTGGAAAAGAATCATGAACTCCCTGAGGATGATCCTAATAGGAAGTACAAAGGGAGAGTAGTGTTTGAGGGATGCTTTGTGAGGGACCAGGCAAATCACTGGGCCATGTTTTCCGAAGCTACCTCATGCCCGGCAACAATGGCCGCAGGCAAGATGTGTGATGCATATGGCATGTTGCCTGGTCACGCACTACAAGTCAGTGATGGCGAATCCGCCTATACCCAAGCTAAGCTACTGGGTCCCACGACATGGGTGCGTCTTCCTAAGGATCAATGGCCGCAAGCATGGGTAGATGCTGGCTATGACGATCCGGTCTGTCCATTGATTCTTGCCCTATACGGGCATCCTGATGCCGGCACGTTCTGGGAAAAGCATTGCGAAGCGAGGCTTATTGAGGTCGGATTTATCCGTGTCCCGGAATGGCCGAGTGTGTTTTATCACCCTAAGTATAAGCTTTTTCTTGTGGTGTATGTTGATGACTTCAAGATGAGTGGCCCATCCGCTAGCCTATCGATCGGATGGGACCTCATTAGTCGGGTAATTACGATGGAACCGCCGGGTACCCTAAAGCGGTATCTGGGCTGCGAGCATGAGTTTGCTGCAGCAGATGTACAGGGTTTCTTCGATCCTCGCACTGCTTGGACTGTGGATCATCCACCATCCAAGGAGATGCCTGACATTCGTTTCGGAGAGAAACGACTTCGAGCTGACGAGGTCAAATTCGACCCGGCTCGGGTGAAGATCATCAAATATAACGAGGCGTGCTTCATGGAAGCATGCGTTGATAGGTACAAGGAGCTATGCCTCCCCAAGTACCCTAGACCTCTGGTGAAGGCTGAGACGCCTTTTCTGGATGAAAGTAAACCGGAGTTTGATGAGAATCCCATCAACCCGGAAGTAGATCAGCTGTTTGGGCAGCCGTCTCCTTGCCCAACAGACGTGATTGCTGAACAGCCCGGTGTCCTAGGCGACGCTGCGGCTGCAGTTCTCATGAAAATTTTATATGGTGCTAGAATGGGTCGATACGACCTAATTAGACCTGTACAGGCTTTGGCCAGTCGAATCACTGAGTGGAATCGACTGTGCGATAAGAAGCTTCATAGGATTGTTTCCTATATCAACTCGACGCTAGACCTACACCTATACGGATGGGTCTGCGATAAGCCTAGTGACATTGAAATCGTCGCTTACTGCGATGCCGATCTCGCTGGAGATCGTACCGATTCCAAGAGTACATCTGGTGTCCTTATTTGCCTAGTCGGCCCAAGGACATATGTTCCCATTACCGCAGTTAGCAAGAAGCAAACTTCGGTATCCAAATCGACTCCCGAAGCGGAGATCGTTGCACTAGATCATGGCGTGGCCAAGGAAGGCATGCCACTTGCACAGCTTTGGCAGTTTGCTATCGGTCAAGGCACCGGTAAGCCTGTCACGGTGAATTGTATGGAAGATAATGAGGCCGCATGCCGCATCATTATCACTGGGAACAACCCAAACATGCGATATATGTCGCGTACTCAGCGAATCGACATTAGTTGGCTCAATGAAGTCTACAATGAACAGATTTTTCGTTTCGTAGCATGTCCATCGCATTATCAAGGCGCGGACATTCTCACCAAAGCGTGCGTAGACAAGGTGACATGGGGTAGGAATTTGCAGACTTTAGGAATGTTTAATCCAGGATTCCTGGAGAAATTCATTAGCCATCCCACCCTCCCTGTCGTAAAGCCTGCTGCACCTGTTCTCCCCCCAATTAGGGGGGTACGCATGGAAACCGATCAAAATTCATTTTTCAACAAATTCATCCAGCTAGCTGAATCCAGCTATATGGTTTTTGACATAGTTGAGGATCGATCAAATGTTTGCGATACGCGAAACATTTTCGTCGATTCTGAGCTTGGCATAACGCCTGAACCTCAGTTTGGTAGATGGCTTACCTACTTTGTTAGACCGGCCAATCTTTGCCCTGTTATCCCTAGACGGGGTACAATTGAAGGCTCCAGACCTAACATTTTGTTGTGCAGATATAGCAGTTTGATCGATGCATCCACGCGAGGGAATTGGAGCAAGATCAGGCGCGCACGTGACCAGGTAGAGCAGTGCCAATCATGTCTGAACGACTTAATTGAGCACGCGCTGAACACGAAGTTTTCCGTAGGCATTTTCATACAGCCGAATACCTGGATTGCTAATCGCGATATTCTTGTCAAGCTTGGCGTAAACCGCTATAGCCGTGTTGTACACTATTGCTCATGTCTTGTAAATAAGGATCATGTGCATGCATTGACATTAATTTGCATTTCACGACATGTGAACTCTTTCCCAGTTTTCAAATGCAACAGGATGTATCGCACTACACGTGTTGATCCTCTTGTGCATGACTTAGTTGTGAAATACGTGACCCGCGCTGCTCTTCAAACAGCCTTGAGTTAAGTAGGCTTGATGGACATCATTCACGACAGCATTAATCATGCTGCACTAACAACCGCAAATTCGCGACATTAGTTCAGGCACATTCGCCTCAATTAGCTGGTTTGTGGTTGTGTCAGTTTCCGCCCGGGTGGGCATGTTCATAGAATAGCTTTGCAGTTTCCTGTGCAGTGGTGTAACGGGATCGTTGTCAATGCACGACTGTTTATCATAGGCATGACCATATTCGGTCTTACACCAGGGGAAATTGCCCCTTCATACTGATGCAGTTGACACCCAAGGTTTACACACCTTTGGGTGTGGGAGGCATCCCTTAATCGGGGAATCTTTCGTTGTTTATTTTGATTTGGTGTTACCCTACCGCTTCCCGGGCGCAAACTCGCGCCATGGCAGCGGCTGCATCCGCGGCCAGCGGAGCGGCGGGCGCTGCCCCGCGTTCGAGAGGTTCGTCTTTGGCGGCGCGGCAGCAGGCGGACTATATGAACCCGAACTGCGCCTGCACCTTGGGTCCGCTTCCAGCGGAAGCGAAGAACGCAGCCAATGCGCTGTCCGATGAGAGGCCTACTCGGCTATCGGAGAATCTTAGGATTTGCTATCCGCACTTGACGGCAAAGTCCGATCAGTACGGTAGTCGCACCACTGCTGAGACGCAGTTGGTGCAAGTCAAGGAAGGCGTCAAAGACCCTCAAGTCGTCGGTGCCTTTTCCGGAATTTTCAACCTACTGGAGGGGTTTGACACGGGCATGATTACGGACACGTCAGCCATCCCGTGTATCAAGAAATACCGCCGCCTACGCGTGGCTGGTATTCTCCAGACCATGCTTCTGGGTGAAGTGGAGCTGAGTGACCAAAGCGTCTACACGGCTGCCATAATCATCTGTGAGGCAATGCCGCGAGAGCCTGAGCTCCACTGCGAGCCGACTCGGAACGCGCTGATTGATATGACATTGTCTACCGCCGTTTCCCCTTCACTGGTTCCCCGAGGCGGGAACTGGCTGTACGAAATGGCAAAGGTTGAGTCACGCTGGCAGACCTTTTTCCAAGCGGCGAATAAAAATGTTATTCGCGCAATGCAGTCGGCCGTTGAGAAGGGTAGGAGAGATTTGCCCTCGAATGTGCAGCCGGCTGGAGCCGAGGAGGCGTTCAAGGCCTGGACATACCAGCGTCCCACTGCCCTTTGTACCCCACCCAAGGCGGTGGTCGGGTATATGAAGGCAGTTTATTGCATCTCAGCCGACGCGCTGGCAAAGATGCAAACGGTCAATGCACATGCTTTTGAAGTAGGATCCATGCGCAAGGAGATTGAGGCCGTGTGGTCCTCCTATGATGATTTTGTGGGATTCTTCACGGAAGAAGTGGGGATTGCTCCCACCATCTTTCACCTGATTGAATGGAAACGCGCTAAGCCGCTTACCATGCCGAGCAAGGTAATCGGGGATTGGCACGCCGGTGAACCCGTGCTCGAGCGCGACGGGTATCTAGTGTTCCCGATGCGGCACTGCACAGAGCTCAATGCAGCCAGCATGCACGAGAGATGGGTTCATGGAACTCAATTCTCTTCCCTATGGAACATATTGGGCCATGGGAATGCCGTTGCATCGCTCGGAGATGCCGAAACGCTAACAGGCGTGTGGACATCGACGAAGCCCGTTTTTCTTGAGAGTTATTACTCTTGTCTCAGCCATATTGGCCTGGGCGTAACCGTCCGTCTGGCACTTTTGCTACGTCCTCTCGGTAAGAACGCCCACGAGGCGTACAAGCATACTGAGAAGGGGCCTTCACACCAACGCGTGATAAGGCAATTCCGCGTTCGTGTTGAAGCAATCGCTCTCAAAGAAGAAACGATTGGTGAAGGGACGGCGGCTGTGGCGGGGAATTTGCTTTCGCATAACCCTGCCACGCACCTTTGGAATCCTGTGCTTGAGGTAAACCCTCACTCGGCAGAGGTCGGATGGATACGTCACGGCGCCAACCGCGTAGCGCTGACCATTGGGGCGGAAATTCCCGCCGGGTCGGTGGCACGTGAGGCGTCGGTTCCCCCGGCAAAGCCCGGCGGTGAGGTGGATTTTAAGTTCTTTCCTCAGGAGATCCGCGAACTCGGCGAGGTACGATGCTGCCCGCTGTTTGAAACCTGGGAGCACTATGTTCCCGCATCGGAAGGAAAATTCTTCCCTTGGCTGGCGGCCTTCCTTTTTCAGGGGCTGCAAAGCTCATGTACCATGCGCCAGAGCACGCGCTATCGGCGCTTGCCAACGCAGCCACTCAATGCAGTGAGTTCATGAGCGCGATCAGCGGTAACATCTACCCTGATCGACCGGACCGCCAACCTTGTGAGCTTGTGCGGGAGACATGGGACTCATGGGCGTTCAATGTCCGGACGTACATTATTTCCATGATTTGGCCCGTAACGGCAATGGAATACGCCGGCTGCGAGGAGCCGGACGATTTGGGGTTCGTTCTCACAATGCTGGGATACGTCAACCCCTCCGCTGCAGCTGGCCTATGCGCCGAGCTGCTGAGCGGATGTATTCCAAACAAGGTCTCCTACATAGGTGTAGAGGGATCTCGCGTTGTGGTGCTGGTTGGACCCTCACACTGGGTCACCGGCAGCTCGGGTCAATCCATTGCTGGAGCAAAGCTTCAGGAGCAGTGGACTACCATTAGGACAAAGCTCCCGGCCAAAACCGGCGAATACGCGCTGGAGGTCGTGGAGGTTGAAGAGGAGACCTCAGTGGCTGAGCTTCTCCGTACCGTGGTCAGCCAGAAGCTGGCTGACCCGGTACATGCAGGTGCTCCTGCGGGCGCTAAAGATGATATATTCATCATCTTTACCAAATGCCTGTGGCTGACCGAATGGCGTAAGTCCGAAAACACGTATGGTCCCAGCCCCGAAGCGGGTAGGATCATCGATGAGAACATCGATGCCATGAAGGCATTCGCCAATAAGGGCGGCCGGAGCCAGGCACCGACGATAGTCTTGTCGGGTCCTGGTATCGTTTGGCATGGAACAGCCATGCAGGAGGTTGCAACCACGTTTTTCATGAAGTGCCGCGATGCCGGTTTCCCGGCCTACCCATCCAATGCGATGTGGTTCGGCTGCTCAAAGAAGAGCCTAAACGGCGGCGTTGTCGGTATTGAAAGAGGCGGACACCAGTTTATGGGTCTTGTCTCGGCGTTCACCGACCTGGTATGTTTGCTGAGGCGTGAGTACGCGATGAGTGATGAGGTCCGGGAAGCCCTGGCCATTGCTCTGGATTTCATGGTAGAAAGTGATTATCTGATGAAACCATCGGAGTCATACCTGAGCGCTGCGAAGCAGTGCGGAGTCAGAGCAGGCCTCACACCGGTGGACCGGTGGTCCTCATCTGAGGATGCGCCATGGGCGGAGGTAATCTCTGCTCCTAGGACGATGTCGAGTGGCCAATGCGCCACAAGTCATGCGTCATCGGCCAATGCGCCTGCCGCGGCCAGTGCAAGGGCTTCTGAGTTGCAGTCTGCGCCTCGCCCCAACGCGGGTAAAGGGCCACAGACAATGGCTCAGCGCGTCCGGTCCTCGACGCCGCCCGCAACGGGCAGGCAGAGGCTGGGCCAAGCAATGGCCGATTTCGGCCAGTCGGCCTCAAGTCGCGGTCTCTCGCCGGCAGTTTGTGGCAATCAGAGAGGAACGATACCTGCAAAGCCAGCGCAGGCGTGCGGGTACAGCCCGACTACGACTGGTGGCCCGTCTAAGACTGGCGGCCACAGAATCGATTTGAAGCCTGCCACCGGGAAGCAATTGTTGAAGGTTCAGCCTGATCCTCCCGAGCTTCCCAAGGATGCATACACCGATGATTTTCCATCCCTGTCCAAGCGCGAAGCCGCTAACAGATGGAGAGGTGGGGCCACAAGGGGTCCCAGCTGTGTGCCACCTAAGGTGGGAGGATCTATGCCATGCCCATCTTCGGCCGCTGGCCCTCCGCCAAAGTGTGCCGCTCCTTGTGCCAAAGGACCCGAGGTCAAAGCACCTGAGGTCACGGGCGCACCCGTGCCTAAAGCGGCAGGTGCTGACGCAGTGAATGATGGGGGTTTGGGGGGATGCGCTCCCGCGAGTATTGAGATCACGCACCCTCGGCCCGAGGTTCCGCCGCGGAAGGCAGTCAAAAGCCCCCCGGCTAGCCTGTCTGAGCCGGCGAAGCCTAGCCAGACAGAGCCGTCACTTAAGAGTGGGGGCAGCGTTCCAGATGTCGCTGGTGGGGATAATCCTCAGCCAGAGGACAGCACCCCGTCCCTGTCGACCGATGCGTCGATGGGGATGGCTTCTCATCCCGAAGCATCCAGGCCCGCTGGTCAGGATGCACAGCCCGCACCTGCGGATGCAGGTGGGGCCAAAGGGGCTTCACCCAGCCAAGGCGCTGTGGATGGCGGCAATGATGGGAACGGCAATGGGGCGGAGGGAGATTCCCCTACCTCCCCTGCCGATGAGCTACGATCCTGTGGATGGGAGCGGGACTGGTGGAGGTGGTGGACCCAATCCGCCTGATGGCGACGATGATCCGTCTGAACCCGGGGACCATGAATCTGGCCCGGAGTCGGAGTATTATGCGCCCGCTGAAAGCGCGGATGCTTGCATCGTTGTGCATTACCTGTTCCGAAGAGCCGGTTACCCGCCCGCGTTGGCGGCGTGGAGGAACGGGGCCTGGCCAAGGCGCCTTCTTTACCCTAATCAGGCTGACTCTATTGAGGATGCCCTCGCTCTTACTCTGTGGCAAGGGCTATCAGAGGATGAGTTTTTCCAGCTGCTGGACAATGCTTCAGCAACTGATCGTCGTTTCGGCGAATACGACTGGGATTTCCTGTCAAAGGCCATTCTGTCTGACACGATGAATGCCGATGACATTCATCACGCAGGAGCCAAAGCGCTTGCTGATTGGGCTGAGGATAATCTTGGGCCATTGTCGTTTGGCCCCCGGTCGGACCTTGTCGCACGATTTAACCAGATGCAAACCGAAAGGGAGCATCCAAACAGGGAAGCGGCAAATGAGTCATGTGTCGGCCCAGGGAAACAATATGTTCCCCGTCCTCCGCTGGAGGATCAACCGAATTCGAACCAGATCTCCGCCGACGTATTCCGCGGTCGGGAGATCCGTTTGGGGCTCACTCTGCCCGACTCCCAAAGCGGAGATGATGAGCTCAGCGCGCAGGACGCAACGTGGAACGTTGAGTACTGCGACTTTTACAAGGCCGCCGCGAATCTGTGGCGTGCGAGGTCATGCTTGCGCGAAGCCGCAGGATGCATGATTGAAACTGGGTATATTCACCCTCAGATGGCTGCGGCCATTGCGGCGACCGAAAAGGTCGAAAGATTTTGTAATGTTCTTCGGGCTGCCAACCGCTATGCCGGTTTGGGCACGTATCGATTCAATGAAATCGTGGGCAGGAATCTGCTCGATGGATATGACGACTGGAGAACTCCTCCGAGGGAGGAGGACCATCCCGAGTTCCTTGCTCGGGAGGTTGAGGACGTCTTCCGTTCCTATTGCGCGGGCCTTTTGAGGTCTGAAAGTTTCGACCTCAGGTCCTGCGTAATTGACCCGGAACCGGCGCCCAAGGCGGAGCCGGCTCCCAAGGTGAAGCCACCTCCTCCATCTCTGTCGGTCAGTAAGGGCCTTCCTAGGCGATCGGCTCCTGCTGTACATACTGGGTCGGCTCACACCGCCAAGCGTCCAAGAGAGACTGGCGGTGGCTCCACTGGGAGCGTGCAGATCCCAGGGCAGTATTTCGGCAAAGCCCGCACAAAGGAATCCCCTGTCCAACCCTCTGAACCGCCAATGGGCGGGGCGAGGGGGAGCGCACAGCCGTCCGCAATGGATGTGGATAGAGAGGGGAGTAAGGGCGATGAGAAGAAGAACAAAGCGGCCAAAGAGGCTGCTGTAGCGTCAAAGAGCGCAAAGCCGCATCCGGCGAAAGCGTCGCAACCTGAGGCCCTAAGCGGCCTGTTGGATGTGACACTGATCAGCGATGTACGGGGGCGTGATCGGGATATTTCCGATGACGAGTTTTCCCCTACGAATGTGTGCATGTTTCCAGACTCATGGGAGGGCGCAATGCCGACCGCCGTAACTGGAAAGCCCGGAGGCTTTGAGCAGTTCAGAAACGAGCTCACGAGGATCCAGAGAATCCTGGATTCTCCGGCGTTGGTCGACCTTGGTAAGGTTGATCTGGACGCTCTGGGCGAGCCGCCCAGGGAGTACGTCTCGGATGAGGATCACGAGGGTCACGTAGATGATGATGGGATGGGCCCATATGTGGACAAGTTCTCATCAATGGGCGACCGCGACCTAGTGCCCTCAAAGCAGGAGCCGCCCTACTATGAGGCAAAGGCGTGGCGCACCTCAGAAGAGGAAATTGAGAGGATGAAGAACCTTTTTCCCTACGTTCGTGCCAAAAATTATCGGCTTATGTCAGCGGGGACTGGTCCCATTGGTGCCAAAGCGCACGTACAGGGAGTCCTCCCTGCTGGTGCGTCGCTAGAGGAGGCACTGATGGCAAAGCCCGATGTGTGCCCGATTGCGAGCACCTACAACCTCACATACGAGGGTGAAGAGGTTGTGTTTGATGCACAGAGCGGGACAGCAGGCAGAATCGCCTGTCCTGCCGGTAACGACATCTTCCATTTCTTCCCAGAAATTAAGGATACGTCGGCGATGGTTGGGCGAAGCTCCAGAGAGTCGCAAATGCTGCTAGAAATTTTGTCGGGCAACACTGACCCAACGCGGTTGAACGTGAAGCCCGATGAGCCAGCTCCCTTCTTGTGTGGGACGGTTCCAGACATTCTGGGAGGTTGGATGTCAATGACTCTAATCTCCACGCTTTTTGAGGCCCTATACGGGATCCATAAGTGCACGAGTGTCGAGGTGGCGACCTGGGCGGGTTCTCTCGCGAAGGAGAGCCCAGCGTACCCTCCAGTCGAGCTCCTGATACGGACAGTCTGGAGGGGAGATGGCACGATTGTGCGCCCGAATGAGGTGCTTTTTGCGCGTTCCACCCTAATCGGGAGGGACGTGCCGTTCAAAGTTTTCAAGCGTTGGGCACTGCGTGACCGAACGCCTATGGGGCCTTTGCTTAGGCCGATGGGAGCAGCGGAGGTCCCTTATACGGGATACGTGCTGCTGACGATGGCCGAGTATCGGTCCGCCCTCAAAACGAGGTGCATCCGGAGGCCCGGCAAATTCGCCATCACAGTTTCCCCCATGCGACCTGAGCAGGTCTGCAGGGGGGAGATCATGATTGGGTTGGAGGGCGCAAAGGTGCCCCTCCTCAACCTGCTAAGCCCAGAACCTGCTATTTTCAAGGTCAAAGAGAAAAACACTGGTTTTTTCGCAGACCTGACCTACAATATGGCTCGCTGGCAAAAAAACCTGGTTTTTTGTAAATACCTTCTTTTTGGTGAGCTCAAGCGCTTTCTCGGCGTTTCAATGTGACTTTGGAAACGGCTGCCATGTTTGAGACACCGGCTTTGATTTGTAAAGCCGTTCTATAGACGTGTTCTTCTCATATCGCGCCTTGTTTCTGCGCAACAGCCTCCGACACATGGCCTAGGGGGAAAGATGCCGCATGGTGCCAAGCTTCAAACAAATAGTTAGGGTCAACCCCCAAAAAAGCAACTCCCTTGCGCCAGGCGCAAGGACCGTGGCGTGCTTTGCGTGCTCGTTGAGGGTTTGGCATATTTTCCTCTTTGGTTTTGTTTTTGGGGCGCCGCCTGCCCAGTGAAGCTCGAGCGGTTCTCGGATTTTGGAGCTGGTTTGCATGCAAGGAAGTAGTTAAAAGGGCAGCTGAGATTGGGTCTACAGGGCTGTGGTTTAAGTTATGGGAAACAAAGGGTTCGAGAACAAACAACTTTTCACAATACATAAAGCGTTTTTTGGGGGAGGAAGGAGCGCTCTCCGTGGGAGGCATCGGTGGCACGATTGCATTGGTTTTTCGCCCGGCAGCGCCCGAGCCAGCCGATCAGTGCCTAGAAGAGCCCGGGTGCATAGGTAGAACTATTGAGCTTTCGACGTTATCGAAACACATTAAGTCAGAGGTTCCAGTGTCCCTACATCATAACATTTCAGGAATCGCCTTAGGTTTTTCACGGCAACGCGAACACAAAACACTACAAACCCCGTGAACACGCCTTTTGGTGGCGTCCGATGGCTTCAGAACCAAGTTCCACGAGCGCCAGCCACGCTCTGAGATGCTTTTCTCGCACGAGCGTCTTGTCGCCAGTCCTGACAACGCAGCAATTGGGTTGCGAGTTGAGGGCGTCCATGCAAGTTGAACGCAATTCGGAACGTGTTAATCACCCGCCCGCCGTATGTTCAAGCGATTTGCAAGCGCTGCTCTTGTTCTTTCTTTTCCTTCGGTTGCTGGCCGCCATGGATTTGAAGGGGATGCACCTTGTGTGGGATGGTGAGCCGTGCGTTCGCAAGAAACTCCGTGACTTTGGCACCATGATGATCCATCCGGTCGCTCAAAAGTGGTGTGAACCAAGCCGAAAAAATGCCATTGCGAACATGGAGGTCCTACTGCCCACAGTGCGTAGGTTTGTGGCTGGCAACCCTGCCAAAAAGGTACCGTACCTGGCCCCCTTGCAGCGGGAGATCTCAAGGTTTTTCGATCTGGCGGGGATTCAAACTTCTCAGCAGGAGGTGTACAAGTCGGCCTGGGGCATCCGCAAAATGCTCGGGTTTCTCAAGAGGAAGTGCTTGAGGAAGGAAGTGACTAAGGCGGGTCTTTTGGCATTTGCTTCAACAGGGGTGATTGAAAACCGGGTCAAACAACAAACGTAGAGTTTCACTGCTTTTCACCTTCCAGGATGTCCGATTCCACGAGCTGCTGCTCATCGTGGACCCCAGCTTGGAGGCCCCGATTTTCAGAGTGTTCGCTTATAATTTAACTTATCATACCTGCGCAATGGCACGTGAAACATGAGGGTTAGCCTCACTGACACCCGTCAAGAGACCATTTGCATTGCTTGAAAATTGCTTACTTTGTTGTTTGTCCATGCCCTCAACCGATCGAAGTGGCCTCGCCCCAGGAGTTCATCAAGGAGCACATGACCAACTCCACAGCCGGAATCGGCAGCGACGATGATGATAAGGCTTGGCCCCGACCCCCATATCAAAAGAAAAAAGAAAGAATGAAAACGCCCTGCGCCCGCAGGAAGCTGCTGCTGAGGCAGAGGATGAGTTCTCCCCGGATGACCAGGACGCTTTCAAGGTGTGGCTGGAGAAACACAGTGAGGAAAAGCCCCAACCGCCCAAGCCTTCAGACCCGGCCCCCAGTCCTCACTCCGCATCGCTTCCAGCTGTCCACACACCGCCTCATGCGCCGAACTGTGCGAAATGCGGGGAAGCGGAGACACCTTGCCCCTGGCCAGAAATCAATTGAAGACATTGAAAAGGGTTCCCTTTGCCGCTTCTCTTGGTTTCCCGTCAAATGAACAAATGTCGACAGTCTGACTGCCTCAAAAAAAGGGTTGGCCTGTTCTCAAAGCCTCCCAAGCCCCCCTTCGCCCTCAGGTAAGTGCGAGAAAAGGATTGCCGAGATCAAGGCGGAGTTGAAACGGTGCATGGAGAAACAATTGGAGCCCTGCACTTAGATGAAACATTGGCAAGCCTTGAGAGAGCGGAAAGCATCCTTACCTGAACACGAATTTCACTGTCTACCCCAAGGCGCGCCAAACAAGCAGCGCAGAAGAAAGAGCAGGAGAAAGAAGGCGCTTGAAGGGTGATACTTGTGCCCCCAAACCAGATGAACCTCCAAGACACCCAACACAAAGCCTATCTGGCAGGCGCTACGCTGTACGGGAAGGACAACGCAGAGACGCAGCCTTGGTGGGACACTCCTTCTCCTGGGGCCGCCAGCAAACAGGTGTCCACGGACTTGCCACCTGTGCCGAAGGCTGAGGTTCCCAAGGAACCGGCGCAAGAGGATCACTCTGAGGACCGGTTTCAAGCTGTTTGTTGAACGGGGTCGTGGTTTCACCTTGTTTCAATTTTGGAACGTTTCCCACCCCCAAAATCAACACAGTTCCGCACTCTAATTCTGGCTGATCGAAGCTAGCTAACGTGTGTTTGTTCGGGTGTTGATCTATGCAGTTGCTTTCAAGCCAGTGGTACCCCCAAGGCCAAACCGCCACATATCACTAAATTGATATGTGCTGGGCGCCCCAAACACAGAGACCAGACTGGTTACCTTTTGGGGCAGGGTTGCCGTTTGTTCACCTTACCAAAACAAACCTTCCATCGCAGGGCACACTTGACCAGGTCTACAACTCATTAAAGGGGGGACTGTTGGACAGGTTCCGCCTTACTAGGGGGCAACACCCAAAACCAACCTTCTGGGCAGGTGGTGTGAAAGCGATTTTTGCGAAAGCCCAATTTAAATTGGTATCCCAAAGAAAATCCTTGCACCCTCAACTTCCAAATGAATCAAGCAGCGATCCATGGTCACATGATTAGAAAAAGGGCCTGCAAACTGCCCTTCAAATTTTGTCCCCGGTACTCCAGAAGACGTTCATTTGGGGATGTGGCGCCCTGGAAAGTGTTGAGAAACAAGACCATCTCTGAAGCGTCAACGATCAGTGCACAAATTGAAAATTCGACAGGGAAAGAGAAATTGCTTTGGGGTTACCCACCTAACGGAGGAGCATTGAGAAAATGTGTGTCAATTGAATTTCCTGCTTGCCTTGAGGATGATGGCAAGTTCCTGACCCGGAATGAGCAACTTGCTCTTCAGCCAAAACCGCTAAAGGCCGTGAACGCTGAAGAGGGCCAAAAGCAAGATGAGGCCAAGGAACCTGAGGTGGCCCCAAGCCAAAAACCTAAAGGGAGAAAGCCGGCAGGTTCTGATGTGGACATCCGCCCAAGCAAGAAGTTTCGACCGGCCCCGCCCAAAGCCAGCGAAAAGGCCGAGCCAGCTGAGCCTGAGCCTGATGCTGCCCCGGCAGGCACCGAGCCTAAGGCCAAGAGCGCTGCGAAGGCGAAGGCCAAGAGCGCCCCAAAGGCCAAAGGCAAGGCCAAAAGCTCCCCAAAGGCAACGGCCAAAAGCAAGGCCAAGGCGGCCAACAGTTCTTCCAAGAATGAGGGAAACAATGATGAGCCAGCCAAAAAGAAACAGAGGACAGACCCGGTCCCTCCCTTCACCCCGAAAGAGTTGCAGTCCGACATCATGCAGGAGTTGATTGAGAACGACTTGGTTGTTGGGGGAAAGGGCTTGGACTTCCAGCAATTCAAGGAACACTTGGCGCCCGCAAAGTGGGAGCGCACATTCACCAACATGTACTGGACCAGGGCTCAGGTGGGGCTTCGATCCAGGGACAACAACGAGCAATTGTGCACCTTCGGTTTCGGCATGTCGTATTGGTACATTTCCATGTGCTGCGCGACAAGCTGCGCCAATTTGTTGGTGCCTTTGATTGGTCATGCCCTACTTTCACATGTTGACATATATTTTCCTTCTAGAACCAACCCCTCAGTTTAGGTGCATTTTGTGAGCAAAGGGCAAAACCTTTTGTTGAACCCTCTGAATGCCTAGGCTGGCTGGATTGACGACCAGACGGACATGATTACCAGGGACAACCCGCATTTCCAGTTCGAGATGGCCAGGTTGAAGCACAACGGGAGGGTTTCCTTTGAAAAGCTTGTGCAAGCAGAGCGGGGGGAGGAGGAAGAAGATGAGAATGAGGAGGTGGAGTGAGGGCGCAACCAAATGCTTCAGGCTTCGATAAGGGGAGCCGCATTTTGCTACATCTTGGGTTATCTTAGACTCAACTGCCATTTGATGCACACAGGAGGTCGTGTGTGTGTGTGTTCAGCAGGTAGTTGCGGGGGTTGTCCTTTAACAAAGTTTGCCTGCAAGGTTCGGAGCCAAATCCTACGCAATTTGAAACATTTGCTTTGGAAAGCAGCGGTTAGCCCACTATTTTTATGAACTGGCCCGTGCAACTTGCAGAGGCTCTTTGTGCAAAGGCTTTGGGGGCTTCACTAACCAGCCCTTCGTGCCAAATGGCAAGCCGTGATCACGAAGTGGTGTGTGCCAGGACAAAAAATCGGACCTTTCAGCGCGACCTATTCCACCAAAGAGTTTTGCCACCCTTGCCCAACCCCGCCTGTTTCCGTGCCAAGGTCAATGCCCAGCTTGAAGGGCTTTGCCTGGGCCGCCAAATCCGGCTTTCTGAAGGACCACCGCCTACCCGCCATGTTTGCATGGAGGGTGGGTCAAACATGCAGTTTACTGGCCTGCGACAGTTGCATTGTTGTCCAGTGGACCGTTGAGACCCTGCAATGCACATGTAACCACACTTGCCGGGTTGAATGCGGGATGCACTTTATAGCACTTGCCCGGCCCTTTGAAAGCCTTGCCGGCTCAACGTGGCCAAGTGGTGAAGCGATTGAAAGTTCGCCATGTTGGACGTGGATCTACTTCTGTTTCGGCTTCAACGCCTCAACGCGCCCAAGGTGTCTTGGTTGGCAACAGGGCGTGAAACAAAAAGCAAAACTGGGTATCGGTTTGCAGTTTTCTTTCTGGAAAAAACGAAAGGCAAGCATTGGTCTAAGGTCTTGATGCTCGCAACATTGTTGGTGATCTGGCAGGGAGGCCACTTGCAGCGGGGGGAGGCGGGGTTGCGATGAAATCAACAGTCAAAACCAAGAAAGGGAAGCGTGTTTGTTCTCAGTCCGACGTAGGCTTTCCATTGGATTGAATTCTTTGCTGGCGAAGCTCGGGCAACGAAAATGATTAGATACGCTGGCTGGCATGGTATCAAGCTGGACATCCTCTACATGAGTGGCAAGGAAGGTAAGCAAAACCCGATGGACTTATGCACATCAGCCGGAATGGCGCCCCTCTGCCGACACAGATTGCCAGGTTAACATTTGAAACAACACCCAAACCGCTTTACGTCGAAACCGCTGCCCGCGCGTGCTGCCCAGGCTTGGAATCGCATGCGTACTAGCAGGAGACGCTACTGGATTCGTGGCCCACTTCGGGCTGAAGTGTTCATCGTGGTGTGTTGTCAATCAGGGCACCAGTGGGCGATCGCCATGCTCAGCATATGGAGACACCACCAAGCGATCAGTGATTGAAGGAAATTTGCTTGCAAGTCGGACCCTGCTCTGCACTAGTGCGCGTTGCACCCGCGACTCAACACATGTTCCTTTTGTTTTCCCGCATCTGAGAACCATACTACTCATCATGCTCGTGGTGAGCCTCCATGGAACATTCTTACTTGAGCAGCCTTCTGGATCAATGCTGGAATTTTATCCGCGTTGGATTTGGCTGGTTGATCAGCTGGCTCGGGTGGGGGGACATGGAACTGCACCTAGGCTCAAACTTCGCTGTTTGTCTTGGTTGTTGTGCTGACATGTCGCCCATGTGTGTCCACTTTGGCTAGGTATGGAAGGCTTCGTGGTGGATGCGATTGTACGGGGCAGAAACCCCAAAGCGCCACTGGGCGTATGCAAACTCAAGGCATGTGGGTGGTTTATCCACAGGCAAACTCCGCGGCTGGGCCAAGCGTGCTCGCGCCAACGGTGGCTCTCAGGCTTGCCGCCGCTACCGTGACAAGGAAGGCAAATCCAGGTGGCACGGGACGTCTCGTTTGAAGCGGACGGAGAAACTTATCGGGAAAAAGCTCACTAGCACGGTTTTCAGGATAGTGGCAACCCGTTCAAGCTTGATTGCAATATTTGTACTTTGCACCCTCAACGCAACCGCGCCTTGGAAACCAAGAAATGTCGGGCCAGTTGAAAAGGGCTTTGCGCAAATTGGCGTTGTTTACGGGGTGTTTGGCCGGGTGTCTCACTGATGCTACTTTGGAAGCGTTTGACGCGACCCTGCAACGACCGTTTCACCCTTCTAGCTACCTATGCCGCAAGGCTCGGGGCAAAAGGGGTGCAGGAAACTTAGTTTTAGAAAGCAACATACTTTAGTCAGAGGGTTTGCCACGTTTGCGCCTGCCGCGCTGAGGAATTATCCATCACGGTTTGGCCTACAACTGGTGAGCCTGTTCGAGAACTTGAAGGCCGACCGGAAGGGCGCCGCATCCTGCCCTGTTGAGCTCCCGAGCGCAGCTGCCACTTTTGCCAGGGCGTCCTTCCAAGACATGTGGGACGAGGCAGACATGGCTTCTGTCTGCCATTATTTGCGGGCAGGGACCAAGCTTTCAATCCCAGATGAATTCAGGCCTTTTCTACCAACCCATTTGTAGATGGGTGCTTTGTTTCGTGTGCCCGACAAGCCGATTTCACTCATCCAAACAGGCCGCAAGTGTGTTTTTCACGAACAATATGCATTTTACCGTACCTTCCCGTAATCTCCCGTAATCGTCCCGTACTCAGCCGTAATGTACCCCGTAATCAGAATACCTTCTTTCTGGTACCCGTAATTTCGCGTAACTTTACCCGTAAACATGAGTAATTACCCCATAAAAAAATATGTTTTTTTTGCTGAAAAGCCGTACCCGCCCCATTGCGTCGCAATCGGTTTTTCTGCGATATTTCACGATTTTGACCCGTTTTGAGTGGTGATGAGCATACGAGACACTTTGGGGCCACCCGTCCTCTGGAAAAAGGAGGCAATTCAAAACCCTTGCTTTGCAACAAAGGGGATCCGTAGCTGTGGAGCTGTGCTTTCAGCTTCATTGGGGTGACGAAGAAAAAAGGCTTGCCTATACGAATGTGCTCAACGCTTGCACGCATGCGCGCATGAAAAGCAAGACACCGTGCATCATGTCAGGCTCAATTCAGTCTGCGCTTTGAAGCACTTTGAAGTGTAGCAGCATGTCGGCGCTTGCCCCTATGGTGTCTCGCCAATGGAGCTGTTCGGAGATATTTGAGGGGTTCGAGCATTTGCAAAAGGACATAGACAAATTCCGCGAAGAGTTTGGTGAGTTGTCAGAGGAAGACGCGTTTGCCGACGCGAAGAGAATGGAGGCCTGCTTCGGGATTTTCTCACACAACTTGTGATATCATTATGCGCGGGGCATGCTGGAACCCTTCCGCCCCAAAGGATCTTCAAGCGGAGCTGGAATCCCTCGAGGCTGTCAAGAAGCTGACCAGGGGGGAACCTTGTTCGCCATATAAAACGCAATGAAGAAGAGTTAGTTGCCCAACCCAAATCTCTAGCTCGGCTCCGAATTGAGGATGCAGAGTCGGACCTCTCTACTGCAACCCCTGTCCCTTGGCGGCGCATCCCAAGACAATCCATACACAAAAGAAAACTGGAGGCATTTGAGCGACCCTGAAAACCTGTTTGCCTTTTCCAAAACGGCGAATCAAAATAAAACCGGGGATTGCAATTGGTGACATTTTCTTGAACATAGGAGCGAACTCTATGTTTGGACACTCCATTTCTGAGGGGGCGTGCTTCAGGCCAAGACAACTACTCCGATGGCCTCAACCACGCCAGCCTCTGCGTCGCCCCAGACGCCTCAAAGCGGCTTCGAGGACGTGTTGCCGTGGTTGATGATGGGGGTTGCAAACCAATAGTGCGTTTTGTCAGGATGAACTGAGGGAGAAGATTGCCGCCCTTGTGTTGGAAGGGAAGCTGACAACGGACACTGCCGAGGCATTGCTAGGGCGCCAACCTACCCCGCCGGCAACACGCAAAAGGCCGTTGGATGAGGAGTTGCTGGTTGAGTCCAAAGCGCTCAAGGTGTCTTCTCAACCCATTTTCAACGAGGTTGCTCCGACCCTACCCGCCAGTCAAGATGTTGTTGAAGTGCCTGACGACACACAGAAGCCCTGTGACGAACAGAAGGAAATCGACTTTTGGCTTTCAAATTTGGGTCACAGGCCGGCCTTACTAAAACGGACCTTTTTTGGGGTTCTCCACCACAAGGCCGCAACTTTCATGAAACGGGCCTTTTGTGCGTGTTTCACACAAAAACACGACCTTATCAAAACGGACCTTTTGAGCAGGTTGGGCCACAAAAGCACAACCTTTCCAAACGGGCTTTTTGGCAAGTTCTACCTTACCAAAACAGGCCTTGCGTGTTTATAGTGTTCCTTGTCTTGGTGCCTTCATCCTCAAAACGCATCAAAACTTGGAGGCAACGGTTCTCATTTCGATTCACCCACCTTCAAACCATGTCCCAAACAAATAGAAGAATACTGCAGGGGCTGTGATACCTTAGGAAATATCAAAGGGGCCCATCGTTTCCACTGCCGAAGTTCGAAGCTACGACACGGCTTCAAGCCAAGGATGAGGCTGACGCTGCCGCTCAAGCGGCCGAGAAGGAGCTCAAGGCCGCCAAGGCCCGCCTGAGGCGCTTGTGCGAGGAAAAGAAGAACGGGAAGATCAAAGTGCCGGAATGGCTGCACGAGGCTTGGAAAACAGGTGACAAAACGTCGATGGCCGAAGCCTACAAAGCTACTGGGTTTGACAAGGACTCCTGTGCGTTTAATATGTCATTCCAAGAAGGTCGAGCTACCCTTAACGCTTGCAAGCGTAGATTCACGTCAGGACAAATTGATGTCCCTCTTGGAGAAGAGCCACTCAAAGAAGGACTCGAAGCAGAACAAGATAGAGGAGGGATGGTACAGCAAGGAAGACATGTCCAAGGTGTTGAAGTGGGGAGCGAGCCAGCCTTAGCCAACCATTTCTCATGTTACCCAACCTAGATCACCTTCAGCGCTGCCTCCCGTTAAGGAAGAAAGTGGAGGGAGCAATTGAAGTGTGCAACAGTGATCCTACGAACTTGGTGAGGCCTGACCTGCACGGGTGTGCTACATGAGATTGTGAACCTTCAAACATTGGCACCAGCTTGCTTCCTCGCAGGCCCTCGAAATATGGAGGAGAGCCCGAGTACTGGGTCAGTATTCGGGAGACTGGCACCCGCTTACAAGAAGAGCAAACAGTGGAGAAGCGCAAGACCACTACGCAGGAGAGAAAAAATATCAGAAAGCGACACCGCTTGAAACACAGGCTCCCTTCAAGCTCATCTGTTGGCCCAGTGGTTCAACAATGGAAACCCGAGGTTTGACTTGATCTAGGCGGCTTCTTGAGACACCCCTAGCCTTGCTTCCCCCTCAAACTTCCCCTGAAACAAGAAAACTAGGCGATGAACTCCTGAACGTTTCACTCATGCAGGAGGACGGCGACAACATTCCAACTCTCAACTTCCAGGCTATGAACAGCTACAGAGCGAGGATTAATGCGGCGAACAGTGCCCAATCTCAGGCAACCTCGGAGGCCAGGTGTTACGGGGGGAGCTTTTTTCGTCTAAGGGTTCGCCCTGCGCAGGCGCAGCAGCAAAAAAACCACTTCCAAAAATTCATCGACAGTATTCTGGCCAAGTCGGCCAAGATGCGGGCGCTTGTGGCTGATCTCAAGCGGAATTACAGCGATGAGATGGCAACCAAGTAGCTCTTTTGCAAACAAGCCCTTACCACCAACCAAACACACACCTGAAGGATGTTTGCTTTCACGGCTCAGGTCAGCTGTGGCTTTGGAGTCAGATGTCGCTATGATGGATGAGCAGCACAACACGTGCTGCGAACACTTGGCCAAAGGCAACGTTGAAGACTTTGGGGAAGAGCTTCTTGGCTCGGTTGTTGGAATATGGGGAAACGCTTTCTCCATGAAGTGTGGATGTTAGGCTTAAGCCATGACCCTGCCCGCGGCTCTGAGGTGGCGTGCCGAGATGACCAAGCTCATCACAGCGGTGTCCTTCAAGCAGCCGTCTCAGACACGAACCGTCTCTTTAAATCTCATCCCGGGCATGCTCACAAACCAGAACCTAGGTGTAGCCAAGCAGTGGCGAGCGAGACACGGGTTCGGACACTCCCTCAGCGTTTTGCGAGTTTTCTTCGTTCGAGCAACGCAATTCCTTGTTCCTAAACTTTTCTTGTTTTCCTGGCCGCTCAGGAATGCAAAGCGCCATTTCCAGAAAAACAAGCCGGCCAAGAGTGACTGAATCAGCCGCCCTTGCAACTGACGAGGGGTTTTCAGTTTTGGTTTTCTATGGGTCTTAATCCTGGCAGGGTGACACAGTTCCCGTATTTCAACTTGCGATTTGGGTGTACCTTGTTGGAGTGTGCTCTCAAACAACGTGACCAACTGTGTTTAATGTCAGCCTAGGACCCTGGTGTTGCCGGGTGTTGCCAGCCGGTAGTTGGGGCGCATTACGCGTTAATGCTTTAGGCACTGCCGCGCGACAAGAAAACAACAAAAGGCCGTTGTGCTTTGATTGACCGCTGCATTTGCTTATTTGTGACCCGGGAACCTTTCTGATTGCCACCCTGTGCCAGGTCCTGGTCCGACATCCCGAGCTTTCGCCCGCAACGTTGGAGAAGGAGTCGTCGCCTCAGAGCGGTGGCAACTTGACCAATTCTTAGTCGCAAAACGGGGGCCAAGGAATTCCCCCCCCCCCCACAAAATGAAAGCCGCAAGACAGACCAACACGGCAAAGCTCTTTGTATCTCATCAACGCAAATCATATTGCAAGGGGTTGGCATGAAGGCTTGATATTGCGTGATTTGCCGGCCCAGGCCAGCTGCTGCAGCCAGATCCGAACGGCCAGAGCCGTTGCTGAAGAGTTAGGCCCAGAGAGGGCCGCTGCTAGAGGTGTACAGCGCTGGGCTGATGCGCGTGAGTACCATTCTGAAAGGGATATTTCCAGGGTCATCAAAGAACAACAGCATGGTTTACAGGTCGAGATCTCTCAGACTGAGTTGGATGGTCGAACAATTCCCTGGATCAAACCCACCGCTTGGCTAGAGTTCATCCTGAAAACTGGCCAATGGCCACGTCTGGCTGGCCTTGAGTACGAGGAACGGGCCAAGTGTGAAGAGACATGGTCTCTCTTTTGGAGCAACTACAAGAAGCTTCATCCAAACTTTCAATTGTTCCAAATGGAAGGCCTTGACTTTGCAAAAGCGGCAGCCTGCTTTTTGCATGGAGATGAGGGGCGCACCTTGAAGAAGGCGCCGATCATGGTGACCAACCTGCAGAGCTGCTTGGGCTTCGGTTTTGCTGACCAACGCCAAAGCAACAAAAGGAGGGCTGGCGGAGACATCAAGATGTGCACCAACTACGCCGGGGACAGTTTTACAACCCGCCATCTACTGACCATCATGCCAAAAACATGGTATGACAAGACCCCTGAGTTTTTCGACCACAGCATGGCAATGCTATCCGAGGACCTGCAAAAAGCGTTGGAGGTGGGGGTGACTACCTCTACTGGTTGCTATCGCCTTTGCATTATAGGGGTGAAAGGGGACTGGCCCTATCTTGCCAAATGTGGGAAGTTGAGCAGATCCTTCAACTCAGTTCTGAAGGTTCCGAACGAGCAAGGCCAAACAACAGGTCTATGTCACCTTTGCAACGCTGGGTTTCCCTCAATTCCGTGGGAGCAGTTTGGCGTTCGAAGCCCCAAGTGGTTTGAAACTGAAGGCGCAACATTGCCCTGGAAGCCGGCCAACGCCCCTCGAATTTTGGACAAGATCCCGTACGACTCAGAGCACCCGGAGCAGTTCTTTCAAATGGATTTCTGGCATTCTATTCATTTGGGTGTCGGGCGGACGTTTGCGTCCAGTGTGATTGTCCTTTGTCATGAGCTTTTCCCCGGAGCTTCAATTCCCAAGAAGTTCGAACACCTCACGGAGTGCTATTTGCAGTTTTGCAAGCAGGAGAAGCGTGCGCCATTCATCACAAAGATCTCCACCGACAAGGTCAACTGGAAAAAGACAACTGATATGCCATCTGGTTGTTGGAGCAAGGGCCACCTCACATCCAACTTCTTGCTGTGGATCGAATATTTTTTGGGCCAGCAAGCAAATCTACCTTTTGGGCCGCAGTTTTGCTGCCACCAAGCATTTGAACCGAGCTATCCGCATGCTCTACCACTGTGATGCTTTTCTTGACCAAGATGTGGCCCAGTTCATTAGCTCTGACTTGCGTAGCTTTCTTGCGCACTACCGGCATCTGGCCAGGGACAGCCACTCTGCTGGTCGCAGACTATTCGCACTAGTGCCGAAACTACATTCACTGGATCATTTTGCTGTGAGGCTGGACAAACAAAGTGCTTCTACAGGGATTGCCGAAAATCCATTGCTGGCAGCATGTCAGCAAGATGAAGACTTCGTTGGCAAGCCCAGCCGGTTGAGCCGGCGAGTTTCGATTCGCTCCGTGGCCGAGCGGACTATGTCCAGGTATGTGGTGGCTGCTAGAAGTGCTTGGGTTCAAGCTGGGATGTTGGCAGACCCCAAGTGAAACAAAACAAGTTTCCAGTCTGACATCATTTTTGAGGACCCGTCCCCTTGTAGATTTGGAAACAAAGACATGGCCCTGAGTGAGCGTTTGTCGATTCCCGACCCTGCCAAAATCACAGGGCCCCCGGCCAACCAAAGCGCGGCAGCGCCGTCCGTGGAAAAGATGGTCAAGGCGGCTGGCTCTATGGCGTGATGAGGTTGGGGAGCTCCAAAAACATGTTGAGTAGACAATTGAAACACGATTTGGGGGAACCCTTCACCCACCAAAAGAGCTGCCCGTTTTTCTGGGGTAATCCTACCTTGTTGTTGGCACTCGCAGGATCCATTGTCTAGCTCGCAGGGCCATTCTGGGGCAAGCAGAAGCGAGCAACATTCAAGTTTCTTTCAGCTCAGCCCTCATCTTTGCAAAGGAGCGCCTTCATAACAATTAACGTCAAACCAGTGACCCATGTCAAGAGTTTCCATCAACTCAGCCCATTGAGTTGGAAAGGAGCTGTGTAGGATCCTGTGTGTTTGCTTGAGGCTCGAACAGTTTTTAGGTTGCAGCTGCGGCGGAAACCGAGGCTTTGGAACAGGGATATGCAAAACTCATTAAACACATGGCTTCCAAGTTTGCGGCCACGTTGGTGGTATAAAGGTCGGCTTTTGGCCCCCCATTTCAAAAGCTTCTATGTCGTTTTTGGGACATCTGGCATTGAAGTCGGCAGTTTTTGGTCGACACGTACTGCCTGTTGGTCGAGCGCCTTGAGTAAGCAACCGCGGCGCGAGCGCGCCGGCGACAACCCTTTTTAAAAGTCCAAAGCAACCCTCCAATGTGGCATTTGTTGTTTTCGAGAAAGCCCGTCAAACCCGAAATCACAGTTTGTGCGGAAAACGGCCCAAACCAAACGCACAACACATTTGCCCTTTGGTGCTGTGTGATCTTGCATGCACACATGGTAGGTGTATACACGCGTGTCTTTGATTCATGTGCACTAATCACAACTAATACGTATATATACACATTATGTGCAAGTAAATCGTAAACACGCTCCCGCGCCCCCCCCCCCATGGCACACTATGGGTTTGGCTCAAATGTTGGCAAAGCGGCGCTTTCAAAGCGAACCTTGCCAAGCAACGCCTTTTCACTTGAGCTTGTCTGTGTGGCACGCTGGCGTCTCAGAAGTGAAAAACCTGGTTGTTTTAAGAAAACCAGTTTTTTCATTTATACCCTAAAAAAAGACGGAAACGGGCTTAGCAGGAAGTTGCCAAGCCCCAATAATGAGGGCGAATTTTATGTTGACGATCGCGTCAAATACATGGACAAGCGCCATGTTGTTGTGGCCGTTGACCTAAAGTGGATGGCCATCGAGGAAGCCGCCGGCATCTATAAAACCCGACGCGGTTTGATTGCTGTGCGAGAGGAGATACATGCGCCCTTCTGGCGCGCATGCTATCTGCACCAGGAAGGGGATGTGATATACATCCGTCCCTGGGCGGTCCGAGAGGTGAATGTCCAGGGACCGCGGAGAGGGGTGTCATTTTCATGGGACAAAGCTCCCATGCATGACTATTGGTGCCCTCGGTGCGCGCATTTGAACATGTATGGCACCATTCTATGCAATGGTTGCCATCTGCCGATTTTCTATCGAGAGTGGGTGCCAGGCACCATCCGCTCCCAAGTTAGGAGAGGGCAACCAGTCTGGTTGGACGGACTCAAGGCAGTCCGTGCCAACAGCTGGTATGAAGGGGAGACTGACGTGTGGGCTCCTCTCATGGCGTCGGTAAACCCGATCCGCGAGGTAGTCAGCTGTATGATCTCCGGTTTGCGCTGTGCGCCTCACCTTGTGCACAATCCCAATGCGGATACCGCGCAGGTTGCGTTTCAGGAGGTTGTGAAAGTCACCTCAAAGGACACTCACGCTTGTGTGCGTGCGAGTGATGAGGCTCTCGAGCGGTGGGTAGCGAAACAGCTGCTCATCGAGGAGAGCAATACTGGCGTCCCAATTCCCGACAATATGTCTGTCATGACATATTTGGTCGAGCACCCGCAACAGGCGGCGCAATGGGGTCGTCATATGACGAGAAAGGGCAGTCTAAATTCAGCATTTGCTCTTTACCTCTCTGTGCATATTTATGATGCCTACCGCATCGGAATTGAGGACGGATATTTGGTTCCGCTGTATGGCCTAGGCGCCTCACGTGCGGACATTATAATGTCATTGGTACAGGCAGAGCGACGCCTCTCGGACTTCAATAGTGAGGACCCAAGTTTTGATGCCTCCACAGTTCTTGATTTGAGTATCGACTCTCTGCGGGCCGGTGGTGGATCCATCACGGCCCCGATTGAGTATGCTGAGGCATACATTTATGTCGAGAACAACAAGGTTGACATGGTCCCCGCTGCACAGCGCGACGGCCAAAGCGCCATTGTCTTTGCTGACCCGCCGACTGGGAAGCACCATAGGCGGGCAGCCACTCCTAGGGGAGATCATCGGTCTGCTACCCCGCGACCTGAATCCAGGTCAAAGGGGGATCAGCAAAAGGGCAAAGCCCCTGCGCAATCCTGGCCCAAGGGTGGAGGTCACAAGGGTGACCAGTTTCCAGGAAAGGGTCACAAGGGTGATCAGTACAAAGGCAAGGGTGGCCAATACGGCTACCAACAAGGGCAGTTCGGTCGTGGCGGATCCGCCAGATCGAGAACTCCCACTGGCGGGCATCAGCCTGATGCTCGTGGGTCGGGGTACAAGGGTGCACAGGCTGGCCCTTTCCCTTTCCCGAGTCCGATGTATCCCACTTTCCCAATGGGAGGATACATGCATCAGCCCATGGCTGGCATGATGCCACAAATGTGGCCTGGCGCAATGCCACAGGGTTGGCAGCCGCATATGCAGGGTGATCCCCGCGAGTTCGAGAATCCGAACTCGCCGCATACCCCTACATGGGGTGACGATGACGAGTTGGCCGAGACAGTGCCTCCTCCCCCTGGGGACTGGAATGTCAGCAAGGGGAAGGGAAGGCACGGCGGCGGACGACATCGGTAATACCTGAAGTCTGTCTGTGTGTTTTACATAACTGCGCCAACGCGCGCATGCTTTCATTTCGGAATTCACAAGATGGACTATGCTCCTTGTCGTATTTCGTTGTCTAGGCTATTCGCCATTTTAGAATTCATCTGCATGCGTGGCTGTGCGCTATTCGCGCAAGCTGCGATTACCTGTCAGGTGTGCGTCGCCACAGCAAGGCAGTCACCCTCGGCGGCGTCTATAGCCGCTGGTGGTCTGAATCCTCCTGCACCGCTGCTGCTGCTGGTGATGGTGCTCATCAAGGTGCCGTGGTGAGGATCACGGATGCCCCGCACCGCTGCCGGTGATGTCCTACTCGGACCTAGACCGCGGATCGCTGCTGGTGGTATCCATGGCGATTGTCCTCGAATGATCGCGCGCCTAGACGGTGCTAATTTATAACCAAGGCTCATTGGTCTACGCACCATGTTTCAACCGACTGGCCAATGCGCCTAATCTGATAATTAAAATTAAATCCACTTGAATCGAATGATTCAATGTGGTTGCAATGCAAATGACAGTTCTTTGGCTTCATGCCGGCCATTCCGAAGTTGATCCTTTGTTCTTTTCTCTTGTTGCTTTCTCTTGTTTGATTTGGCTACCGGTGCGAATCCGCCTCATACCCGTAATTCGGGGTGGTGGCGGGATCCGGGCGCCAATGAGTGCCCGGGTATGGGGTCGCGAACCCTGGTAGCCTAATCGGCTTTGTTTGTCTTGTTTGTTGCATTTCAACTTCAATATGGCCAATGCGCCCTTCCAAATTCACTCCTTCTCTTTGTACAGGCGAGGGGGGTGTTTTTGGGGGCATGTAGTTTTATCGCAACATGTTTCAACGCCACGGCCAATGCGCCGTTTGGCTCAAGTTTTCCCTCTGGCAAACCCACACTTGCCATACTCGTCACGGCGCCTTTCAACGGCGCGGCGCCCATCATCGCGCAAAAGGTGCGCGTTGCCGGGAGGCCGCGGTTGGGGGCTTGGTCGTGGAGGTGGGTCAGGACACGGGTTTGGGAGGGTGCTGCATTTGGTTTGCTTTGCTTGCTCGCTGCGCTGCATTGTTTGCCTGCCTGGTTTGCTGCTTTGTGCTTGCTTTCGGTTGTCTCTGCCCTTGCTGGGTTCATTCATCTTTTGGTTAAAGGCACCCTGTTTTGGTTCGTTTGTTGTGCCAGCCGAGGGCACCGCTTTGCCCTTGAAACTGGGGGACTTAAACAATCTCTTCTTGTTGGTGGGATTGGGCCTGTTTATTCTCTCCCGAAACTCTGTTTCAAACCCTTTCGCAGTTTTAAAGGAAATCCAAACAGAAAGTTAAACATAATGTTTGGTGGTAAAGGAACGCCAAACAGAAAACCGCCCAAATGGGGGGGGACGCCCTATTCGGATCTGCGGAAGGCTTCGTGGTGGGCTTCAAGGGCTCGAAGATCTTCTGCCTGCGCTTCGGCCGAACCCACCTTTTGACCCGTTTCATGTTGGTCTATTCCTAAGTGGCCCCAAAAGGTGAGCTTTAAAAGGACCCAACAGGTTTTGAGATTTTGGTCTTTCTTGTTTTCTGGGTCCTTTGGGCAACTGAGAGAATGGTGACCCCAGATTAAGAAACCCGACCAATGAATAGCGGGTGTTCGGACCCTCCAAAACTGATGATTCCCCGCGAAACCCAGAAACCGCCATCTTTTCATATATTGGGGTTGATTGATCTGGGATTAGCATTAAAGGGAAGATAAGGCACACCCACCAAATTCGTCAGCGGGGAATGGGGGGAGGCTTTTCACCAATTCCAATTCTAGTTGCTATTAATTATTGAGCGTCGTTTTATTTTGCCCACAGGCTAAAGAAGTAGGGAGAGGGACATCACTCTTGAAACGTGCACCTCGCGCGGAAGCGCACGCGGAAGGCTTCGCAAAAATAATTTCTTGCGCGGAAGGTTTGTGGAAGCTTTGTGGTTTGATATGAGCTGCTTCCGTGTGTGCCTTGGAAAAGCAGGCCGGGAGAAGCGATTACAGTAGAAGCAGAAAGGTGTTTCTGCATATACAAGAAGCGGAACGCTTAGTAGAAAAGCGGTCACCATCAGGAAGCCAAGAGGACCAAACAGCCGGCGGATTTCTCGAAAGGTTTGCGGCAGGTTCGCCGAAGCTCCGCGCGCGCGGAAGAGCGGCCCCGTGAAGGAAAGTGTCCACGTAGCAGAACAATGGATCCCAAGCCTACCTGCACCAACACAGGCGGAACAATAATACCTTCCGTACTTTCTTAAACTGGTTTTCCCTTCTGCGCCACCCGCGGAAGCAAGTGTGCATAGCTTGGTGGATCCCAGCCATTTGGCCTTTGAGCTTTTTGGGGTATAGTGGGTTTCCAGTTCACCCGCTAAAAGGTAAAGGGATCTGAGCACGGCCCAGCTAAGGCATTACATTTCCATGCAGACCATCGATGTGCCACAGAGCGCATCGCTGTACAGATATATGGAGAAGAAGGACGGGTGCAATGGGAATGTTGAGCAACTTGCACCCCATCGAATCGTGGGTGTTTGGAGCATTATGTATGGTAAGTAGTTTCATGATGCATAATACACATATTATATATATATATATATTAATATGTTTAGTGCTCAAGAAGCATGGTTCAGTTTATGAATTTATTAGCAACTATTACATGTAATGCAGTATGTATGTATATATGTGTATATATATATATATATGCTGAGGGTCCTACGTCGGCCGACGGCCGTCCGCCAGTCCGCCCACCCACACCCGCAAAGCTTGGCGCCGACTTGAACTTGACTGCTGCAGGCCAGCCTGGAATTTTGCAAGGCCCACACGCTTTCACGGACGCCTAGTCAGGTGGGCAGAAGCCAGCACTTAGACTTTCTTCCACATAGTGTACGCTACTGCCCCGCCGAACCCGCATGACGACGCTACCTCGACATGGCGGCGCAGTGCACTGTGTGCGCTATCACCCCACCCGTCCACAGCCCGCCCCCAACCTCCCCTCCCCCCCACCCCCTGCAGAGGTCATGGTTGAGCGACGGCGAATATAGGCTCCTCAAGATGTATACATAATATGTATATGTATATAACATGTCAAGTAGAGATGGATGTTATCACTTTGTGATTTATTGTGTGTATTCGACTTGCGTGTTTTAGCTTTGGCACTTGAGTTTTTTGGAGCTTGCGTTAAGACATTCCAAGACATTCAAAGCGATACTGAAAGCAGCCCCCCGAGTGGCAAAGATCTAACGGGGAGGAAGCCGGCCGGAAGTTCGTGCTGACTCTGAGTGCAAATTTGTTTTTATGCGACCATGCGGTTTGTTTCCACGGATCGCCCGTTTTGCCGGCCGCGTGGAACCCCAAGCGATGGGAATCTTGGGTTTTTGTTGGCCAGGACTTCGAGACGGCCTACCGAGTGGGCTGCCTTGGGGTCACCGAGGCAAAGCAACCCTCGCTGCGAGTTTTTGGGCCAAATCGAGCGCTTTCTGTTCTTGCATTTGTTTAAGAATATGTTTAACATGTTTAGTGATTTTCCCTTGTTGGTTATAAAAGGAATAACTCACTACTGTAAATATTTTTTCCAGGGGGCGTAAGCAAATGGAAGTGTTGGTCCAAGCCCATCCGGACTTGGGACCTGAAAAGGAGAGGCAAAAATCCTGGGAGACATGTTCCTGTTGTGAGGCTAGTTGGCGTTTTGACCATCGGTTCAGGAATGCAAAGATGATGTGCCAAGGAAGACACTGAAAGGGAAGCTACAATCTAAGCCCTGAACGTGGTTTGAAACCAGTTCCATCACGGCCTATGGTTTGAAAAGGAAGCAACATGTTTGGCCTATCTCTCAGAGGTTTGGGGAGGACACGGAAAAGGATGTTACACTCGAGGCCTGGAACCCCATGGTTTGAAACCTGTTCCACCTGAGCCGTTCAGCTGCTAGGCGGATTGGCGGCTCTTGGCGCTGGATGCCTTGCAGAACCTTCGCTTCGACATCGCGCGGAAGGCGCGCTGGGGATTTGTTTGGCTTGGCAATCGGAAGGTCAGGTTTTGGCCACCAAACACGTGGCTGGGGTAGACTTAGGATACATTTTTACATTTTACCCGTGACTCCGTGTGAAGCAAACAATAAAATATACCTTCTCTAAGTGGGCCTAACTCTAATTATGATGGGTCCTTGAAGGCATCCTGGAAGACTACCTGAGTATTGGGCAGTATTCAGTATTGAGCAATGCTACTTTTGAACTGGGAACGAGAGTTCCTGAATTGCAGAAGGGGACTTAAAAATTGGATCGCAAAAGGACATGTTGCACGATTTCGTATATATGAGGTTCCATGAAAGTTGACGAGGTGTCCAATGAGATTGAGGGATTTTCGAATCAGATTGACATGGTCCCCCGGAAACTTGCCCTAAGATCAGTTCCTTTTCCGTGACACGCTTTAGCCAACCATCATGGAATTGCCATTCTTGGGCAGGGGCGTATCGCAAAATTTGGAGCCCATTTGTAGGATTAGTTGGACTCAACGCCTACCAACCTATCGTTTTGTGTGTCTGCGTACGCACGTGCACGTGTGTGTGTGTGTGTGTGGCACTGGCGCGCGCGTGTCTGTGTGTGTGTGTGTGTCTGTGTCTGTGTCTGTGTCTGTGTCTGTGTCTGTGTCTGTGTCTGTGTCTGTGTCTGTGTCTGTGTCTGTGTCTGTGTCTGTGTCTGTGTCTGTGTCTGTGTCTGTGTCTGTGTCTGTGTCTGTGTCTGTGTCTGTGTCTGTGTCTGTGTCTGTGTCTGTGTCTGTGTCTGTGTCTGTGTCTGTGTCTGTGTCTGTGTCTGTGTCTGTGTCTGTGTCTGTGTCTGTGTCTGTGTCTGTGTCTGTGTCTGTGTCTGTGTCTGTGTCTGTGTCTGTGTCTGTGTCTGTGTCTGTGTCTGTGTCTGTGTCTGTGTCTGTGTCTGTGTCTGTGTCTGTGTCTGTGTCTGTGTCTGTGTCTGTGTCTGTGTCTGTGTCTGTGTCTGTGTCTGTGTCTGTGTCTGTGTCTGTGTCTGTGTCTGTGTCTGTGTCTGTGTCTGTGTCTGTGTCCGTGTCCGTGTCCGTGTCCGTGTCCGTGTCTGTGTCTGTGTCTGTGTCTGTGTCTGTGTCTGTGTCTGTGTCTGTGTCTGTGTCTGTGTCTGTGTCTGTGTGTGTTGTGCGTGTGCGTGTGCGTGTGTGTGTGTGTGCGCATGTGTGTGGTTTGTTTGTGTGTTTGTGTTTTGCCGTTTGTGATGTTGTGCTTGTTTTGTTGTGTTTGTGTGTTGGTGTGCTTGTGTCTTTGACTGATGCCGATCCATCGCTTTCCAGTCGGTGGATGAACTGCTCCCAAAAGGCGCTGCACCAAGCCAAGTGAAGCCCGTGTTTGTTTTGCTTCAGGCCTTTATCCGCATTCGCGACGTGAGGCGGGCAAAGGGCTGCAATTACCCTTTTGGAAGGATTAGGGCAACTCAGATGCGGCGCATCAGCATTTGGAGTTTCAGGTTTGAATGTGATAGTTCTTAATGACCAGCAACGACACTTGCCACGAACTGTAGATTGATGCGACATCATGTTGCCCCGCTGAGCCAGCCTGTGTTACGGAATTGTCAAAAGTATCTCAAAGGGGTCAGCCACATGACCAGCATAGGAACGCACTGTTGAGAAACATCAAATTGGATGTGTTATGGGTCCAAAATATGGCCTGTGTTTCAATTGACATGCCTTGAGCTGTGGCAGCAGTTCTTGCTTGATCGTACCAGGCACTCCGTAGTTGATACCTTGGCAAGACGAGTTTTTGTTTTACTATCAAACTACGTGACAGCAGCCAGCGGCCAGCCCAAAGCACCAAGCACTCTGAACGCGAGCGGTGCGTGCTGGAGGGCGCGAAGCTCTGCTAGCAGAGCGCAGAGATCGGGCAGAGCATGAATAGAGTAAAGCAAGGATTCCTTTGCATTTTGCCAAGGGATGTTAGGACTTTACCTTTTTGCCAAGTGGGTTTTCCATTAAACCACGAAATGTTAAACTTTTAGCAGAGCAGAAAGCAACCGAGATTCGACGAAACACCCCAGCGAGACCTGTCAAACTCGCACGTGTTCAAGTATGGATGGCAAACTCAGTGCAAGTGCAGCAAGGCAGACCACTTGAGCATCTCACCATGACTACTGAAGAGACACGCAACAGACTGGAAGAGCAACTGTCCAAACGTGCCAGGTGCCACAAAGCTACTCACATGGCCAATCAGAGCCGGAGCATAAGTGCTGACCGCAACGCCTGTTGTTGTTCCTCGTAATACAGACGACCGCACAGGCCGCTTTATGCGCATGTGCGTACATACATACACAGAATATACACAATGTGTATTTGTATGTGGGTGCTGCTTCCCACTGAGAGCGAGTTGTACCTGCCAGGTACATCGACCTGTTGAATCGCATCACTCAGCAGTGCCCCGGATTTGATGTGTATCCCACAGCATTGTCCAGATCCGCCTTTTCGCGGACAAGTTGTTTCTTAAGTAGCTGGTTTGACTGGCTTCAACTATTTTGATATTTGTGTTTGAGTGCATCAACAAAAAGTTTGCTTGTGTCCCCTGTCCCAGTGCTTGCAGTTACTGATGCAGCTAACCAAAGGAAACCAACATTTACAAACCAAAGGGAAACACCCTGGTAACTTGCTACAATGGTAGCTAGGAGCCTCTATAATCTTGTAGCGGTGAGGGGAGCATGGTGCAACCCGGACTCTTGTTTGAGGTACGGGCACAAGGCCAGCCTTACCCATGACGAGGAGATGCTGGTCACCGCACAGGCAAATTATTATAGCGAAGATCTCTCTTGAACATGTTGGTATGTCTTTTTCTTGGGGGTATCTGATCCTTCTTGGGGTTTTTGAAATTTCAACTGGTAAATGTACCCTGAATATGGCCCAATGACCATGATTTCACACTGGTGTCCTTTGAACTTGGCCAGGTCCCACGCGTTTCGACAGATTTCCGCTGGGCTTTTAGCTGATGAGTTTGATGGCTCGCCTTCTTGCCCTTTGGGGTTAAATGTGTGATCCGGCTTCTCAGACTATCTCAGACTCCCTCGAGTTAGCCACACGGAGCATATGCGTTTGTTCCATACTTGAGCTTATGTACCTTTGTTGCCCAGTGGTGTTCTTTTCTTCCATCTAACCCTTGGGTAAAGGTTCCCCCTTAAACTCAACCAACAAAAAAGGGCCCTGGGCATCTGAGGTACAGTCTCTTGCTGCTTTTGTATGTCTGTATTTTCAAATGAGAGCCAAGGAAGGCATTCACTTAGCGTCTCTGGACCGCCGCACTTGACACGTCGCAGTCCACGACATAATCCGTGCCCCAGGGTGGAAGGCTCGGAGCAATACAATGCTCAAAGCAACAGCAGACTGAGTTGGCGAAGCCAACCTTCAAGCCTTTTGGTTTTCCATGTTTCGTCCATGTCAAGTGAAGATACCGGAAGGCTGTTTTTTTCAGGTCCTGAGTCTGTCGTTTTTTAGGGGACCCCTAAATTGGTTAGTCCTTTTGGTTTTCCTTTTCAACCAAAACAAGTTATCGGCTAAAAAAGACGCACCCAGCTGGGAATGGAAGCAGATTCGCTGCAACCCAGACAAGGCAACTCAAACCACAGAATGGCATGGCCATGCCACTGGCCACTTGGCCACTACCAGCCGCAATCAATGAAGCATGGCCATTGCCAGCAAGACTCCAGCAAGACTCCGGGCAAAGAGCTTCCCAACAGATTAGCAAACCAACACCAAGACAACTTGAAACAAGTTGGATTTGTGTTGCAACGTGGAAAAAACCAAGAGCTGCCGGCCAACAGACTGGTGCAGGTGTTGGCCTTCCAGGGCAAGTATGGGGAGGCGGCTCAGCACTACGGCCGTGCCCGCGCCTTCCATGCCGCCGTGGAGATGTGACCCGGCAAGACGCGGGGTATGGGGGGTGGGGCCCCAGATGGAGGGGTCAGTTCCCGGGGGCGGGGTGCAGTGGGAGTGGGGTATGTGTGTGTTGTCCGTTGGTTGGCCTTTGCTCACGCGGAGATGAAACGGTTTTTTCTTGAACAGCTTTTTGTTCCCGCCAGCTTGTGGCCCGGGTGCTCTGTCCACGCCTGGAGAAAGCTACATCGAGGTCCTTGCAGCCCTAATTTATGCTTCGCTTGCGGTGCAAGAAGCTGGCGGCGATGCTCGCGTGTGACGTTGGAATTTAAATGCTAGACCACTGAATCATGTCTCCGAGGTATGAATCGGTCTTCTGCGCAGAGGTCTACTGCTAATCACGTCGTGGTCTCCAGTTGTTTGCTTGTCCAAAACCTTTTTTGGCCGCCCAACATGCCATGAATGGCATGAAGCTGTGGTTGGCGTCTGTGAACCCTTCAAAGGCCTTTACCGCGTCATGTTTCCTGGTGGCGGGATATGGTGTAACGAGGTACACGGAGCTGCGGAAGTGGGAGGAGGCCAAGCACTGGGCGCTGCAAGGTGAGAAGGCGCGAATATGAATACTGGTTCTTTCTTTTTTTTTGGCCAGAGCTTTGCACTGGCGCGAGGTGATGTTTAAGCGGGAAAACAAAAAACCGTCTTCTGGCCCGGATGAACCTTGTGTATAGTGCCGATCTTGAGTGTTGATACTCGAACCATCCTGTTGGGGATGTCAAGTCGCGTGACAGGCTTAAAGGGCAGCTGAGTCTTGATTGGCCATGTTGCGTTTGGCGGATGTCTTGCTCCAAGGCTTTGTGAAACCAGTACATTCTTTGCATGGGGTTTACCTATATACTGTGCTAGGTGCCCGAGGAGACCATCCTTCAAACAAGAGAGCGCGGCTGCCTACCCATTATACTGGAAGCCAGGATCTGCAGTTGAGAGCCACTGCAGCTTCAAATTGACCATGTCTTAGATGATAATTTCTTCGGAACGCCAAAAGAAACAGACACAGCCTACCGCAAGTCTCGAGGTTAAAGTCGTAGACAAAGTTTGCCGGAAGTCTCGAGGGTTCGATGATGGACATCATGCTCGATTCAATCCGTTGACTTCCCATTGACCCGTAAAGCCTGCGGCAAGTTTGCTGCAAACGCTGTCGCTTCGAACGACGAAGATCCCCAAACGGCCGGATGTTTCCCCCCGAAAACGGGTCCGGTTCGGTGTGCCGAAAACCGCAGGCTGGGCCACCGAAGCCGCCGCTGCCTGACATGAGCAGTCCTGCCTTGGAGCAGGCGAGATTTTGGGGTCCTGCTGGGCGATGTGTAGGATGTGGTTTTGTTGCTTCTTTTGGGGTGGGGGCTGTTTTTGGGAGGTGGATATTGCGGGCTTTAAGGGCTTTGAGGGCTTTGGGGGCTTTGGGGGCTTTAGGGGGCTTTGGGGGCTTTGGGGGTTAGGGGGGGTTGGGGGTTTAGGGATGTTGGGCCAATGACTTGAATCTTACATAGCTCTCAAGGGCGAACATTTGTGTTGCCTGCACGTTTCGGGCTGGGGTCAGGGACAGATATTCAGCTATGGTAGGGCCAGCGGAGACATACCTGCTAATTTGGCTTTACAGTTGTATGTTGCTTCGTCGTTTGAGTCAAGCCCTTCAAAAGTTTGAGAATTTGTCTGACAAGTCAACTCGGCAGGGCAGGGTAGTGGAACACGCAGGGATGGATTGCTTTGGGAGTCGGGAAGACTTGGGGATGCCTGCCTTGACGGGAAAAGGATTTGCTCAAATGGAGCAAAGCATATCCGACCCGGGGTTCTGGAGATTGATTTGGAAAGGATATTGACACATGATGATGTCTCTCTTGATCCAAGTGACGTTGCAGTTTTCAGCTTGCTGCGCAACCCTGCAGGCATTGATGAGGCTCGCCCGGGCAAGTCAATAGTATCATTTGTTTTGGGTTCCTCCATCTCAGCACCCGAGAACTGGGTTGATGAATACACCCCTTGTTGTTTTCACATATATTGGTAAGCATGATGTCTTATGTAAGAGAGGAACCTGAGCTTTTCGGGGACACCCCCGAGTTGTCTACTCGCTTGATACCGGGCTCGACCCCAGCTCAGGGGTCGAGCCCCACTTCAAGCGACGCGCTCAGGCGCCAGCGCGCTCCATGGGCCAAGCAAATGCCTTCCCGGGCATGAGCGACGTGCCAGCACCGCCGCCGCCACCGCCGCCACCGCAGGAGTCCGGGCGTTTCTCCGACCTCCAGTGCCCGTTCCTTTTTCTTCCTGTTCTTTGGAGCTCGTTTCCCTTGACTGACAAAGGTGTCCCCCCTTTTTCTCATGGCCGCTGGAGTCCTAGGTATTTGATATTTGTTTTTTTCGTTTGGCAAGGCACCACGAATTGATCATATGAAGTGCAGGGAGGGAGCTGAGGAGGAAAACGGCATCACCCATGTCGGGTGGTGTTCTATTGGCTTCGCACATTCAGCGACTCGGATGAGGTTCTTATGGCAGCCGCCAACCGTTCAATCCTGTGTTATTCGGGGGGTCAGCCCTATTCTGGTGACGCCTCTAAAGTTTTAAAGGGCACACGAGACTCCGTGTTCTATTCGTCTCTTTCTCGCATCGCGGCCGATTTGTTTCCGCTTCTCTTGGCAAATGCCATCCATCACCTACCCCACATACCCCATGTGAGCAATATATTCCAACGTTTAACCCATTTAGAAGGCGAATGTGGTTATACAAATATTCCCTACATGGAGTGTCTGGGTATGGTTGACATGCTTTGAGGATTGCAGAAAGGTATATTTTGATGCCTCGTGGGATGTGAGTGCTTTGCGATGACCCTGCTGGACTGGAACCTTGTTTTATCAGCCCCAAAGCGTGCGACGTGAGAGTTTAGCTTGGAGGCAGATGTTGGCCTTCAAGTAGAATCCCTTGGGCGGGGATGTTTGGGACTCTTTGATTGTGGCTTGTCAGCTTCGATTGCCATGCTTTCTCTTAGGCTAGCTTGAAGGCTACCGTTCAAGATGCAGCTTATCAGCATTCTGGCCTCTGCGAGGCTTTAGCATGCATCGGCATGAGAAGCCGGCAACTTCGTACTTCCAGGGCGACGTTGTTCTGCGGGACATGAGAATTGGCCGATGTCACTGCAAACCTAAAGGGGACTACCGAGTTGCTTGATGCAGGTTCCAGCTGTATGAGCACCGCAATGTTGCGCACGACTCTTGTACACGATTCAGTGAAATCATGTCGATCTTCAACCGCTTACATGCTGCATGGCAATGAGTACGTATACATAATATAGTATAATATACAAGATAACAATATACATAGACATATGCACGATGTCCCCGCTCCCAAAAAAAACGGACCTATGAGCTCCCGGTACTGTTCGAGTTAGTCATGAGCTGATTGGTCTATCCCCGGGCCTCGACCATCACAAGTCCGCAAGACCAGCCTTCCGGACGTCTTTGTTTTGGACTTGTTCCACCAAGAGAGAACACATGTTGTAGCTGTTTGCGTGCATGTGAGCAGTAGAAACTCAGGTTGGAGCAAAGGCATCTGAGAATTGGACCAACTGTGCTGACACATTCTGGAGTTGTGTTTAGCAATTTGTTGGCGGTGGCCAAGTTGCGATGTAGCCGTTATCCATGAGTTGCTTGTTTAAATATGAGGATGTCCGTCTGAGTTGTGACTTGGCGTTGTGGGCAAAGCACATGGATATGGCGTGCCTTGTGTTAAAGGATGCTTGACTGTTTGTCGTGTTTGCCGCATTTGTGGTTGGAAAAGAGCGATTGCGGTATGAAAATAAGTAGGATTGTTTGTTCCTTTCTGGTGGGAGGCAAGCACGTGGCAGAGGTCTAAGGACAAGCCTGACTGAAGGCTCTGAGAAGTCGGTCCCAGCTGCCTGCGGCTAAACCTTGCAATTGTACCTCAGGTTGGGACCTCATCCAGGTTTTGGTTGGGTCCGTTGAAGATTTCACCTTGCTGCGTGTTGATGGTGTTTCTTCTTAAAAACCAAAAATAACCTTAAAACAAGACAACATGGATTTCAAAATGCTTCTGTGCATCCCTGTGAGACAAGTTGAGTCGCCGACATCAAAGAACATGATTCGCAGGAGGAGTCCCTGGCGCAAGGCATGGCGCTTTCGGGAGCCGATCGATCCGGACAACCAGCTAGTTGCCCGAAGCTTTGCGAGAGCAGAGCGAACCGAGGTCTGTTCAAAGTTTCTTGTGTTTATTGATATTCACAATCGGAATGTATTTTGTGTTTTCTTGGCCCGCGCATTTGGTGTTCTTTGATTATGGGTGTTGTTTGGGCCATGGTGGGCTCTCGCCAAAGACTTAGATCATTTTAGGCCGAGCGGTTATGACTAGACTCCCTTTGATAGCACCAGCGATGCTTGTCAAATCCTTGGCTCGACTGCTTCTTATCCCTGTGCACTACGAGCTGGAGGAATCAGTCGCAATGATGAAGTTCTTAGCGCTTGACGCAATGAGGAGTCCAAAAACGGAGGCGTCTTTCGATTTTCTTGGTTCCAAAGCCCCGCCGCCTCCAACGCATTGGGCGGTCTCCAAAAAGGACACAGCCCGTGCAGTCCTTGAAGGCTAACACCTCAAGCAGTCGGACTAACGGAGGGAACTCACCCCGCTCTCCAAGCCACCAACTTCCCAACCACAACTCGGTTGCTGGAAAGAAACGGAGAATCCTTTTTGTGTCCGGGGAATGAGCTTGTTGCGGGTACTCTTGTAAAGCATGTTATAAATGGAGATCAAACAAGAATAGCCTCCATTTCGTGGTCTCAGTAAGATTTCGTGGTCTACACCTCGACTCATGCACATGGAAGACCCACAGGTTACCCCGAAGCTCGCAGGCCTCATCCTCAAGCAGGCCGCCAGTTCCGAGGAGGACGGCGACCTCCGCGCCGCCGGCGAGATGTGCGCCGCCGAACGTGGATCGAATGAGTTTCCGTTTGTGTGTCTTGGCGTGGCCTTCTATACAGTGGATACCTGGGTCTTGGGCATGGGAGAGACAGTGGATACTGGGTGTGGGAAAAGGTGTTGCCGGAAAAGTGACATGTTTTGGGTGTGGGAAAAAGGGGTTGCTGGAAAAGTGAAAAGGTGTTGCTGGAAAAGTGACATGTATTTTTTGGGACTGCTTTTTTCCTACGCCAGGGGTTTGGGAAGAATTTCGGTGCGCGTGGCCAAGGAATTGCCCTTTGTTGAGCTTTTAAGACAATTATAGGCAGCAGTGCGGATTCCTGAAAATGTGTTTCGTAGTTGCTTGATGATAGCTATAGGAAAAAGAGGGCAGGGACTACAGCTGGCACCTGTTGACATTGCTTTGCTGAACAGTCTGGGGACAAACTGAGGTCGCCTGGCTGGAAGACATATGGATGAAAATTGAAGAGTGTTTTTTTCCTCGGCGGCGGGGGCGTCCCTGATATTTTCTGCAAAAGTAGAGGGAGCGCGATTGTTCAGCCCTGGTTGTTGCAATGTTTCCCGAAGACACAAACAGGGGATGGGTATGTTTCCAGAATTGTTTGGGTACTGAATAGCAGCCATCATGTTCAAGTTTCCCAAACAGGAACCCACAGACGTGCTGATTTGTGTTTCTGTTTCCGACTCCATTTAGCCTCAGGTCAACCTTATTTTTTCGTACCTTCCTGGATTTGACACCCGGCTGCTGTTTTTCTGGGCCAGGTACCTCACGGCCGGGAAGCACCGAAAGGCTGTAGAGATCTTTGTGAAGATCGGGGCGCTGGATAGCCTCATCGAGGCGATGCTCAAACCCTGCCTGGCTTGGTATAGCTTGCCGGTGCCCACTGCAGGGAGAATGACTCATCCAGAGGGAAACATGGCTTGTTCTTGCTTTAGGTGCCTGCTGAATCCCGCGTTTAGAGCTTTGAGGAGGATCCCCTGGTAAGTGGAAATTACTGCCTGTGAATGGCGAGACTTTTGGGATGTGTCTTCCGGTTTGTGTCTTAGGCTCCCACTTAACAGTGGCTAAAAGAATCCTCAGGTGATAAGCTGGTGATGGGATTGGGAATCCCACGTGGAGGTGTCGTTTTTGGAGTATTTGCAACATACACATGCTGGAGTTCGCTCGGATTTCAGAAGGGATCCTGGATGTTGCAAGGAACCCACGAGGGACTCAACCAAGCACAAGCTTTTGCTTCAAAGTCAACAACGGACAATTGTGGTTGTGTCAAGTGGCAAGGCAATTCCCACACGAGACTTTTGCGTGTTTCATTTCACTCTCGTTGTTGCGGCAAGCCCTTTTGCCCCAAAGACAGCACATCCACTCTGAAGCTCTGCTAAGTTACCAAAGATGTGCCAGCTAGATGACTCGATCAAGAATCAAGCTGATGCAGTTTGACTCCAGGCGCTCCTGGAATGTCATTCCACTCCTGGAATGTCATTCCATAGTTGTTATGGGGCAAATGCCTCGTGGGAATGTCGCTGGCAATTCACTTTCAAGCAACAGAGAATATGTGGCGTGGTGCTTGCCATTGTCCTTTTCGTCATCCGATACCAGGCGTGACAAAGCTATGAATATCAGATTTGGGGCTCCATGAAACGTAGAATGTGCTTACCAGATGATCGAATTATCGTGGGATGGCCGGTCGAAATGCCACGCCGTTTGGACCACAGAAAATTGCCTCCAGAAGGGAGCCAGCCAATTCTGATCAACCCGCAACTCCTCACCTTTCCTTTGCATTTTGCTTGGATGTTAGGACTAACTTTTTGCCAACTAATGGGTTTTCCATTAAACCACTAACAGTTAAACTTTTGGCAGGGGAGCATAAAGCAACCAAGTTTCGTTGGTTCAGCAAGCTTGGGCCACGTCTCGGCCATGTGACAACCGAGCCTGAGCCTTGCCGTGAGGTGGTTCGGCTTCTGCCCAACTCGGAGACCGGCATGCTGGAGATGGCGGCAAAGGCGCGCGTGCGTGGCATGCGTGGTGAAGGTCAACCTGGGATGAATTGGACAAGAATCGGTACGGGTGGTATGGGTCAGCAATAAACCACTGCATTAGTGGCTTACCCACTGGAAGAAATGGGTAAGCGACCCAGGATCAGTAAACCCGTCCCATTATTAGGGGGGGTTCCCTCCAAAAGTGGTCTGACTCCCCACTAAAAGGGGACAGCCCGCTATGAATCAAACAGCGGTTTATTACTCCAGGGTTAACATTAGAGTACGTTCCCCTTTTCGTGGGGCATTTGTGCGTGGGGTGATTCCCCCGGATTAGGAATCTGACATACTGGACGAACATGGGGCTGGGTCTTGCCTGACTTTACATTACGTTGGAGGGCCAGCCCAGAAAGTTGTCCTGCAAACCACTGTAATATAGCCACTAGTCGACGCACTGAGGAAAGCTGAGGCTGTTCACCAGAGGCACCAGAATTATTACGCCTCTGCTGGTTTGTTGCTACATGTGTTCATTGCTGTTAGTTAGATTGCCGCTGGATTTCAGGGACAAGCATGTGCGCAGTGCTGTTTGTTTGCGGGGAATCAAATGAATGAAATGAAGGATTGTTTGCATGGGCTAGGTCGATTGTGTGGCTGTGCATGATCGTGCTTGGACACTACTTAGTAACTTGCTGAATACTGGCCTGTAAGACACTTTGCGCTAGCATGGTCAGGGCTTCTTAGGAAACTGAAGTACTCAGCCATGGCCACAGCAAAGCCATTCCGGACCACATGTGGTGAAGAGGTCAGCATTTGGAAGCCCTGGCCAAGATACCACACAAGAGAGCAAACAACAAGGCCATAAATCAGAGCGCCCTTGACTGGGGACGCAGCAGGGGGCTTGGATTTCAGGCGGTTTCAGGAAGAAATAAAACGGCCCAAAACAGCCCGCAATTTTTTTGTTACGGGCTGTCAAGATAAAAGGCTTCAATGTTGCTACTCACCTGTTTAGGGCGACCAAACGGCCCGCGCTGAGCTTTCGCGCGCGAGGCATTCCGCCAGCACAGCAACTACGCCTTCGCTAAGGAGGCGGGCAACAGGGCTTGGCAACATGTGGGTCTGTCCCTGTTTTGGAGGTACCCTTTGGGGTGTGTGTAAAGGGAAAGCACAGGGAAACCACAATTTTTGGGGTCTCTCTTGTAAGAGACACCCATATAGGACTTTCAAAGGCAGCTCAGAAATTGTCTATTGGGGTTTGGACGATTGGGAATGGTTCGAAGTCAGAAGGCCAGAAGGATATCGATGCCATTCTGATACGTGTTTTGGAGATTTAGTGTCTTGGAGATTTAGCTGTAGGGACATCTAGCCTGTGAGTCGTATTACTCGACTCCAGTGAAACAGATGGGAAGCTTGCGGTTGCATTGCAGGTGAACCAGCCCAAGGATGATGTCGTGATTGTAGGATCATATATCGTGGCTGAAGCATGTAAAACATAATAATAATATCATGCACTATAGCATAGTATAATACAGATATGTAAAATAATGAAGTCTAGTACAAACAAAACAATACATAAGAACATACTATGAATGTAATAATCATAGTAATTATCATGATAATATATATATATATATCCATCAACATAGACTTTGGTAGTGATGTTTTATAGAAACCTTTTTTAATGCTTTGAAGCACACTAGTTTTCCCGCATGTACAATTTGTTGTTCTCATGCTGAGGCAAAGACCAGTGCTGGCTTGCTTGGCCGCTCGCTTGCCTGCCTTGCTTGCCTGCCGGCTGGCTGGCTGGCGGGCTTGCTGGTTTGTGTGTTGGTGTGGTTTGTTTAGCAATTTGCTTGCTTGTTTGGTCATTTGGTCGTTTGTTTGGTCGGTTAGGGTTGGGGTTTAGGGTTGGACTTGGTTGTGTTGGAGGGTTGGGGGTAGGGGTGGAGTTGGGATTGGTGTTGCTGCGTCGTCATTTTCGCTGCTCGCTTCTCCTTTTGCGTTTTGCTTCTTCTTATCTTCCTTCCTTCCTGCCTTCCTGCCTTGCTGCCTTCCTGCCTTCCTGCCTTGCTGCCTTCCTGCCTTCCTGCCTTCCTGCCTTCCTGCCTTCCTGCCTTCCTTCCTTCCTTCCTTCCGATTCCTTCTTTGCCCGACCTTGCGTAGGGCAAAGAGTGTTGGTTTGGAAATTTGCAAGCCATCCGTCAGACCATCCTCAAGCTGGGCGATGTCGGGCAGCTCCTTGGCCCAATTTGGCAGAGTTGGTCTTGCAGCGGGCATGTGGGGACCAGCAAATCTGAATGAGCAGGGCTTGGTCATTTTGGGGCAATTCAACGAGCACACGAGCAGGTGTCCTATCGTTTGTCGGATAATTTTTGACATGTTGCTCCCAACATGATGGCTTTATGTGGTTTCAAAGTACCCCACAACTCCGTTCGAGACATTTCGGCTCTTAATCATGGTGGGCCCGGGGGGACTGTCCCAACCATAAATTGATGCGGATACCCGTCCTTTTGAAAAAATGCCCGGTTAGCCATGTGTTTGGGTAGACCCCCTCAATTACCAGGTTTTGAGTATGTCACATGGGGGTCGCCGGACCTCGATCGCCGGCAATGTCCCAGCGGGAGGTTTGTTGTGGACGCCAGGATTCCCAAGCATATCTTCTTTTTTTTTCTGGACAAGAATTTATTTTGCTGGGGCTGGCGCGAGGTTCTTGACAGCACCTTGGGATAGTTTCCCGTGGAAACCGATGCCTTGTTAAAGTTCAGCTGGGGCTGGTGAGACTTTTGCCGAGGCGCTCGAGGCTGTGCAATAGGCTCCCCCAGAAACTGTCAACCTAGGGAATTCGGAGCGAAGCTATCAGATTGATCTCAAGTCGTCTCGCATTTGAAAGGGTGGCATGCCATGGCCGAATGCCAATGTTTGTTTTGCATACCTTGGCAAGACTTTGATGGCAGACATGCATTGTTATTCAACGATAGTTTGGACACGGGCAAGTAGTTTCCAGCTCGACGAAGTTCGGGAAACTGTAAAGCGCTTGTCATGCAGTATCACAGTTACCTTGCCGCAAGGCGCAGTGGGAAACTCATTCGGACCTGTTGCCAGCAGTTGAGGCCGATATGGCGACCTTTGTGTTTTGGTAGGTTCCCATCTCTTGGCAGCTGATGCCGCGGACAGTGTCTTGAGATAGTGCCCAGGTCATTGCATTTTCAGGCACGGAACAGTTTATGATGTTGCAGTGCTCGGTTTTTGACATGTTGCAACCTGTTGTTTGTATGGCTGCTTGCCCTACTGGCAACTGATCCAGACACCCGGACGCCTCTTTTTGGATCAGCAGTAGGCGTCAATTCAGTCATTTGCCCGCTGCCCTCACGTGCTCCCTGCAGCGTTTGCTTGACCGAACCACGTTGTTCATACTAGGCATTTCGTTTCACCCCGCAAGTGAAGCAGGCTGCGGCAGATGCAGAAACAGGGTTGAGTACCCTCGAGACACATTCCAGCGGCAACGCACTCGATACCAGAGGATCTCAGTCTCAAAATTCACTGCTGATGTCACTTGCAAGCTGGCCTGATGCGGTAGGTTGTATGTTTGCGCCGTCGTTTGAGTTCATTGTAGACCAGTTCCGGCATCAAGCTTGCGAAAATGGAGAAGCGTGGTTGTTCTTTGTTTTGCTTCAGGTGATATTGTAGCCACTGCGGCAGTCCACGAATCACGCAGCTGGGGATCCATTCTCTTGCGGCGCCATGCCCGGGATCGGAGTGGCCCTGTTCGCTTTCATTCTGGCAGTAAGGGCTGATGACACATGCTTGCTGCAAAAGGCGCCGGTGGTCGAGGAGCAAGAAGCAGGTTAGAATGCAAGACATGTAGCATGATGTTGTGATTTGGCGGAGCAGTTCAAGGCAGTGCTTCTGTTTTCAGAGTTGGGTTGTACTTAGATGGGTTGTTTTGCGCATATATGTATATTTCTGTGTGTGTGTGTCATGTTGTTTGTATATATGTATATAGTTTTGTGTGTGTGTGTGTCATGTTGTGCTAACACCTTGTGTTTTTGTTTGTTTGTGACACGTGTTCGGTGTTGATGTAGTCTTGGTATTTGGAGAAGGTCATAGTAGGTGGCCGCTCCGTGGGATTGAGAACGCGTCCGGAAATTGGAGACAGTTGTGTTTTTGTTTGCGGGAAACTGGTTTTGCCAAACTCGCCTTTCTAACTAGGGGTTCCTGAGGCCCGCGTCGGTAGAACTGTTTTGTCTTGGATTCCGAAAGCGCGCCTTGGTAATCGGTGGTCTCTATTAATCCAATGCTAACAGTATCCCTGTCTAGGGTCGGCTTGGTGGTCTCGGTCTGCGTTCTGCGGCCGCCGCCGCCCCCGCTGCGTATTGGGTGTCTTGAGCCGATAGCTAGCCTGTTTTGGAAAGGCAAAAAAAAAACCGCCTTCGCTTCTTCGTGCGGTCCTGGGTCATTTCGACATGTTCCTTCCCATGACTGGTTTGGCTTATTTCAGAACGATGCAATCTCAGTGTTGATCCTCAAAGTGGCCCATGTGAGGCAATGTGCGTTCACAAAAAGCGCCCGTGCTACATTTGACGATCTGAAGATCTGCTATTTCCCTCCTATCTATGAAGGTCCCTATTGCTGAATGCTTCTGTCGGGAGCAACCATATTTCTTCTAGCAGGTTTCCATATGTCGGACCACTTTGCTCGTCTTCGTCCAAGAAATTGTCGCCTTCCAGAAACACTACCAAACCTGCATGTTACAAAAAACCTGCAGTGCAATACACACGTCAAGTGACCCAGGGTTTGCCGTGGATTAGGCGAACCCTTTGGTGTGCCATGTTCCAGGCACATCTGGAGAAGCTGCAAAATATCTGCCCCGCTTTGATAGATAAAACATAGGAAATGTTCAGTCAATATTTCACGGAACTCTGCGCTTTGATACTCCGCTTTGGGTTGTCGAAACCTGAGGGAGCCTTCTATTTGGGGGGGGGGGGGAAACGGGCTCCCCGAGACAAACTCGTGTTTGTCCCGCTCCGTTGCCCAGCCCCAACAGCTGACTTGCTCACTCTGGAATCGATCAAACTGAAGTGCCAAACTTGCATGGAAGATCAACAAATCGAGCCTCCTGGGCATGTCGGGCCGAGAGGGAACAAGCTGAGACATGGTTTTGCTTTGTTTTCCTCAGGAGCTCGACCGCCTGGCCACCAGTTCCCGCTCCTTTTTGCAGACCTTGGAGACCGTGCAGCGCGCGCTGCGGCGGCAGCGTGCAGAAGCTGCGCTGCTGGCGGTACCCAACGCCACGAAGACGACGCACAAAGCGGCGGCTTCATCGGGCTGGAGTTGCTGGGCACGAAGCGAGCTGTATGTTGGTGAGTCACAACTGATTCTAGGACCTAGGTCACTGTCAATGAGCATGCCACTAATGCCTGTTGACTGACTCCCTGCAAGCTAGCCCCCAAAGGATTGGTGACCGGTGCGGCTCTGAGGACCCACCATTGTTTGCCATTGTTGTTTTGTTGCCTTTTTACCGCCCTGTCAAAATCGACTTCGCAGCAGCAAAAGCAAGCCCTTGAACAGCAGGCCAGCCCAGGCCCTTTGATCCCCTGACTAGCACTCTGGCCAGCGCCCGCAACAACACGCTGCCACCAATCTCGCACAAGTGCGCCCGAACCGTCACCAGTACCTCAAACAGCACCCGGAACAGCCCCCCCAAAGCAGCCACTGCCCCAGCACCCCTAACTGCATGCTCCCCTGGCACCTCGCAATTCTGCGCCCGCGCCGTCACCAGCTTCACCCAAACAGCCGCCCTCGCACCCCTGCCATCGACAACAGCACCAAACGCTACCTGCACCAGCCCCGCAAGCGTGCCCCTTGCACCCTGCGCCAATCTTTGCAAAAATGCACCCGCACCGTCACCAGCCCACAACAGCACCTGCGCCAACGCCCCAAACCGCATGCCCCCTAGCACACAGCCATCAATCTCGCAAAACGCTTCCCCTCTTTAATAGAAGTTAGAACCTCTATAGAACCTCTATAGCTTTTGGCTGTCTGGGGGACAAGCCAAAAGCGGGACGGCTTGCAGTCCGCAAGCTCCAACTTGGACTAGGAAGCGGCCCTTGTGATAGCTCAGGCTGACTTCATAGTGTTGACGTCGGAGTAACTAATCCAGGGACTCAGAAGACTGTACATACATATGAGGGGAGCCCGCCTGGGGTAGTCATTAACCAACTGCGAGGGGGGACAACCTCTGAATACTGGATGGGGGGTTTCTACTCTGAAGTCGACATTGAAACCTCACCTTTGATTGACAATCCTCGTCCACGGCTATGAATCTAGGGAGGAATCTGCTGGAGCAAAGGAGTTTGCTCACAGCCCTTTTGTCAGAAAAAACTCAAGGGGAAGAGCCATGAATACGATCGATGGGTTTGCAACATCAATCTCTCCTCCCTTGGCTTGCGGAGGCTTCTCATTTTCACGCAGTGCTGTAATCATCTCAGGCTGGTCGGACTGGATGCCTGACCTTCGTGTGGCGCTCTGGGTGGCTTGGACGATGTATGTCCATGAGGGCCCGAACTTGCGAGGTGTTTCTGTAAATCCCAGCAGTAATTACTCGTTGTGATCATGTTTCCTATTGCGTTCTGCTGAAAGCGGTCGACGGAACAAAATGCGGGGGTCCTCAATTTTGAAGCAACGCTTTCAAAAGATTCACAGTTCACTTTCAACTCCCGCGCATCGATGCTCAGAGTTACAAGCTTTGGCCCCCATCACAGACGGAATTGGTTGTGGTAAGACGTGTAGCGAACGCTGTGCCCACATGTCACTGGGTGCACTCGTCAGACGACGTACACTCGCGTCCTGCAAACGTGCGTTTTCAAAGTGCTTCCCACATTGCCCTCACGTAGCATATCTCGAGTCCAGTGCTTCATATGCTACTTTCTGGCCGGGAGCACCCGTTGCTTTGCGCGTGGGGCGCCATGCATTAGCCCTGTGACAGACTCCATGATGTTCAAGCCTATTTTAGCCGGAATTTCCATGCTTTCTGTTTGCTTACTCGAGACTTGGCCAACAACGAATAGTTTGTTCCTCTTGTGACCCATATCAACAGCAAGTATACTGATCAGCTTGGTGATCAGCCTTTTACAGGCAGCTCGACAGTGGCCGCCACGATGATGCTGTCGAAAGAACCACAACTATCCCCCCAAAAGGCTCGTGGCACATCTTGCGCACATGGACTTCATACTTCAGGCTGGTGACATATAGTTGGGATTGAATCCTGAGGGCTATATTGCATTCGGGGAGGAATGCGCTTGAGATGTCTGATTGCCCGCTAAATGGGGAGCACCCCTGATTAGTGCGGTTTTCCGGATGAATCTGAAAACAGGAAGTTCCTTGGGAGACCCATCCGCCGAGGTAGTGTTCCTGACTCCCATGTGGATTCTCTGCGGCTGCTGCGTGCTTTCACTTTGCATCCCCCGGCGGAAGCAATTCAATTGAGCGGGAAAACGGCGCTTGCTGCCTCAAGAGGAGAGAGTTCCACGTCCAGCAAGCTTGGTTTTACTTTTTTACATGAGCAAAGGGCCAAGCTGGTTTGCAAGCACCGGTGAGTTGGGGTGGCGGTTTGGACAAGGCAGAGTGGTATAAAAATTATTAAATGGGGCTGCATCCCAAGCTTCTGTTTAATCAATCGTGTCACGTTCAGTTCTGAAGGTTCCATTAGAACGCGACAAGTCCAGGCGCACAAATTGTTTGAGAACAACATTTGTCACGTCTACACAACACGAGGCAGGCACCGAGAAGCCAACTCAGGCGGCATGCCACTGAAATATATCCGGTTGACGCCCAAAATCCGAATTGAGTGTTCGATGTTCATTGACCACGCTGGGCAGACCAGGATTGTCATCTCATTGGTTCTCGTTCCGCCATGAGACAGCACAGAATCAAAACGAGTTTTGGTTGGGAGGCCAAACTGAAGTGCCGTTCAACATTTGTCATCCTGAATCCATACGCCAGGTAGTTGTTTCCCTTGTGGCGCCCCACGCTAATCGCGAGTATGGTTGTGGACCTGCGAGGTTCACGTTCTCGAGTGAGAGGGAACTATGGGACCGAGTTGAATTTTCACCAGAAAGAGCAGCCATGGGTTTTTCTAAATGCCAAAATGCAATCGTAGATGATGGACCTAGTCTCAACCCAAGACCACAAGCATTTGGCGAGTTGCCATAATTCCAATCCAGCCATGTGGCAGTTCCTGCGATTGCGGTTTCAGAGTTGTCTGCAACCAAATCGTTAGTTCGGAGCCCAAGGCTGATATCCCTGCACATGGAGAACCATCGCTGGGACGAGGCAAGGGTCAGACGAGCAATCGAGAAGCAATCCCCAGCTGCAATGTGGGTAATGCGGAGCTGCGGACCTGGAAACCATGACTGGTCGAAAGGGCCCTCTTGTTTGCCAAAGATCAATGACGTTGAACACTGTTGCGCTGAAGAATAAGAGTTGAACAAGTCAAACCACGGGGTGGGAGAACGATTGTAGGAAGCTCCCGCATTGTTCCCTTCCTTTCCAAAATAGCCCGTAGAAAGAACTGGATGGAACCGAGGACCCCCCGGCCTTTTCCCATGCATGTAGCCTCAGAGGGACATGTTTTGCAAAGAATTGTTTCGGATGATTTCTGGGGACCCAGATGTTGTTCCGGAAAAGCGGAAAGGGAGAATGACGCTTTTCCGGCAATGTCCTGTGCCTGCTTTAGTGTGTACATATGTTACATATATATATATGTATATAATGTATTTGCTGGCATGCTAATTTCGTTTTGTTTTGGTTGGTTGATGTTTGAAGTCATTAGAAGGGGCTGAAATGCAACACTCTGATTCCTGTGCTGTCACCGCTGCAGGTATTACCGTGTCTCGACTCATTCAGACGAAGGGATTGTCAATCAAGTCCAGCCTGGGTGTCAACATGAAGCCTCCAGGGTTCGGAATCATGTTAGCAGAATCATCACACTCAGGATTGCACTTGTACGAAAGAGCCCCAAACACACGTGCTGCACACCAACCAGAACATGAGCGCATGTCTCTCGATCGACGAATGTTTGAAAGGATAAAGCGTC
>CAUJNA010001768.1:470000-472500 GCA_963377175.1 Effrenium voratum | reverse complement strand
GACCAAGTCAGTAGCTAACTCACGTGCTAAGGAAACAATCAACTAGCCAGCTAGCCAGCCAACAGACCAAAATCTGGCCGCACATCAACTCTCGTAATTGGGTGCGGTAGGATGCGGTAGGGAAGTGTAGCTGACTGACTGACAGACTGCCTGGCTGGCTGGCTGACTGGCTGGCTCGATGACTCGCGTAGTCGCTCGCCGACTGGCTGACTAAGTCGCTGCAGTAACTAACCAACACTAACGACATAGCTATGTGGCCCAATGGCTACTGTAACTAGGAAAGCATGAGGAACTAGCTGAGCACCGGCCGTTGGACAGGAAGAAATACTTGCGCTTTGCTTTTTGGGTCGTTCATCAACCCATGTGTGGTCTTGTTCGCTGTGGGGGCGTTCCTTTCCTGCTGTGCATCGCGAAGTGGAGCCTGAAGGGCCATGTTACCGTTCACTGGAGTCCCGTGTCAGCCTCATTGCGCGACTCGGGTCGGCAGGCACTCCTGGGCACCTTGTTGCCCGTCTTGCGCTTGCCGCCAGAGGAGTTGCCCCCGAGGCCACCTGGGAACTTGCATTTGTGTTCAGAAGCTGAGAGCTCGGCAATTCTGAGATATACCAGAAACTCTGTAATTATCATTGTCGGTCAACGGGTATCACTTTGTATGGAACTGGAGCCTCTCATTGTCCAAGGCACATGCTGTTTGCCGTTTGCCAAGGATGCAACGGGCACCGTGTCGCGCAAGAGTCGGAGTGCAGCGAGCTTGACAGGTCCTAAAAGATCAACAAGTGGAGCTTATTAAACAAGGGGTCCCGCAAAACAGATGTTGTGGCGCAACATTGCCCAACACCTGTCACGTGGGTTCTTGGTGAATAGTGAAGTGTTCTTTTTTAGCAGGTGGCGGTTTGTTTGAGATAGCAGTTTGCCCGGCTCCAGAAGTGGACGCATGATATGTTGCGGAATTGACTTGAGTGTGAACCCTGGTGAGCAGCATAGCCTGGGCAGCATGTTTCGGGCTAGGCTGTTGCTTTAGGTTCAAGTACGGAACATGCACAACAGGTCAGCGCCCCAACCAACTTGACATGGCCACGTACGTTTGTGTATATGATTTCCGTCAGTGGACGGTCAACTCATTGAACATCAGAAATCGTGGCACGCCGACGCAGGCTTCAGAAGCTGCGGCTGCGGCGTGTAGAGGAGAGAGTGGCGCATGTCGGCCGCTTCCAATCAGCACTACCACCATGTCCTCTCTTTAATCGAGCCCTCCCACTGTTCTAACACTTAAATAGTCTCAGTATCACTGTATATTCCTCGATTTCTGAAGGCTTCCTGTTCTGGCCGACTGTGGCGCAGTGAGCCGTTGGGACAGGAGGCTGTGTTCGGTTGTTTGATGAGATGCAGCAGCGAATCAATGTCAACATGCGCATACGTAATGGATATGTATATATATATATGTATATATATATATATATATCTACATGAACACATACATACATACATACATACATACATACATATATACATATACGTATACATAGACGTACACATACACATACACACATACACATACACATACACATACACATAGATATACACATACATACACACACACATACATACACACATACATACATGCATACATACATACATACATACAAACATAAATACATACATGCATACATACATACCTACGCACGCACGCACGCACGCACGCACGCACGCACGCACGCACGCACGCACGCACGCATACATACATACATACATACATACATACATACATACATACATACATACATACATACATACATACATACATACATACATACATACATACATACATACATACATACATACATACATACATACATACATACATACATACATACATACATACATACATACATACATACATACATACATACATACATACATACATACATACATACATACATACATACATACATACATACATACATACATACATACATACATACATACATACATACATACATACATACATACATACATACATACATACATACATACATACATACATACATACATACATACATACATACATACATACATACATACATACATACATACATACATACATACATACATACATACATACATACATACATACATACATACATACATACATACATACATACATACATACATACATACATACATACATACATACATACATACATACATACATACATACATACATACATACATACATACAACCCCCACCTTTTTGCTGTTATATATATATATTGGTTTATAACATACGGAGTTCCTATTTACATGTTACGTGAAGGCCAATTATTGAATTTCTTCCGGTTTCAATAGAATCTAGCTTGTTCAAAGCATATTCCCAATGATTAGCAGATTTCGGATTGCGCAGTTTCCGGATTGGATGACTTCTCGCTTTACGGATTGCGGATTATGGGCTGCATGGGTTTTAAAATAAGGTTTCAAACTTATTTCAAATCACACTTTGCAG
>CAUJNA010001768.1:390000-467500 GCA_963377175.1 Effrenium voratum | reverse complement strand
TTGAGGCGACGTGTCGCCTGGCGCTCAGGGTATCGTTCACTGATGGCTCGGACCGATGCGGCCAGTTGCTTCCGGGCCTTCGTGGGTTTTGCATCGGCAGTGGCAAAAAAAGGCTTGGCCTTGGGGCCTGTGGCGAGCAGCTTTTGGGGTGTGGCTTGTGAGCTTAGCCAAACATTGCATGCATTCGGGCCTGTGGCTAAGCAGGTAATGGCACAGTTCTAGCAGGGAGTGATGAGAAGCATTCGAGCGTTCGGCAACCAGGAGGTGCCCTGTCCCTGCATTTTGCAATGTAATTGTCTTTGCAATGTGGATATCCAAAAGGCGGAAGGTGTGTTTGTGTGGTCTGTATGTCAATATAATATATATATATATATGTACATAACTAAATGCAGAGTATATTATACACAAACCCCAAACAAGAAATCTGTACATAGGGATAGATCCGATGGCCCTTTTGACAAACCACGACATCTCCGCGTGCTGAGGCGTTTAGACTTCGAGCTGGGAAACACGTCTGGTGATGAGCCCTTGTGGAACTTGCCCGAAGATGCCCCAGATGCATCCTGCCTTCCGTCTGACTCGGATGCGAAGAGCCGCACAGTTTCCCCGCAGCCTTCTGGCAAGTCGGAGATGTGCATCAGCCGTAGTCTTCCAGCCAACTGGCAAGAGGGCTTGGAGACTCTGAGCGCAGCCCGGCGGGGTCTGCAAGAGGTGTGTGCTTTCAGGCCAGGAGCGAGGGCTATGGAGACGGACAACAGCACTGTCGCAGGTCGCCAGTCGACTCGTTCTGGTCGTCGTGTGCGCATTGCTTCGAAGGAGGTGGAGATTGAGCTGACAGCACAAGAGACAGATATACAGCTTGTAGACGGAGTTGGGAACCACAACTTGAGTTTGCCACTATTGGCACCCGCTGCCGCGCAAAGAAGCGAGCATTCTGTATGTCCTGAGTTGGGCACGGAAAGCGCATCAAGCTTGGATGCCACAGGTGACTCCAGTGGCTTAGGTGGAGGTGGCTCAGGTATCTCGGGTGGCTTTGGCGGCTCAAGTGGCTCAATTTGCTCAGGTGGCTCGGGTGGCTCAGGTGGCTCAGGCAGCATCGAGCAGAAAGACCTGCAAGCCCAACATGCACGTTCATTTGGTACCGCAGGTGAACTTCCAGCCAGCAGCATTTTGCACAGAGACTGCACCAGCATGACTGGTGGCTCTGCTGGTGCTGATGGCTCTGGGGAAAGCAGCTTTGGTATCGGCCCTGTTGCTGCCGACTGTATTGTCAGCGGCAATGGTTGTAGCATTGGCACTGGCAGCAATTGTGACAATGCTAGATGCAGCATTGCTGGCAGCGGCAATGCAACTGCCGATGACGGTGGCTGCAGTGGTCGGGGCAACGGGGATGCCGGATTTGGCGGTGGGGATGATGATGGCATGGGTGCCGGCAGTGGAAGTGGCAAAGGTGGGGCTGGCATTGGCAAAGGCGACAGAAGTACCAATCGAGGTCTTACAGGCCACAACGGTGCCGCTAACAGTTTGCACGCCTCTACAGATGGCATCTCTGTTCGTGCAGCAGGGGACGGGGACCAGATTGAACACAACTTCTTGCGATCAAGCGCTTCCCCATCGGTTGCTGCAGAGGGTCAGCGCACCCGAAAAGACTTTCCGCAGGAGCCGCGCGACAGCATTTTCAGCTTTGGCATCTTGTCCAAGGGATCGGGCAAACTGTCCGTGGGCTCCATGGAATCTGGCAAGTTGTCTGTGGGCTCAATGGGTGAGGATGGCTCGGACGATGAGAAAAGCTGGCCCACAGTTTCCCCGCAGCCTTCTGGCAAGTCGGAGATGTGCATTAGCCGTAGTCTTCCAGCCAACTGGCAAGACCAGGGCGTGGAGACGCTGAGCGCAGCCCGGCGGGGTCTGCAAGAGGTGTGTGCTTTCAGGCCAGGAGCGAGGGCTATGGAGCGGGACAACAGCACTGTCGCAGGTCGCCAGTCGACTCGTTCTGGTCGTCGTGTGCGCATTGCTTCGAAGGAGGTGGAGTTTGAGCTGACAGCAGAAGAGACAGACGTACAGCTTGCAGACGGAGTTGCGAGCCACAACTTGAGTTTGCCACCATTGGCACCAGCTGCCGCGCAGCGAAGCGAGCACGCTGTATGTCCTGACTTGGGCAGGGAAAGCGCATCAAGCTTGGATGCCACAGGTGACTCCAGTGGCTTAGGTGGAGGTGGCTCAGGTATCTCGGGTGGCTTTGGCGGCTCAAGTGGCTCAATTTGCTCAGGTGGCTCAATTTGCTCAGGTGGCTCGGGTGGCTCAGGTGGCTCAGGCAGCATCGAGCAGAAAGACCTGCAAGCCCAACATGCACGTTCATTTGGTACCGCAGGTGAACTTCCAGCCAGCAGCATTTTGCACAGAGACTGCACCAGCATGACTGGTGGCTCTGCTGGTGCTGATGGCTCTGGGGAAAGCAGCTTTGGTATCGGCCCTGTTGCTGCCGACTGTGTTGTCAGCGGCAATGGCTGTGACATTGGCACTGGCAGCAATTGTGACAATGCTAGATGCAGCATTGCTGGCAGCGGCAATGCAACTGCCGATGACGGTGGCTGCAGTGGTCGGGGCAACGGGGATGCCGGATTTGGCGGTGGGGATGATGATGGCATGGGTGCCGGCAGTGGAAGTGGCAAAGGTGGGGCTGGCATTGGCAAAGGCGACAAGAGTACCAATCAAGGTCTTACAGGCCACAACGGTGCCGCTAACAATGTACACGCCTCTACAGATGGCGTCTCTGCTCGTGCAGCAGGGGACGGGGACCAGATTGAACACAACTTCTTGCGATCTAAGGGTCAGCGCACCCGAAAAGACTTTCCGCAGGAGCCGCGCGACAGCATTTTCAGCTTTGGCATCTTGTCCAAGGGATCGGGCAAACTGTCCGTGGGCTCCATGGAATCTGGCAAGTTGTCTGTGGGCTCAATGGGTGAGGACGGCTCGGACGATGAGAAAAGCTGGCCCACAGTTTCCCCGCAGCCTTCTGGCAAGTCGGAGATGTGCATTAGCCGTAGTCTTCCAGCCAACTGGCAAGAGAACTTGGAGACTCTGAGCTCTACGAGGTGCACTGGGAATGGGATTTGTTGGGCTTGGGTTCCATGCCTTTAGGAAGTGGCGGCGAGGTTCATGCAATGGGAATTCCTATATAGTGGGCGTGGGTGCCCGTGGGAAGAATTTGCATAGCTTTGAGAGGCGTGTTTTGTCTTGCTCGTTTTTACCTGGAAGGTCGGGCCTTGCATTCAGGTCTCTACCTGGCTAAGTTGCAAAAGTCTCTGGAGCAGGTAGGGCATGGTTGGTCAAAGTGCTGGCCCTGATGGTGCAAATTTGAGGGACCAGAAGCAGAGCGGCATGATTTTCAGAGCACCATGGAGACAATTGTTATAACTGAGTGGCGTTTGTTTTGCCCGCTCAAGCAGAAATGTCTAGAGGTGGCATACAACAAAAGAAATCACCATACTGCAGGTGGTGCGGAAGGTTTTTCCCGCGGAAGCTCTTTCCAGAATGACTAGCACATCCCACACACGACTTCCCCGGAAGCTGCCTTCCTCAGCAACGTAGAAGCAGGCCCGAGGAAGGGTTTTCGCCCGTCAGACCTGTTAGCTTCGGAAGCTTCGGCCGGAACTGAGCCCATCGGTCGCAGGCCTGAGGTTCTCGTGCGGAGGTTTGCAGGCCTGCCTGAAGCGAAACTCGATCATCACCCGGGGGCCGTACAGTCGAGGAGACCCGGGCCCCCATACGGTTCTTGTGGATATAAGGGACGTAGATTGTGTGAGAAGGTCGACCTATTGATTTTCCAGCGCCACAGAATCAAATTGACATGATGGCGGAGCCCTTTGGTTCTCCGAGCATCAAACAGGGGCATCATGTTTGCTTCGCAAGAGTATACACACCTTCCTGAAATTAAGGCAAGTGTCCTTCCCCTTGTCATAATACCATCAAACGCCGGATATGTTTACAATACGCGCTGATTGTGATGGGGGTTTGTGGGAGAGGGCAGTATGCCACTCGCTGGTGTCAAGCAATCACAGCTTCCGAGTGCCCCGTCTGCCATAAATCACCCAGTTCCAACAGCCAAGCATCCAACAGGAATACAGGAGTTGTTGGATCTATTGTCAGCGGAGGGTATACGTCTCATGGTCGCGTAAAGGTTGTGCTCCGCACTGAGGAAAGTCTAGGTGCAATCCTACCTGTCAGCAAGTGAATTGGCATTGTGATGGATCAGGTATGTAGCAACGCAGAGAAACCGCCCGCACCCCCTCCACCTTCCCCGCTCAACCCTCTCCGCCCAAAAGCGAGGGACACGCGAAAACCGAGGCATCTCCTTGAGGCCTGCAGCAAAAGATCAGCTCCCTTTTCGCTCCCCTTGGCTGCTATCTTTCCATGATCATTGAGTCATTTTCTGTCAATTCTGCTGTATTTTTATACAATTGCGCCCACAGCAATCAAGAGTTGGGAACCCTGAAGTTAGAAATCGGTTTCAGTCGATGCCTTGTGTGAATCCACGGTGGTCCAAGATGTCCATGATCCTTGTATTGTGTATATATTGTGTTGGACCATCCCCTCGTCAGATCTTTGCAGCTGTCACCCCGAGTACAAAGCGGAAGGGTACGCAAATGCCACCAGGTGATGCCAGTCTGCCAGGGCCCGTGGCGCCTGAGGCACAAAGTCGGGTGCGAATGGTGCTGGTTCCGATTGCTCGATTTGTTGCTTGTTGCTAGTTGCTTGTTTGGTGGTTGTATTCCTGCGTTTGTTGTTTGTGTTGGTGTTTTCGTTGCTTTCCATGGACATCAAAATATGTCCGAGCTGTCGCGGTTGCATGCTTGGGGGTTGCATGCTTGTTACACTGGCTTGACTTGTCACGCCCGTGCCAACACTGGGTGTCCTCAGGCCTGAGGCTAATCAATCCATTAGCAACAAACGACGACGTGCATATACTTTGACATATCGCCAAACAGTGTCACACTGACAAAATGCATCGGGTACCGCTTCGCTTGCCGTGCATACGCCCAGCTGTTCAGTGGCACTCATGTTCCGGGTTTTTCCAACAGATTCCAGAATCAGAAGGAACGCGTTCTTTTCCCGCAGGTGGCAGGTGGCCAATGGACGAGGTAGTTGCATGCAACTATCTGCACTAACCGTGGCTGGCTCACCTTGCAAGGCGAGCTCATGATGAAGGTTTCTTGCTATCTTTCAGCTCAGGTTGGCACAACCTGGGCATGTGTCAAAATAGAGGACCTCCAAATATTTGTGGTTGTTCCTGTTGGTTTCTCTTTCAACCAACCAGAAAAGCGGACCCTGAAAAAAGCCCACTCCCTTGCTTTGTACCAGCAACATTAAGTTGAGCTTCGGATTCCTGACTTCAGCAAATTGTAACGAGTGAAGATGTTTGGTGTGAACCCCCCGTTCAAAAAAGCCGGCAGGACGGCAGGGCGATGGGACATGTTGCGGGATTTCTCCGGGGAAATCCCTCAAAAGAGTTTTCGAAGGGACGCTCTATGCTATTCGGATCGCGTAGGTCCGCCCAAGCTCTTTGCCCCTGACCATCTCACCCCTGCCGGCGAACCTGGCGAACCCGGCGTGCGAAGGCCGGCTTGCCGTGGTTTGCCGAGAGGAAAGGCAGATACCGCAAATGTGAATGTTATGATGCAGCAAACAAATACATGAACGTGGCAAGACGCACACACGCACACACACACACACATTTACGTTTGAACAATAGTATGTTGTGTGTGTGTGTTGTAAGGATGCACGCAGATACTACGTAATGCACACGTGCGTGCATAGGTGTTTTGCTGAAATGCTTTGTTGTTGTTTGTTATCATAATACGCATAGCTATGATTTGTCGTGACTTGTTGAGATCGCTCGTCCTGTTGGTTGTTACCTGAAGGCAAAGCAGACCGACATTTGTGGCCATGTAATTATCAGCCTCACGGAGCCTGTGTTTCTCACCTGAACCTTATTTTCCACATTTCGATCTTGCATACTGGAATGCAAGGTTTTGGGCACACCTCAGTGGCTTGCCAGGATTCCCTCACCCTCTTTTGGGATTTGAAGTCCACGCAGCACACTTGATCATGTTTCTTGGAACACCTAATGCGGTAGGTTTCTTGACTGTGCTTGCCATGTCAACGAACCTAACATTTGGGCTTGGTCCGCCGGTGAACCCGTGAAATGACGGCCTCTCTTGATTTTTACACCAAGCGCAGAGAGGGCTACAAAAACTTTCAAAAAGGCAGCCATGATCATTGGGAAAATCTACCTGTAAGTTGACCAATCAAAGCGAAAGACACAGCCGTGACCCAAACAGTGCGACTCGCAATCCTTGGAGGCTCGCGGCCTCGTGGCCTCTGACTGTGGCCTTTGTTTCTCGGGTTTCGAACCTCTTTCTGATTGGGATTTGTCTCCTGGCGCCAATGAGGAGCTTAGCTTGCTGACCTCATCTCTGAAGATGATAACTTACTTGTTTGATGTGTTTCTGGATAATCTGTGAATAGTGTAGAATTACATGACATGTGTCCTTTGGATGGTAGAATTTGCGGTCCTTCGGGCCCAAGTATGAAGGCTGAAACAAGTCGACACATTCCCCATCTACCCTAGCTGCTCTAGCTTCCGCCAGTTTCCCCCATCCCTACTTATTATGTGAGTATGTGCAAGAACATGAGCTGAGCTGTTTTGGGATGTTAGTCTTGACACATTGCAGCCACGTCATTTTTCGTAGGCGACCGGGCGTGCCGTGGCCTGCATTGAGACCTGAGAGGGGAGTTGCAGTGTATCGGCTTGAGCGTTGACAAATTCCCTTCTGGCCCTTTGGCGTTGAAAGACTTGCTGGTGCTCAGTAGAACCAGGGCTCCGGGAATGAGCCCAGGGATTCCCTTAAAGGAACCCATAGTGGATGGTTTATGGGGGTTATTCCAACTCATTCCCTGAGGACCAGCAAGAAGATAAATTTGCAAGCCACGGTGCTTTCAGAAGGGGGGCGGGGTCTACTGGGCGCAACCGACTTCATGAGACAGTCAACCCGAAACGTGCGCAAGCTTGTGGGTTGCGGTGCAAGTGTTTCAACAGCTGTCACTGTTGCTTGTGCTTGAAGCCTTGGGCAAGTTGGCCCAAATTTATTGGATTGGATGCTAAACGTACTTGTTTTTACAAAAGGAAACCCCAAATGAAGGGTATTTCAGCTTTCCAGACCTATTTTCGAGACCAGGCAAGTTGCTGGAGGTGTTGCAGGTTCAACCTGACGCTTTCTCCCACGTAGGAGGACAACAAACATGTCAGGACCCCTATCATTTGGATTTCGCCTTGCATTCACCCATTGCCATGTTGCTTTCCGCTTTGTTCTTCCGATAGACCTTGCCCCGAAAGCTGCACAGAGTCATGTCTAAGGCATTTTCCAGTGCACAGGACAAAGAAGCGGATGTCCGTCTTTGGGCCATTTGGGGCTGCGTCTTCGGGCCATTTGGGGCCAATTGGGGCCTGCCTTGCTTCGTTGGCAGGCCCGAAGCCTCAGGAAACCCAGCCCAATACCCCGAAGGGCAGTTTTGAGCAACACATACCCGTTCCTGTCATGAACGCAGTCCGATTCGCAGTGGGCTCAAGTCACTTGGTGTTTGCCTGACGATCATGGTGGATTCCAGGGACGCACGTGCAAAGGACAGACGTGCGCACAAAAAACCGCCCGTCACATCCCCTGCATGTTTGGCCAAGGGTCAGAAGAGCGGGTGTGGATTTGATCACCTCCAATGACTGTTTTCTGCTCCCCTTCCTCACTTTTCCCGCACCAGCCAGAGCAATCGGGTATAACGTAACCCGATGTTTGAGTGCCGATTTGCTTAGTTTTGACGGAGCCTCCTGCCAACACCAGCTTCGAGTCTCTATTTGAATCAGTATTTCTTGAGCTTTCTGCTGAAATGGGGTTTGAGATTCCGTTAGAGTTGCAGACTTGCAGGATTTGCCTACAGAAGCATAGCTTTACTTCAGAGCCTTGTCGGAAAGTTCTCAATGCATACGACAATCATGTGTTCGCATAGGTTTGTAAGCACAGACGAAGCTGTGAATATTGTGTTTCGGAAGTTCAAGCACATGCCTTCGTCCAAACTCAAATGTCCTTACTTATTTAACAGCAACAGAAGAAACAACAAACAGGAAGATGCAGGCCCGCAGCCAGAAGAGCATCGGATTATGTAGTCAAGGTAAGGGTAAGGGTATGTTCCAACTGGTCTTGAGCGCAAATTGGGTTGTCTCCAAAGGACGCCAAGTGCATGTCTTCCATTTGGTTTCCGTCAAAGACCTCCTATTAATGGGTACCCTCCAAAACATGGCACACCCGTATGTCACTGTTAGCCAAAAAGTCAAGGGCCCTTTTGGATCGCGTGTTTGTCAGGAGCTTGCCAAGCACAAGGCGGAGTTGGAGCGATTTCTTGCAAGAGTCGCTCAACATCCGAAGCTGCGGCGTTCGTTGGCAGGATTGTTCAATTTTGATACCCACTCCTTATGCCATAAATATTTGAATTCGCCAGCCCGCCATTTTGCGCCCAATTTTTGGCCACGATTATTTCATCCATGTTCAGCGAGTTCTACCCAACTCCTTTGGGTTGAGTTTTGCACCCAACATGCTAGACCCCAACAAGGCTAAGCTAGCATCTGATGTTGAAAGCGGCGCAAGTGTTTGAGTAGCATGTTCGAAGCGCATCCACCATCATCAACCTTATCAAAGGCGGTCAGGCTTTCAAGTCTAATATGGCCTGGGCTGGGAACTTGTCTGCCAGTTGGCAAGTTGTTGATTGTCGACCGATGAGAGGGGCATGAAGAAAACCGCGTTCGCTGGCGCATCCGAGGAAAGCATTTGAGCAGTGCATTTTCACGGTGCGTCACATCTGCTTCGACGACTTGAGCGAGAATGAGCGGGAGGAGGTGCCACCGACCTCGTCCTGCACACTGCTCAGCGAGGCTCCGCAGGTGAATGCGTCCAAGACTTGTCAGCTGAGGCTGTGAGGCTGGAGCAGTACCTTGACACTGGGCTCGAAGTTGAGGCGAAATGGAGTTTCGACCAACTTCCGGTCTCCGGCATGCCTGAAGTGAGATCGATTGTAGACCCACGCTCTGAGTCGATTTCGTGCTTCAGGCACTGCCAATCATATCCAGAGCATCCAGTTCGTGATATTGTCAACATAGCTGTCAAGCGGGCAACCCTCCAAACCCCTCCTGCAACCAGATGCTGTGGACGATTTGAGATTTATGAGGAGCCTGTTTAGGACGTTGTATGCCTCTGTGCCATGGCAGAGGCGTCCACCGTCGGAGCTTTTACTTCATGCTCAGAGCAGACGCGCAACTCGCGTTTTCAGCCGACGAGAGAACTCCATGCACCTGAACAGACCCAAGCCAAAATGGTTAGCCATCGACAGTCCCATGGAGGTCGGCTGGGTGTTCGGCTCGTGTCGAACACGCCAGATCCTTTGCATCAACACTGACTATGGACTACACTAGGTCTTAGTCTTTTAACCTTACACCTACCAGTTGTGAGCCCAAGACTTGCTCGTAACCAAAGCTACTCCAATTTTGAGCCAACCAAACACCCACCCTGACTAACCTTTAAACAGTGTAACCGGTCTAGGTCATCACTCCGACCGAAGCAAAGCAAGTCGACTGGCCTGAAACCAGCCCTGCAACGCGAGTCATACAGCTCATGCCAGCGTAGGCTGATCAGCCCAACATAAATCCAATCAATGCGACAAGTTTCGTTGCTGCAAGCCTTTTAAAAGCAAAAAAGCTCAAGCAGCGCTTTACTCACCTTCAACCCCAACCCTTGGTTGAAACATCCATGAAACATCTAGGATTGAACCCTTGGCAGGGCCGCACCCATTTTATTGTGAGCACTTCGCGTTGCTCGCCTCAGCCACTATGGTTTTGACTGGCTTTGAGGTACTGTGTTTTGGTTTGCCTTGAGGTGTGGTGTGTGTTTGAGTGAGTGAGTCGGCGCCGACATGCGGGATAGAGGGTGGGTGCATGTTTGCGCGTTTCCACATGGCTTCAACGAGAGCTCCGGAGAGCTCCGGAGAGTTGCGAGTTACGGAGCGAAGCCTGGGCGCCTGGGCTGAGGAGCTACGACGAGAACAAATTGGTTGGGGCTGACCTTCTAGGGGATTCGACGGGTTTCTAGAGGGGAATTTGGCGGAACTTGACGATTTAAGTTGGACCGGTTTTTTTGAGGGCATTGCATTGGCTTCTAGAGGGGAGATTGAACTTGATCGGATTTGACCGCTGGACTGCTTTTTGAGGGATTGTGTTGGTCCGGGGGGACTATCCATTGTTCGCCAGCACCAATGCATGAGAAACACATACTATGTTGCAAAACATAAGACACAAACATATGGCAGCAGTAAGAACTCATCGCATCGACCAGCTGTTGAAGGGCAAGTGAGGTGCTTGGCTTGGCGGCGCGTGGCATTGCGTTAGTTTTAGCGCCAGCACAATCGTCGGCTGCCCGAGCTTAGTTTCCAATTGTTGCCGCGTTGCTGGGGGCAGAGGCTCACATGCTCAGCTGTAGCGTGTTGTGTTCGGGAGGATTTATTGATGTGCCCTTTTGCGCTATGTCTTTGCGAGTGTTGCTGTTGCATGTTGGTTTGTTTCGGGAAGTGGCTGGCTAAAGATCAAAAGGCCATGATGATGAGATAGATCGAACACAATGGCGTAGGGAGGGCATTGCACGTCGCTACACATGGAGGTCTTGGAAGGCAAAATCCCTGGCAGCAATTAGCAAACCTTCCTGCCTTTGGGACGATTGTTGCGCTAGAATCAATCTGAGCCGTTGGATCATACCGCTGATGATCTTCAAGTGTGCCGTGTGGGCCTTTGGTTTGTTTTCGGCGAGCTGGTTGCCCAGACGCCCAGCAACTCAGCAACCGTTTCAGACGCGGCGCGTTTGGCATCGCTTATCGCATCGGCGTCCGGGCCTGCAAGCAGCTTCCGGACGATCATGTTCAGAGCGCGTTGTGGAGCAGCGTGCTACAGCTCGTATGTTTCTGGTGCCGAGGTATGGGCTTCATCCTGACCCAGGTTTTGTTTCCAGGTAACTCCCTCCAGTTGAACCGCACTGTGTGGTAGGCAACCATTCAGGTTTCTTCTTGAGGTGACCACGACGATCCCGCAAGGTGTTGCGACCAAGCAACAAGTGAATGGTGCAAGCATTTCTCAGGATGGAGCTCAAATCCCCAGAGTTCGGGGTTGCATCGTTCGTGAACGAAATTGGCACTGGTAGAAAAATCCAGCAAACCTTTATGCTTTCCTCTCCATGAGCCTCTAGCTAGATGCTCAGAGTTTCCGGATGGCTCGTTGTCCGCATAGCCCCGTGGCGCGTTTTTTCCGCCGGCCTTTCGGGGGTGCATGGCTCAGCTGTTTGGCGGCCACAGCCTGTTTTCCCTGCCCAAGAGAACACTCGAATTCCATGCTGAATGAATCTTTAAAAACTGTGTCAAGCAATCTGAATCAATGTATTCATCAAGTTGCTTAACATTTGTTAGCCCTTTGTTATTTCCCTTGCTGGTTTTAAAGGAAATCTATCACTACTGTTTTTTTTTTCCATGGGGCTTAAGCAAATGGAAGTATTTGCTTGGTTTCCGCCGGGCCAATTCAACGTTGGCATGGCTAATCTCCCCTGGGATCGTGTAGCGCTGTTGGTCCCCTGGAGCCGACTGAGACTCGCTAGGGACCTCGCCAGCAAAACCCTCGCTTCTGATGAACGCCCCTGTTTTTGGGGGATACCTTAGCTCAGATTGTGAACTATTGACCGGATCCCTTCATCCGTTACTGATGTATCGATTCCCTTTTGGGGATCCGCTATTCAGATGGGTGAGTGATTGACCCTTTTTGGGGCATCCCGTGTAAATTTAGGTTGGTAAGAATTTATCGACCGACCCCTTCATGGGATTCTTTTTTTGTTTTGTTTCTGGACCCTTGTGTCCCCATTTTGTGGACCATTCTCGCAGGCTGAGGACCAGCCAGACCAAGCCTCCTTGTTGAACTGCACCGCCAAAAGCCTCGTTTCTGAAGGTTGGGCGTGAAGAGTGCGAGAGAAAGAGGCTGAAGAGCAACTCCCGCTGCTGAGCTCAAGTCGAGGTTGTGGGTGAAGATGCTAGGGTTGGTATTGCCACGACTTAGTCTCAGATTCCCAGTATTTAATTTGGAATTGCCAATTCCAAATTTTCAGTATTGCCAGTTCCAAATTTGAAAATATTGCCACGACGTACTCTCAGATTTCCAGTACTGAATGTGGAATCGCCAATTCTAAATTAACTATTGCCACGACTACTCTCAGATTCCCAGTATTTAATTTGGAATTGCCAATTCTAAATTGAGTACTTTCAGATTCGCAGTACTCTCAGATTCCCAGCACTTAATAATTTGGAATTGCCAATTCTAAATTGAGTACTTTCAGATTCGCAGTACTCTCAGATTCCCAGCATTAATAATTTGGAATTGCCAATTCTACATTGAGTATTGCAAAGACTTACTTTCAGATTCCCAGTATTTCATTTGGAATTGCCAGTTTGCCAGTTCTATATTGAGTACTTTCAGATTCGCAGTACTTTCAGATTCCAGGTACTTGATTCGGAATTGCCAATGCTAAATTGAGTATTGCCACGGTTTACTCTCAGATTTCTTGTACTTAATTTGGAGTTGCCAATTCCAAATTGAGTATTGCCACGACTTATTCTCGGATTCCGAGTACTGCATTTTGGAATTGGCAATTCCAAATTGAGTATTGCCACGACTTACTCTCGAATTCCGAGTACTGCACTTTGGAATTGGCAATTCTTAGTTGAGTATTGCCACGACTTCCTCTCAGAGTCCCAGAACTTGATTTGGAATTGCCAATTGTAGATTGAGGTCCAAACCGTAAGGTTCTCCGAGGAATGAGCGTCAACAAACCACTCGCCAATCCGCATGTGTGTGTTTGACCTGTGATATACAGTACTTTCAGCACATGTGACTGCCTGCGGACTTACACCGTGGAAGTTCGCGTCAATCTGCATGCACGCAAGAGGCCGGGATCAGTTGCAATGGACACGGCTTCCTCAGATTCCCAGTACTTACTTTGGAATTGCCAGTTCTAACATGAGTATCGCCACAGTTCTCAAATCCCAAGTACTTGATTTAGAGTTTCCATTGTTACTTTGAGCATTGCCAAGACTTACTCTCAGATCCCAAGTACTTAGTTTAGAGTTTCCATTCTTACTTTGAGCATTGCCGAGATTCCCAGTGCTCAAGTAAGCCACCCTTTAAAAGCGTTAAAAGTAAAGGCTAACGAATTGATTTTGGCACCTCACACCCACACAAAACAAGTTTAGCTGTAAAGCGACACTCGAAACAGGCCAATTAAAGGGGATCAGGGGTCTTGTGGGTACCCCCTTTGCGCGACCGGTTGGCTTTTTGTTGGGCTTGAATAGACCACCCAATTTAAAAAGAAAAAAGGTAAGGCTTTGGTCTTGGAATTTCACCTCCAAAAGAGTTTGACATTAAAGCGACCCTCTAAAAAGTCATATTAAAACGGATCAGGGGCTCGCTTGGGGCAATTACGCGACTCTGTGGCCCTGCCTGTAACGTATTTGTTTCATAAAGCAAACGATGGCTTGGAGACTACTTTAAAAACAAAAACTGGTTATAAGTTAAGTAAGGCTTTCATCTGGCATTGTTTCTCTAATTATGCTCTGTTTTTCCTGCAAAACCAGCTACTATTAAAGCCAACCTCGAAACAGTCACATGAATCTGAATTAGGAAGGCAACATTTTTTAAATATAAAAGCGACCCCAAATATGGAAAGCAGGTCGGGGATGAATTGTGATGATACGTACTACGCCGCTTCCTTAGACGAGTTAAGCAACAAGCACAAGTCTGCAGCTTCAGACGGGAAGGGCTTCCAGGTTTTGTCAGGCCTCTGGTCTCTCCGTCCCTCCCCCGAAGCGAGTTGTCGCTGGCGTTGCATTTAAATCCAATGCGAATGAGCTGTTCCCTGAGGGGGCTCCCCAAAAAAGTTAGACAGGGCCCCGTGGCTTCCCAAAATCAGGAGCTCCAAAGGACCAGTTTCATGGTTTCAAAGCGTCACCCCCACTGGCACCTGACGGCTCAGAGGACACCGATGTTCCAGGTTTTTTCGCAGGTGCTATGTTAGTGAAAGGGAGGGTAGCCCAACCACACCTTGGTTCCACCTTGGCAACTCGGGGCAAGCGAAAAAGACACCGCCGAAGCGGCTGCATTGTTTTTTGGCCCGAAAGCTAAGGCGTGAGCACACCGAAGCGCAGGTGCGGGAGCCGGCTGCGCATGGGGTTGGCCTAGTTTGAGACGACCCATTGGAGGTTGGGGATTGGTTGGAAGCTGGAAATGATGAACACCCAAGTTGGTTATTGCACATGTCACATGGTTTTCCTTGTTGCGGCGGTCATTGTTTTTGCATCACGGTTACTTCTGCATTGCTGCGCCATGTTCTGTTCAACTGTTGTTCATGACTGCCTTGTTGCCGGGATTCAACTCCGCCATATGCAAACATTCGCAACTCTTCAAGTGGCTGGAATCTCCGCACGACTTCTGGCATGATCACCGGCTTCCAGACTTTGGTGCGATTGTAGCCAAATTGTGATGTCGAACTCAAACAGTACGGTTCACAAGCCATGTTTCTGGCCAGAACGTTGAGAGACTTTGAGAAATCGGCCAGAACGTTGGGAGTGGTCTAACCCAGATCACCCCGCCAGCTGCAAATCACTTTGGGGGAATCAAATGACTGGAGCCTTGTCTCCGGCAGGATGGAAGTAGCCGGCCTCGTGCGGCATCTGATCCAGATCGCCGAGGCACGGAAAGCTCGCTTGAAGGAAAGCTGACAAGATTCAAGGAAGGTGGCACCATCGAAGACCCGCACTAAGAGCACGACACCATTTTGGTCGGTTGACTTTCGTGGTTCGTAACCCCATTGAGCTGTTGTATTTAGTACCACCACCCCAACAACACCGCCACCACCACCACCACCACTGCCACCCCCACATCCGCCACCACCTCCACTTTCCAAGCAAAGGCAGCAAGAGGATTCAAGAAGATCAATAGAGCTGCGTCAATGCTTGTAAGACAAACCCAGCTGGCCAACCGGAGAGAGGAAGCTTTCGGTAGGCCCAGCAGCGCCAGTGGACCGCCGCCACAGCGATATTCTGCCTTTGCGTGACCCAGCCTATGGCAACGTGGCGTGCCTTGGTTCCAGACGCATCCAACACACATTTTGATGCGTCAAAAAATTCCAAATGATTCCTTTGGCTCCCTTTGAGACAACAAAAAGCGGAGTGCCATCAAAAAAGAGCGTGCTCGTGGGGTACGACTTTCAGTGGATGAGAATATGCTAGACAACCATCATTAAGGCAATGCCCCGAAAGCAGCGACTCTTAGTGAAGTGGGGTGGGCACTGCACCTGCCAAGTATATTGATGTCAAGCCTCTTTGAAACGCTCGAAGCTAACAAGTGTCATGAGTGGAAAACAGTGGCAATGTTGGATTGCGATACGTCTACGAGGACCCAGACTTCCAGTGGTTCCCGTGGTTCGTTTTTGCAGGGGGGTACTAGTCCCTCACTGGGCTGGACATGGAGTGGAAGAGGGACACAAAGGAGAGCCTTTGTCAGACGGCCGTGGGCATAGCAACCTCGCAACGGGGTTTGTGAGCTAGCAGTTCCCTTCTGCGGAACCCTCACACACACACACACATTCCGTGCTGTTTTTGTTTGAAGGATAATGCTTTGCAGGGATGAAACTACATCCAGTGCGGGAGGGATTCCCATGCAGTTCCATGTTGATGGGAGAGTATGATTTTCAGGCACACTAGGAACCAAGGGATTGATACACCCCTGGATGTTCCATAGGAAGGTGTCCCATTTTAAAGAATTATCTTGTTAGAATGTCTATGTAGCATTACGATTACCGGATTCCAACAAGTTTCTAGTTACTTGGGGAAAGAGCCCGATGATTAATTCCTTCCGGATTCTAACAAGATAGTACTTATTGGGGTAAAAAACGGTTATTAATTCATCAGCTTGATGAAATCAGTTCCCGGTAAGCGATATCAAGCGTCCCATGAGGCAGAAGGTCGCCGTCTACGAGGCGTTCCGACAGATCTGTACGTGCAGCCCTCAGCCAATGTTTGTTTCGAGAAGCCTAAACAGACGCTTGTTGGTTGGTATGTGTCTTTGTTTGGATATGGAGTAGGAGAAAGAGAAAAGGGAAAGACCAAGGAAGACAAAGAGGAAGGGAAACCGAAACATCTAGGGACAGTCAAGCAGAAATGAAGGGAGAAGAAGGAGAAAGAACAAAGAGAAGCAAAGGAGACATATAAGCGGGAGAGAGCGAGAAAAGGAAAGGAGATCGAACAAAAAGAGCGAGATAGAAAGAGAGAGAGAGAGAGAGTAAAGCGAAGAAAACAAAAGGAGAACGAGCAAAGACTGAGAGAGGGAGGAGGAAAGATAAATATAAGGAGTAAGGGACAAAACAAATGGAGCAAGGACAGAAAGGGAGAGAGAGAGAGAGAGACAGAGAGAAAGTGATAAAATCATAATATGGCTGCGAGTCAATTTATAAGGTCCGGAACAGGGTCCGGAACCCACATGCGATCCAGACCTCCGTTCCAGACCTTGCCTAGGAACTTGATCCAGACCTTCCGTTCCAGAACTTGTTTATATATTTACGTCTAGTTTAGAGTATGGATTCAGACGGTCAGGTGATTTGGTAGGTTATTGGCTCCCCTCTTGTTTTGCCAAATAATACGGGTTAAAGCTGGTGTTCGAGAGAAGCCTGAGGTGCTAGCGATGGGTTTTGCTTGTCGAGCTTTGGTGGTTAGGGCTGGGCAACGGTCCTGTTGACAGATGTGTTTTTGGAACGGCCTGTCAATGTTAAGGGTCAACCCCGCCGCAATCTGTTGGATACGATACGGTAACGGTTCGATACCGCTCTCGGCTGCCACATTGTTGAAACGACCATGTTTACACGCTGCTTGCTAGCATTCCCAAGCGCAACACTCGCGTAACCGTTCCAGACCCCGTTCCAGACCCGTTCCAGACGTGTTCCAGACGCAGCGGAGAAATTTGCCACCAAGTCCACATGCACACACACACACACACACATGTCCCATGTAAGTAGCTGCGCTTCTTACGCGGCCCGCCATGCCGCGCGCGCCGCTGGTCGCTTCATCCATCCATCTACCCATCCATTCATCCATCCATCTATCCATCTTACACGAAATGAAAGTGTGCTTGAGGACTCCACACGTGTCTTCCCAGAGGTCCGGAACAACCAACATTACGTAACTGACTCGTTCCAGACGTCCGCGTCACCGCGGAACGTTCCACGCCAGAATATTGACCCACACCCATATGGAAATAAACCAGGGAGGGAGACAAAGAACGAGAAAGAGGAACTTTTACCACTGTTTTCGCCGGCTTTACTGGCATTGTCACAAGCTTGGCAACTTCAAGAGTGCACTCAAGACTCAAGACCATCTTTGCATCCTCGATATTGCAAGCAACCTCATCCCCGTTCGCCAGAATGAGCATCAGCATCAGTGCAGCCTTCTTTTTTGGCTGCCGGAAGTCCGAAGCAAGGCGCAAGCGGAGCGGCCATGTGTGTGTGTGTGTGTGAGTTGCTAACTTTCGCGGCCACAAGCCGGGATTGCAAGCCACAGGCACGGCAAGTCATATGGCCTTTCGGAACCCTCACTCTGAAAGCTGAGAGGTCCTCGGCTAGTTGACCTAGCCAGGATCTTGAGGCTTTTCAAGAGGATTTTGTTTTCATGTTACATCTGGTAGTCTTCGCAGTTTGTAGATCCAAAGGTTGTGTTTAGGTTGTGGATGCCTTAATCCCTTAAACACCGAAGGTGATGTGTAGATACTTGCGTGGTGGTTCGTGCATCTGAACATTTCTGCCTTTCGAGGCTTTCCAAGACATCCTTCGACGAAGGGGCTGGCGCCGCGGGAGGAGAGTGCTCACGGTGCTCAAGTTGGAAAGGGGGTTTACAAATCTTGTCTGCTGGCTAATAAGAGTATGAAAGGGAACAACTGTGCAACTGGATGTTTTGGTGTCTATACGTGTTCGATGCGTTCTTTCCCTACCTTCCAATTCATTTTGGCCGCCAACAGGTGTCGACCACCGGAAAGGAGGGCATTTTTCCAATTGTATGGATCATCAGTGTCACGCTTTTCACTGCTTGCAAGTAATTTGAGCGTGAGTCGCATCCCTTCATCAAAAGCACCATCAGCTCCAGCTTCACCCCTTCGCAGCAAACACCCCTGAGCCTGGATGCGTCCCGCAAGTCAGCAACACCGCTGCGTTTGGCTGTTTGAGACCAAGGCCCTGACCATGATGTTTGCTGGCATCCGTTTCAGTTCCCCACACAAAGTGAACAACAGAAATGGGCCACCGCATGTGCTGGAAGTCTTTTGCCCAGCACGTGAGCTTTATCCCCCTAGAAAAGAAATCTGAGCCTCTGCTCATCATGTCCCCCTGCCCGAAAGGTTCTCTGAACCTTTCCTGTGGGGGGGTCTCCTGCTTTTCTTCCCCTCTGTGCAATCAAAGCTGGCCCCCCTTTCCGCAGTTTCTGGAAAGAGGGAGATTTCTAGGGGTTGATTCCCCATGCCTTTCAACCATCATTCTTTCCAAAAACTGGATCCATTTTTTCCCTGGGTTTCCGGAGGTGTTCGAAGGAGGATCTTTGTAGAGAATGGAAATGGAAGGTACCCTCGAAGATTGGGGCTCAGGAGATCTGCCTTGCCGCGCTGGCACTGGGGGCACGGCCGGCCCAGCCAGCCCCGCGCGATATCGATGCAGCGGAAGCGGGGAGAGTCGAGTGCACCTTGGGCTGCAGACCTCCGAGCCCGCAAAACACCTGGCTTTAGAAGGCGGCTTTGCTACCTTGGGATTCATGTGCTGGTTGTGACAGTTGGGGTGGTTGCGCTTTGCTTGTGGTGATGCATTGCTTTTGCTGGTTCATCGCTTGTGATGCTGCTTTGTGGTGCTAGTGCTGGTGCTGGCGATGATGTGGTTGCTGCGCTCATTTATAGGCCTCGGCAGCAGCAGCCGCAGCCAAAAACTGCCAAAGCTGCCGAGTCGTGGTTGCCATTGTTCTTGTTGCGGAGGCTAACCCGGTTCTATCCGATTCCCTGTGGGTATGAAGTTTATGCCCAGCTAAAGTAGTTCTTTCACTTGTCAACCTCCAGCAGGTCTCGGGAGAATCATGCAAAATCCCACAAGCTTTGCCACCAGGATATGCGGACATGGAGTGTTCAGACCCTGTGCCCCTCTAAAAATGCTGTGTGTTTGTGTCTTCTTCATTTCTGGTTTCAGGAAACCCCGAGGTGGTTTGAAACCCCACAAAAGTCCAAACAGACTCGGGTAAAAAAGCAGAGCCAAACATCTACAAAGTTGTGTGTGTGTGCGCGTGTCTGTTGTGTTTGGTGTTATTTGGAAACCTGAGTTGTGTGGGTTCCCAATCGCAGGACCCATGGCGATCCCTTATACACTGTACTCACACATACACTGACAAAGGTCCACCAACAAACATGGAATACATGCCCCTTTTGGCAGACGATGTTCCTCTTAGAACTGGAACCTATGCACTTTCATGTTGTTTGGGGAGGTTGTAGTAAGACATGGTTTGAGACGCAGGAGGCGTGCGGTCGCTTCGTTTTGTGTCCAGAGGCCGGAGCGGCGGGACTTGAGCCCCGCCTCACCGCTTCTCAGCAGCTGCCCCAGTGCCTTGGCTGGGAAAACGTTCGGTCGATTCAGTCTATGGCACAAGGATCTAGGGCGCCTATCCAAATTTCTCACAAACAGGGGACTCATAGCGGGCGTATCAACTGCTGTGGCACATATTGTGTCTCAAAATAGGGAGCCCTGCGTTGAATGGTTTGAAGGGTAAAAGAGGAATCCAACCCCTTGGAGGAGTCCCTACTGTTGAGACGTCCCCTTTTTCTTCTTGGGTTGATTCAAACAACCTGTTGATGTTGCTGGGGTGATCCTTGAAGGGAGAAACCCTTCAATATGTCATTTACTTGAGATACATGTTGGATGTTGCTGGCGCCAACAGTAAACAATAGGGAGAAAAGAAAGCAACACCAGCAAGAGCGCAAAGAAGACAAAACCACACGACAGAGAAAGCGCAAGTAAAGAGGCGAGAAACAGCAAGAGAGCCTCGAAGAAGAAGAGGTGAAAGAAAAAGCGATGCAGAAGGAGACGCACAGAGAGAAAGAAATGAAGCGGAAAAAACAAGAGAGTGCAAAAGAGCTATAGTGCTTATATGGCCGTGGGTCAAAACCAATGGTACCATTTTGGAGTAGGTGCACCACCCAGTTTAGTCAATTTCAGTGGGGATTTGGATGTTCACTGGGGGCACGGGCTTTTGACCCATGGCCATATGTTTGAAAAATCCGCCAAGTTGCGTTTAACCATGTCCTTTCGGCTTTGGCGATCGGATGGATTCCGTGGAAGTTTGGGCATTGCGCTTGACATCAAAAGGCCTCGCAGATGATGATCATATTTCAGGAAGAGCTATTGGATTACTACTACTGCTATTACTACTGCTAATGCTACGACGACAACGACGACGCCTACTGCTACTACTACTACTACTACTACTACTACTACTACTACTACTACTAGTACTACTACTACTACTACCACCCTGCAAATGAACATGGAAAGCAAAACGGGCTCATAAGGGCTCCCCCCAGAGGAGATTCCTGTGAGGATTGTTTTGGGATCCATGTCAATTCAATTTACAGGGAGTAAGTAGCATTTCCTTCTGGGGTGCCACTCGCCGCCATGAAAGGCAAGCCCAGGAAGCCACCAATTGGAAACCAATATTGGCAGCCTGTGTAGCCTGGGATAAGACATTGAGCCGCTTCTTCCTGAGCGGAGCCTTTTGCCAAGCCCAAAAACCACCCTAAAATTAGCCAAAGTAGCCAAGTAAGCCCCTTGAGGTGATGGGAAGGATGGGATGAGTTTGGAGTTTGCCCCAGGCCCAGAGCCACGGTCCAAGCAGTGGATTTTGCAGCGCCTGGTGGATGCGGGGGCCCTGCCGCTTCAGGAGCCGGACAAGTTTGTATTTTTTGGATCTGGTCGGTATGGGAGCCTCAGAATCGGTTCCTTTTCCCTTGCGGCCAGAGGGTATCCTCAAACAAAGCAACATGTGAATCGGAATGACTGGCACTAGTACAGTACTCGATCTAGGTTAGATGATTGGCCGCAAATGGCTATGAAGGTTACTTTAGACCCCCCTGAAAAAGTGGTTGGCAGACATGAATCCCAACCTCAATTGTGTTCACCAAAGCATTCCCACTGGAAATTGATACCCACATAGTATTGTCTGGCGCTGGTCCGGAATGTAGGTCCCAAAGACAAGAGGCTTTTGTTCACTCGCACAGGAGGTCTTCAGGGGCACCCCTGAAATCCTTGTTGTGTTTGGGGCTTCCATTCAATCTAGCTTTTCCTGCTACAAATGGCCAGCCCCAAGAAGAATTGTTCCGTGGAACAAGCTTCGAATCAGACTGTACATCCACAAAGGAGATTGTCTGGAAAAAGTTTCATAGCTTCAAGGTTCTAGCGTCCGGGTCTCTGGCTGCAAAAAGCTGTGTGTTTCTGCAGGAGGAGGACAAGTTCTTGCAGAGTCTTGGACGTGGGCGCCCCAGATAATGTCATATCATGTTGCAGTTGATGGTTCACTATGGACCAGAATCAAACAAAGCACTTGGGTGCGAAAGGGGAGGTACTTTTGAGCAAAAGCAGAGAGCTTTGGTTGCCGGGAGAGATTCCAGGAAGCTTGTGCGATCATGGAGGGGTGATGCTGACTTCGTAGCCATGTCCTAGAGACGGAATTTTCGTGCCAAGCATCCGGTCCTGTTGTCATCAAGCATAGAATGTACACAATTGAGACTGGATGCATCATGCATTCATGCCTGTGTTTGCGCTACATATGTGGCCAAACTTCATAGACACCTCTTGAGCAGCAGGACGACCTGCGAGCTGTATGTATGGCTGCACTCGGCTTGATGATCTTGATGTCACCTTTTTTATCCACGGAAGGTGAACAGTCGCCCAGGGTGACTTTGGCAAAAGAACTCCACAATGTACCAAGTACCTCTCATCGTGTAAGTGATATATGTATTTGTTCCATGTGCGTCCTGTGGCTCGAGCGAAGTTTGTGGCAAGCCGTCCCCCTGCCGCCATGATTCATGCCTCCCGGCGCAAGGGATGCCCGTGCCGAAAAGCCGAGTCAAAGCTAAGGTTTTGGAGCAAGAAATGGGATGGGTGCTTGGAACAGGCATTGAGTTGTATACAGGGTTCCTTCAGGGAAACCCTGGGCTTATGACTTTAGTGACTGGGGAACGTAGGGACGGATTGAAACGTGGCTTCTAGGCGCGCGTGTGCAGCCATAGGGGCGAAGGTCTGATATTTGCATGAGCCCTTCTTAGTGGGCCTTCATGTAGCTTCTAATTCGACTTCAAACAGGGCATGTCCGGACAAAATGCAAACGTCTTCTTTCAGACAACCTGGCACACGTATTTGAGGTCACACAATTTGGCTGAAGCAAACCATTGTTTGGTACTTCTGCAAAATGTCAATGTTGGCATGCATCTTCTGAAGCTGTTTGCCGAATTCTACCAAACCGTCATTATCGCAGTTTCATAAAACGGTAAGATGGCAATTCCCCCAATGCATTGGCCCAATGTGGCAAGTCTATACACAAGACGGTGAGCGTGGAATACTGTGAAATTGCAAAACAATGCATGCATCATGTAGCAAAGTGAATTTCGGTCTGGCCTACGCACAGTGAACAAGCAACGACAACTACGAAGCGAGGAAACCAGGTAAAGCCGTTGTACGTCTTGTTTGTTTAATCAACATAAAATATTGAACCGGGACCAAGTGAGTGCAATCAAAGAATTGGAACTGGTATCAAAGATAAACCGGGCAGGACGGAGTTACAAAAACAGATGAAGGACTAGAAGCGTATAAGCACAGCTGTACAAGAATAGTAGAGGAAGATTAGGCAGTTGAATGTCCTTGTCTGTTTGACACGTGACATCCAGACACTTGGAGATGGCGCTTCGGTTTGGATGATTAGCTCTCTTGCAAGGTTTTGTTTGGAACTGCCATAGGGTCGATACTCACAAATATTTCCGACAGTGGCACCTTTCATGTTGGTGTACTACCCTTGACTGTCAAATGGTCGGCCAAAGATAGGCACCGAGTGGAACTGACCAAATCGCCCAAAATCGCCCCTCAAGATATTTTTTGCGGCCAACCCTATTCAGAATGTGTCTGTGTTGGGCTTGTCGGCCTGGCTCTGGTTCACATTGATGCGTCGGGGCCTGGTCCATTCAGCATGCATTGATCGCTTCTCAAACAAATGGGCCATGACGATTTCGGGTGCGTCAACAGATGATCTGTGCCTTTTAGGCAGGCTCCTTTAAGATATGTTTCAAGAGGCTTGGTGAATGAACAGCAGCCGGCTCAGCAATGGTGAATATATGAAATGGCATAAGTCACACTCGCCAAAGAACCAACGGGAACGGGGATTGCTTACTGAATTCCGATTTCAGTTGGGGACACAATGAACGTTGCTGGTTGGGACTTTCAGCGTCCAACGATCAAAGCACGCGTTCACACGGGCCTGAAATGGGGAAGTGTCGCATTTATCTTTCCATGCCGCGGGTTTGAAGATGGAAAGGGGATTGCGCCATCCACTTGCGGCCTGGGGTATTGAATCTTGGCTTGCGTTGGTTTCCTTTGCACTGTGCTTGCAGCTTGAGGTTTTCAACTGCGCCAAAGATGCCTGCGCTCTGCCCGGCAAAGCCTGTGTAGAGTGCGGCAAGGCTCGGGTTGGGTGTGTCCGGCTTTCAGCTTCCAATGAACATCACCACAAAACTGTGGCTGTATTCAACCATGGCGCCGGGCTACCAGAAACGATATCCACAGCTTTTTAGCAGTTAGTCCAACTCCTGTTGGATAGCAAAACAATGTTCCTCGAGCTGCATGATGTACCTTGCTGATGGTTTGTGTAGACGTTGGGCGGATCGAGACCAAGGGTCGCCAGAGTTGGCCATACACGTTTCCTGTTTTACGCTTTTCAGTACCCTGCATTGTTACGTTCTCGCTGGTGCTCAGTGGGAATCACAAGGCTTTTCAGAATGAAGCTGGGCATTTCGCCAAAGCACACCAGGGATGGCATAGGCGGCATAGGGGTCATTCCCTCATTTCCCGCTGACCCGCAAGATTGGCGGGGCGGGTTTTTCTCAGCTCCTTGTAAAACGAGTCTGTCGCAGGCTCGGGGCCACAAGGTATCAGCACGGGAAACCTGGGCTAGTGGACTGTCTTATTGCAGTTCCTGGGATCGTTTGGCTTTCGGGGCTTAGCATTTGCCGATTTTCTCAAGGAGCAATAGCACTGCACAGTCTCTCGCGTTGCGCTTTGCTTGACAGACTTCAGCATGACTTGGTAGTTCACTTCCACCACGAAGCTGGCTGGTTCTCCCGGTGATCAAGACATATGAAGGTTTGATAGGCAATGCTTTGCAAAAGATCAGGGAAGGTTCAAGGGCCAGCCGGAATTCAAACCTTCGCGAGCTCTGCGACCGTGTTCTAATCTCTTCCCCCTATTAATAAATACGGCCCCCCCCCCCCTATTATAAATAAATCCCCCCAAAAATATTGTGTTTTTTTTATTGGGGTTTTTGGGGTTGGTTTTTTTTGCGTTTCCAACAATGTGAGGGTTCACGTAGGATTTGGATGAAATGGATTGAATTGTAAGGTCCGCGAGTAAGCGGTTCAATAAGGAAATTTGATGTATCATTCTGTTTGTTTACCAGTTTACTGGTTGTTTGTTTGCAGCCAGGCAGGTTAATTAGCCAGCATGTACGGGAGAGAGACAGTCGCAGCTAGAAGACAGCTTTTGGGGACATGTTTTCTTTTGAGGGACACCCCAATAATTAAAGGACCCAACCTTTTGAGAAGCCAGCTTTTGGGAAAGCAACCTTTTGGGGAATTGAGGAACCCACCTGTTGAAAAGTGAGGCTGGAAGCTTGCCAAAAGTGCCCCCTAATAAGGATTCCAAGACGTTAGTATTGGTTTAGTATTGGCGCAATGGAAAATCAATTGTGTGGAGTGGAAATCTGGTCCCGGGCCCCGGATTTGCATTTATTATTAATTGGGGTCATTCATTAATTGGGGGAAGAGATTATGTCAAGCCACATTGAATGAACAATTTGTGTTTCGCCTCACGCAGGTGTGCAGCCAGATCAACTGCAAGCCCTGCCAGGATGCTTGCAGCGCCGCTGGGCCGAAAGCTGAAACGGCTCCCCTTTTTGCCTGCACCGCAGGGGCTGGTTTGAGCCACGGTTGAAAGTATGCTCGAAGGAGGACAGTCTTGAGCTTCATCACGGGGAGACGAATATGGGGGAGGTCAGTCATCCAGATTATGTTTTGTTGGGACTCGGGAGAACTATATATGGAAATCAACACGAGTTGATCGGGGTGCCGCTGGCACACTGTCAAGATTGAAGCTGCCTTCGTGATTTGTTCCATTTGTCGCCTGCCCTGTGTGATCCCTACGTTGGCTCCGACGACTTGAACATAATCCGCGCACGATACTGCGATTTCGCTTTGCTTCAGTTTGTGGAGAACATGTCGTGTCTCAAGGGTGGCAAGTGGGCAACCTGCAAAGGGTCTAGTACATGTTGGCGAGGATCAGTCGCTTTACTGCGCAGATGATGGTTGAATTACGGGCGAGGGTTGTGCACACGAACCTGATTGCTGCCATGTGCGACGCATTTGCCGAAGGAACTTGGCAACGCTTTCCAGACCTTCTGGGACAAGCCGCTCAGCACCTATGCAGCTTGGCCATATCGGCTCCGAGAGGAAGCGGCTTCATGGGCTTCCCACCGGCAAATGTCTCAACTTGTTGTGAAGCTGCTTGTGTTTATTTGTTTGTTTGTTTGCTTGCTTGCTTGTTTGTTGGTTTGTTTGTTTGTTTGTCTGTCTGTTTGTTTGTTTGTCTGTCTGTTTGTTTGTTTGTTTGTTTGTCTGTCTGTTTGTTTGTTTGTTTTCTTTTTGTGTGTGTGTGTGCGCTTGTGGTCATCTTTGTTTCGTCAAGACCAGCCTGGCTCTCAAGTTGTTTCATTTTTGACCCGACATGTCTTGTTCTTCAAAGCCGTTGTTTTGTGGCAAGCTGGTTCTTGTTCGTCCAGATTGGTTTGCCCTCAAAGCTAAGCTGGGTGCGTTGTCCAGGTTGCCTTCTCCCTTTTCTTGGAGTTTCTAAGGTTTGCGGTTAACGAAGAGTGACCAAGATACAGAGGTGCCTGCATTTGTTTGGCCAATGGGCAGCTACGCCAATACTCACTAGCCTTGGAAGCTAAATGAGTCTGGGACTCAGCAAGCAGTGCACCTTTGGAGCCGCATGAAACAGGCTGTTGTGCCGAGCTGGCGGTTGCAAACACGGGTGCCTGAGTTCAGTGGCCGACAAGCTGGTAATTTTTCGCCTGCGGAGGCCGCATGCGAACTATTTGTGATCCGACCCAGCGAGCAACTGCAGTGCCGGGAGGGGTGGTTGCCCATTAGCAGGCACATGTGCATCTTCGGAGATTTGACCCAAGATGCATTCCTTGTGCTACAGTAGCCTTGGCCCCATGGTAGCACTCCTTCCACGAGCGGATGCAACTTGCGCGTTTGCTGTGATGCCTTCCCACCAAGAAACATGGAAGTGCACAGAAACCACCTCCAAGCAGAAAGTAGGTTTTGAATGAGGGTTCTTCACTTCCATGTGCCTTGGTCTACTTCGGAGTCTGTGGAAGTGAACCCAAATGGCAACAAATGACTACGCACTATGCGGAGGGCATTCTGAACAGCCAGCCTTGACCTTTTGTCCATTGTTGATTTGCAACAAGTGCTTGGACATATCTTGGCACTTGCCGGACGTACTTGAAGTGTGGTCCAGTGTGCTAGCAACTTGCTTGGCTAAGATACTCTGATTTTTATCTGAGCCCATACAGGCGCCGAGGGGTTTCACAAAAACAAGCGCTAGACTCTAGAAATTCTACGCCGTGTTGGCCATGTTGAATATATAATATAAAATGTTCGGTACGTTGATGTTCATTGTCGTCAGCCCATTCAGGTTTCCGCAGCTAGGGCTAGTCGGTGTTTTGGCAAGGATATTTGTAGTCCAATGATCATGGAAGCGGACGAGGGGCTTCTCAAGAGGAGCATAGTTTTCAGGGAGGGTACACTTCAGGCATTGCTTTCAGTCGCAACAGCTGTGAGGTGGTGGTGAAGGTTCTAATGGCGTCGGGCATGATCTACTACTGTGGCTTTGTCAGGAAGTCGGGGGGTTATTGCGGCTTTCTAGCAGTAACCTCCCGTGCTTTTCAGGCATGTTTCTTGCCAGGAAACCATCAAATTCCGTGGTGAGGTCGTGTCTTGCAAAAATATGGTTGAAATAAATGGGAGGCTAACGCGTGGCAACTTATTTGCAGCTGTGCCTAAGTACCACACGACAAAAGATTGGCATATGTTCGGGATAGACATGAGCAATCCGATGGCATTGGACTTTGAGAGGAAAAGGGATGGCCATCTTGTTTTCACGTTTCCCGATATTCCGCCGTGCGGTGTCCGTTGCTAAGGGACACCAGTCGAGGTCTTAACGTAGCCGACTTTCGTGCAAGGAGCCTTGTATTTGTTGGAGCAGTTGCCGGGTTCTTGGGTTCGTCTGCCCCTTCAAAAAGTTTGTGGTCACAGCCTTCCACATAGACCGGAGCTTGAGGTTCTGACGCATGTAGTTGGCGATTGATACTTAATGCTGACCCTGCCTTATCATCGACTTTATGCTCCCCGCCTGCCAGCCAATAGTACTTTGAAGGGGCCCACAAGGTTTGCCAAAAAGACAGGACCGGAGAGGACCTGTCACGACCGGATCAATAGGGACTGACGGGGCTGATTGAAAATGTCGAACATTGAGTTTACGGGCTGCACCTTGGCATGTTCTCATTTTGTCCGCTTTGGGGGGAGGCTGTAACAGAACCCGCAGACAAAGATCAATGCAGAAGGACAAAATACCCGACGACAATTTTCCCTGCAGACGAATCACCAGGCAGAGATAGAGGCAAAACAGAATGACAAATCGAATTCCTTCCTGGTGAAGACGAATTCCGAAGATGTTGATGAATTCGTCCGCGAAGTTCAAGATGACATGCCCTTCATATATGTGTGCTTGTTTGATTCTGTTGGTGTGTGTGTGTGAGTAGTTCTGTCTTGTGTTTGTTATGTGGTTGTGTGCTATGTGTTGACAATTCATCACCGGAGAAGGTATCGTCCACGATGGTGTTGTCAATCGCTGGAATGGATTGTACTGTGAAAGATGTCTGTCAAGCCGGCATCCGGCAGCGACAATGTTCCAGAATGGGTCTTTCTGACGTCTCCGGCAAGCTCCTCATGAGCATGGAGGCACCCTGAGCCTCAAAAAATGGCCTTAGTCATTAGGATGCAAAGTGAGGAAAGCGATGAAGTGTGCCGTTACAATACTTATGTCGCCAGACGTCAGAGTGTGTTGTTCAGTGGTAATGTGTTGGCAGTGAGGCCAAAGGTCGGTAGAGGGTGGCAACGCGTCTTAATAAGTAGGGCCCCGCCCCCTGTTTGCAAGGCAGGGAAGTTCATGGTCGGGGCCTGTTTCAGATTGCGCGAGAATTTGCTCAGGTTTTCGGTTTTCAAGTACTAGTTTAGAATCGGGCCAATTCCAAGTTACTCTTGGGCATTTTTTTTGAGGGGGGGAAGGGACACGGAGGGGCGTTGGTTTTGGAATTCTAATTTAGTATTGGATCAATTCTAAATTACCATTGCGCTTTTTGCGGGGGTGGGGAGATGGATGTTGTGGTTTCGAGTTCTATTTTAGTTTTGGGTCGATACTAAATTGGAATTGCGCATTTTTGGGTGGAAGGTTTTTTGTTTTGGAATGCTAACTTAGCATTTGGCCAATACTGAATTTGTATTGGGCCAAGAACATGTGCAAGAATGTCAGTAGAGTTTGCATTAAAGGGCATGGAGAGTGGTTGGGTCAGTTCATGGGGGGTAGCCCTGTTGCCAGGGTCAAGGCGTGGTTTTTGAGGGATCTCAACTCAAGAACTCAATGAAAGAGTTTGGGGCTCTGCAGGGAGAGAGGGTTCTGCAGGGAGAGAGCTTGGAAACCTTGCCCCTGAATAAACATAAAAGGGATCATCTTTTTGAGGTCAGTGGGAATCAGCTTAGCTTCTTTTAGGGTTTGGTGTTTATTTGGTGCATGGGAGGGTAAAGGGGTGATGGTTGACAAGTTGAAGACCGTATTTTGATGAAGGAGGTGGCCTAAGAATTTGGGGACTCTTCTGCAAATCCTGTGGGAGTGAGGGTCATGTCGTTGTTTATTGAATGCAGGTTACAATTCACGCAAATCCAATGGATTCAGGGCCCAGGCCCTTGACCCTGCATAAAGACAAGTGTTGAAATCCAAGGGATGAGAGTCAGAATTCAGCTCGTTTTTGAATGCATTGGAGCCAAAGCCAGTCAAATCCCATTGGGAGTGAGGGTCCATGTGTCTGACTTTGAATCAAAAGTTACCTAGTCTGAAGGGAATGCATCAAATTGTGTGTCAGCTGAGGAATGTGAACTTTATTCAAAGCCATGGTAGGGTGATGTTGATGATATAGTCAGAACAATATGTTGTTGGGGTAATTGTTTGTTGTTTGGGAGGAAGTTTCAACTGTTGAGTGTGTTGCTCACCAAAATGGATGAGGTTTCGGCAGGCAATAGCCACTACCAAGGCTACTCCGCCATGTCCACTGAAGCCATTAAGAGCTGCCATGCCGTGAAGCAAGGAGCGGCTGGCGGCTGTCCATGCTGGGTGGGGTTTCAAAGTTCACTGGTGACATGGGTATGGCTCAAAATGAAGGAGCTAGGGTCACGCAGGTTTTAGTCTTTGGTTCCATGTCAGATGCCATTTGGGTACCAATTCTTGAGCCACATCTCAGCGGGTGTCAGCCCTAAGAAGTGCCAGGGAGAAAGTCAAAGATTGACAATATTATTGAACGGCAGGCCACTTGGCATCGAGGTGTTTGTAGTTGATGCGGGATTTGTTGGGCGTCAGTGCCCTTGTGCAAAGTGGTGCTGCTATTTGTGAGGGTTCCCTGCTTCACCCTGGAAGTATAATTCAGGCCCCTAGCTTGATTGATGGCAGGCAAACTGAAGGTCCATAAAATTTTGCCAGTGCCATTTGGACACTTTCCAACAAGACTTTCAGAGACCAACTCGCAGCCGGGAATCTTTCCCACCGCCCCTATCAATGGTTTTCGTTTTGAGCCCCTTGTCCAATTAAGAAAATGGGAGCCCGAGTCGGGTCTTTGCAAATCGCCTGCTCCGAAATCTGTTTGTGGGGGGGCATCAACAATTGCGTTGCCTCCTGAATAGGAAGTTGGAGCGACTTTGGCTGATGCAACCAGGATCTCGATGGGTTTTGTTTGTCGCGTGTTTGAGCAGTGTCTACTTAGCAGCAGGCTTGGCAGGTCTTTCAGCATTGTATTTGCAACAGCTGTAACTCTGGCCAACAATGAAGCTCGTGTTGTAACATATAGAGGTTGTTCTTTGCCTTTGCCCTACAAGATGCCAGTCAACTTGTCAATCATGCAGACGAACTGGATCGGCTATGCGGATATCAGATTGGATGTTTAGGACGCTTGTGTGTGTGTGCCCTGGCAGCCTGGTTTGTCCGGCTGTGGGCCATGTCTCCTCTTGCCGGCATGGTCGCTGGGGGTTGGTGGTGAGAACCCCACAAATGCACTCCCTGCTAAAGCACTCCAGTTCTCCTTTGAGTGTGAGCAGTCGACATGCTGTCCGGTTTCTTTCCACTCAGCTATCTGCCACTAAGATGTGCTAGAGAGGCTAAGGCAGATGGCACTCACATGAAATGTTGGTGCATGCGCGGGTAAGTAAAAGCGTGTTGCACTCAGTATTGTGGTCGTGTTTTCCTGGTTCGTTAAGGTTGATTCGTGTGGGAAGTGCCCTCTTCATGATCCACCATGTGGGATCCCTGCAATTGAACGACTGGTTCAGTCCAAAGTTCGGCTCATCCCCATTCAAGTCTTCTGGGGAAATTCAATGGCGGCAGGTAACTGGGTCGAGGGTGAGACGTGGCTCACGATCCAGATGGGCTTCGCTATTGTCCACCTCATCTTCGCCCCGCACCGTGGTTGCACTGGGATGTTGTTCACCGTCCCCACAAAATGATGAGGCCGGACATGGACCTTATGTTTGTACATTGAAGTGACATGGATCTTACTTGACATGAGCCAGGCATGGGAAAACCAAGACTGAGTCTTTTGTCGCGGCAGCTTTGTGCCTGAACCATGCTCAATCCAGCTGAAGCATGCAGACTCTGGCAGATCCAGCTCGGAATTCTAGCACGCAAAGTGCGCCACTGGGTATGGTCACGTCTCTTTGGGTTTTCTTATTTGTCCCTTCCAGGTCTAAGGAAGGCTAAGACTTTGTGGCACGGCTTGGCCAGCTAACAAGGATGCAAACATGTTCATGAATCGTTGGTCGCAGCCTATTCTTCCTGCTAAACTTTGCTTGGCTGAGAACATGCCTCTTTGTTGTATCAATTTGCTTTGCACACAAGGCAGTTCTGTTGCCAAAAGCTGCAATCGCGCCAGCAAAGGATCAGAGTAGCGGCATGGAATCAACTGGATTGAAGAACAAGCTATTCTACAAATCTACAAAACAGCAAGACACTCAATCGGAATTAGAATTGTGACCCGCTGGCCTCGATTAAGTGTTTTGCTGCCGGGCAGGCCCGGCTAAGACTGCATAAACACCAAAGCTGAACCGCCAAACCAGCAAACCACCCCAAGACAATAGCATCATTGTCTGAGCCGTTGCTGTTTGCCACAAAGAAAGAACACTCGCCACACCGCATCATCTCGGCAATGTGAGGGTTCCTGGACATGCCAGTTTGACGTCTGACATATTCCAATGTATGCCAATTTGGGCAAGTCAGAAGGCTGCCCCTTCCTTCCAAGCCGCATATGCGAGCAAAGACACGAGGGCATGGGCTATTTCTGGCGTGCCCCAATTTCCTCGCAAACTCGAACCATTATACTGAGCCGCACCCCCCCCCAATCGAATGCTGGACTCTTGCAACGCAAACCTGCCCACTAAGCTCTGGTCCAACATCCTTGTCCCCCAAGCTTGTCAACCTACGAGATGTTGTTAGTTGGTGGATTCCAGCTTTTTGAGAGGAGGTCACGAGTCTGCCTATTACGAAACTCGCAATCTATCGAAGCTATTCAAGCCCACATCAAATTCCTTGGCCAAGTTCCCCCTGAAATCCAGAAACTATTTGTTTGGAGACCCCTCGAAATGGTGCTTCTAATTTTGTTTCCCTCAAAAACCACCCAACCAAAAAGGTCACCGCCCCCCAAACGCACACACACACACACACACACACGCAAAACACATCGACAGACCCATTTGTGTTTTTTTTGGAGCTGCGACCCATTTGTGTGTGTGTGTGTGTGTGTGTGTGTTTTTTTTGTTGATCTGCTTGAGGTACTTCCAGACCAGAATCTGGAACAAGATGCTGGAAAAGCTGAAGGAAGGCCGAGTGCAGCTGGGCCCAGGCCGAAAGAGCCGCAACCGGCAGGTAGAAAAATGGGGGCAGAAAACCGTCGATGTCCTTGGGATCTGGGCACAGGTGGCCTTTTTTTTTTTGGTTTTGGCCTTTTGATCAGTGAGTTTGGTTAAACTTTGAGGGGGCTCCAGTGGTTCGGATGGGGTTTATGCCCCATTTATTGGGGTCAGCTATTTGTTCAAAAGGCCACCTGTGGATCTAGGGCTCGGTTGTTTCAAGTTTTGAAGTTATAATAAACTATACGCAAGGGTTGCTCCCTCGCTTGGGATGCAAACGAGCACAATGAGAGGCCGTGTGGAAGATGGTGCTGTTTTGAGGATTGCTTTCTGGGGACTTCTTTCGGGCGCTTTGGAAGAAGAGAGGTGCACTGCCTAAATCCGTGCAAAATGTGTGGGTTCCCTATTCAATCTTGTTCAAGGTTCCAAGAGTTTCATGAGTTGCTTCTTCATCCTGGAACAGGGAAGCCACACTCTTGTTGGCATCAGAGAAGCGGTATGGACTAACTTCAGCACCTCACGGGACGCGATAGGTTCGACGAAAACCCCAGGAGTTCGTTACGGCTTCGCCGAGTGAGTCGGTGCCAAGTTTTTGCCTCCGGGCCCTGGACTCAGACTGTGGGCCATCGCAAAACCCCAAGAGATGCAAACAGAAAGAACACTCTCTCCCGATCCCGAGGCCCCAAACCAGTCTGCAAGAGGTCAACAAAAATCCACAAGCTTGAGCAAGTTGGAGACGCTTGAGAAGAATTGGCCGTGTTTTGGGGCATTTGCATATCAGGATAGCAGTTTAGCAAAACAATGCCAAGTACTTGGGATGCTATTTCTCGGGTAACAGCCGCAGCTTTGAAGTATGCCCTGTGGCGAAATGATATTTGTCCGATGGAAAAGGACATTGAGACGGTGCAACAGCTGCAAAAAGACAAAGCTTGGCGGTTCCCAGCCATCCCCTCAGCTTTGTACTTTCCACTAAGCCACTGAAAGTTAAGGCTTTCAGCAGAGGTTTTGGGAGCAGCCCAGAAAAGCAAACGAAGCAAACTCAGAGAAGAACATACGCTCAGTCGCAAAAGCCAATGGAAAAACACACGCATAAACCAAAGCGAATGTAAGCGCACAGGCAAATGCACCCGCAATTGTAGATTCCATAAGAAAACACAATGCAAACGCATTGACAAGCGCAAACACAACTGAAATATACGAATACAACCAAGAAACAACAAAAGCAATGAACTTAAACGTCTATGTCTAAGTGCCAGCAGAGCAGGCACGATGCCTGTTGGAACAGATGGCCGGTCGATCTGGATAGTTGCGGTCCAAACAGACAACCGAAAACGGGTCATGGTCAGGCGCTTGGATGCATATTAGCTTGCGTTCGCCGAGCTAAGCCCAAACAAACCTTGATGTGTCATAGATCCTCATGAGTCTAAGAACAGTCTTGTGCGTGCAGTGTTTGATCATATCACGGCTTCCATGATTGGCAATCGTCGTGCTACACATGTTTGTAACTGAGCTAGAATCCGTTGCTCATATGAGTTTATTTGGTGTGACAGGCACTTCTCAGCACATGTAATCAGCCATCCCCTCTCGCTTCCAATTTGCGGAACGCACACAAAGGCTTTGGAATTACTTTGTTTGCCAGCTGAAAGGGCAGGCCTGATTGGTCGCATGTGGGTATGTGTCAAAAGGGGTGGCTTCCTTTTGGTGTCCCTTTAAACCAAGGTGAAGTTGGTACCCTCAAACAGGCAAAAACACACACACACACACATGTCTATGCTCTCTAAGAAAGTCCAATGGGGAATTCAATGCACGGTGGACCTACAGGTGCCCTCGCACCAATCAAGGAATTGTGACATGAGGTGTTTTTTAAGAGCTTCCTTCTTCTCAGACCTTCCATGCACTTGAATGAACCCAGAAGTGGACTCTTGGAATCGGTTGAAGCCCTGAATGGCTCGATTTGGCTGCGCCTCGTGCAGACAATACGGTGCCAGCCTATGTGGTGCACGAGCCTTGGCCGCATGAGCATGCATTGTATTCGTCGAGACAGTGGTAGCAAGCTGCCATGAGAGTTCGACGCGGCGGAAGAGCCCTTCTCGCAGCAGTTAGCAGCTGTGCACCGCTCTCCATCCTGCCTTGTTCCCGCCAGCCATTTTGCTCTTTTTGCATGTGGTCCATCCAAGGCGGAAGGTGCGGGTCCATACCAAGACAACAGTTTGGGGGTCGCAGTTGCGACGAGAAGTCGAGGAGGTGGGTTTCGTTGATGACTCGGTAAAAGGCTCAGTAGATCGAGTGCTGGAAGCTGCTGGTAGAGAAAGCTGAGGCGCACCTTCTACGTGCCATGGACAAGCTTGATGGTTGCATCATGTGTTGTTGTTACTATTATTATGGTTATTCTTACGTTATTACGGTATATTGCTACTATGAATGATCTATTGTTAGTTGATTGATACTATCTATTGGTAGTATTATTGTTGTGATTACTGTTATTGTCATTGTTATTATTGGTGGTATTAGTTGTATTGTTATTTTTATTGTTGTCAGTATCATTATCATTATGGGTGTTATTAGTATGACTATTACTCGTATTATGAATAATACTATCTATTATCGATTTTATTATGGGAGTATGATGATTCATTAGTATAATTGCCTATTATGTTTCTCACTATTGTTACTTGTGCTACTATCACTATTGTTATTATTATTATTATATTGGTACTACTATGGTGTCTCGAATAAATGGAACATGTTTCACAAACCATGTTTGTGCCCGGACAAACATTGAGATTGGCTTCCGGGGTCTTAGATGACTTTCTGACAGAGGCAACGTGCCTTGCCTTTGCCAAGGAGTCGTTCAAAGAGGTCTTCCTGTACGATCTAGGCGGGGCTTGACCTGTGTGAGTCAAGGTTCCACACCTGAGAGTTTTGTTAGGGGAGTTTGAGTAGGCACGAAGATGAGCATCTCCAATATGTTTTTTCCCTTGTTTGCTACTGGCTCGTTTACGCTGCCTGGGTCGATTCAAGAGCCGCACACCTGCATTGCTCAGGCAAGCATACATGGGGTTGGGCCACTGCGCGGCTTTTTTCTGCGAACCTTCATTAGGAAAGCGGGGCTGGGCGATTGGTTCTACAACGTAAAGGCCACTGCCATTCCAATTGCAACACAAATCCTGCGAAGCCTTCAACCAAGTTTGCTCATGTCCTATTTTTTGGGTCGAGTTCTCAAAAAAGCAAATGATTGTTTCCTCGAAACAGTTCCATTGAATGATTGCTTTGTCCAACACATGAGCTCCTGGATTTGTTGTTTCCATATCAGCCAGTTCCGGGCTCGGCGACTCGGCGAGGTGTGCTCTTCTACGCCATGATCATGGCGGCCTCTTTCGCGGCTCTACTGCCTTTGGGCCTTGCGACACGCGAAGAGAACCAGATGCCTCGTAGTGTTTTTTGCAATATTCGGCAATATTCGGAACTTAAGTTCTGTTAGTCTTGCACTGGACATCCTGAAGTGTCAGCTTGTTTGGGCGCTAAGCCAACAGCGGTTCATGAAAAGACCGCCGAGGGGAAACCAAGTCAGAAGTCAGCCACGTGGAGTCCACCTCGGTGTTGACAGCCATGCCCGGCAAAAGCCTCATGTTTTGGAGCGTCACCCCAGTTTGGCCGAAGTTGACCGGGATCTTGTGCTGCCAGGCATTGGGTGATGTGGGAAAGCTGGGTGAAACCACAGTCATTTAGATGGGTGGCTTTGCTCATTGCACACTGGCAACTGCGAAGAAGTTGGCCAGGCCATGTAAAGCCCCTGAAAAGATGGGGAGAGCACTTACATACTTGCTTATTGCGTGAGTTTCGCGACATCATGTTGACATGTTCACATTTGCAGCACGGCCCAAGGTGAATCAGGCCTGAAGACTGCCATATTTGGAGGATACCGGGGCGGAGGGGGGTTAATCCTATTGACCTCAGTGGCTTCCAGACCGACTGGTTCAAAGGCATTTCATAATTCTCATGCCAGCTAGTGGTTTCTTTTTTGCCGTGCCCCCACGGGTTGCGGAAGAAGCGTTCTGTCCATTTGGAACATGTGGAAATCCTCAGCGGTTGGAGAAAAATACCGTCATTGTTTTCAATTTCTCTGATTTTTCTTTAGCTGAAACATCAGTCACTGTTTGTCCTATGTTTTCTATTTGTCCTATTTGTTTAATTAATTCGGAAAAGTAAGCCCAAAGTCCAAAGCTTGACCTGAGCGGTCACTTCTCCAAGGTGTGGAGCGTGGCAGGCAGCAACTCCATGACCGGCGCCTGCGATCCCGGGGGCAACTCTGGGGCCGCTGCCTACTTTGGTCTTTGCTTCTTTTGGCTGGCGGCGCCGTGGCTGAGCCTGGAAGCTGACAAGAGTTCCTTTCATTTGCTTAAGACTATGTGTTTCGTTTGTTCCCCCTTGTTGGTTTGAAAGAATATCTATTTACACGCTGACGCGACACAGCCGGCCACCGGGCACCCTGCCCTGCCTGTCACTTCCTTTTCTTCTAATTCCGATTAGTTCCCAAGATGCGAACCTCACTTCCTTTGCGTGTCTTTCCTGTATCCTCGACAGTTTCCTGGCATTTCCCTTCACGTCCTGTCTGTTTGAGCTCCGTGCATTTCCTTGAGCGCCGTGTCAGTCGCATTCCTTCCCTCTGTTCTTTTTAGTTTCCGGCTTCAGTCCGCCTCAGTTTCCTGCACGTCCCTTCAGTTCTCTTCAGTTACTCTTCGTTTCCCATAATTTGCAACAATTTATTTTCGTTCCCGTCCTCCGCTTCCCTTCGCGTTCTGTTTTCCTGCATTTTGGTTTCTCTCCAGCTCTTCATGTTCGTCGTGTTCGTGCAATTCCTGTCACTACCATTTCGCTTTCTTCCAGTCATTCCAGTTTCCTTGCATTTCCCCTTCGCTCTCTGCAATTTTCAGGCCCTTGTTTCGCATCGCCAGCATGCATAACATCATCCGCATCATCCGGGATGATGCTGGCAATGCTGGGGGTGTTGTCCAGTATTAGGCACCCCCTAAAAATACTCGTTTTTGGACTTGTTTTTGGGCGCTGCGGGGAGATGCTACAAAAATCCTCGGAAATCGCCTAAGCCAATCCGCAAATCCTTCGCCCCTTATAAGGGTGGGCCCAGCGCAAAACGTATGCGCATGGTCGGAGCATGGTCGGCGCATGTTCTGCGCATGGTCGGCGGCATGGGGCGCACGGCCTTATACCTGAAGGTAAGCCCTACCGGGCTTTGGCCTGCGGCCCGATCACGTCCGGTGGCCGGATTTACACGCTGACGCGACACAGCCGGCCACCGGGCACCTTGCCCTTCCCGTTCTTTTATTTCCTTTTCCTTGAATTCCCGTTAACTTCCGGGACTTGAACTTTTTTGCTTCCTTTGCATGTCTTCCCTGCATGTCCGACAAATTCTGGCATTTCCCTTCACTTCCTTTTCCTTGAACGCCCCTTCATTCGCATTCCTTTCCCTTAGTTCATTGTAGTTCCCGCGACTTCAACCTCGCTTCACCATTTCTCTTCGTTTCCCATAATTTCACTGTTTCTTTTCGTTACCGTTCTCCGGTTCCCTTCACGTTCTGCCCTTGCATTTTGCTCACTTCCAGTCACTCCTTTTTCTGCAATTTTCAGCCCCTTGTTTCGCATCGCCAGCATGCATACCATCATCCGCATCATCCGGGATGATGCTGGCAATGCTGCGGGCGTTGTCCAGTATTAGGCACCCCCTAAAAAGACTCGTTTTTGGGCGCTGCGGGGAGATGCTACAAAAATCGCCTAAACCAATCCGCGAATCCTTCGCCCCTTATAAGCGCGGGCCCAGCACAAAACGTATGCGCATGGTCCGCGCATGGTCGGCGGCATGGGGCGGACGGCCTTATACCTGAAGGTAAGCCCTGCGGGCTTGGCCTGCGGCCCGATCACTGTCCGGTGGCCGGATTTAGCAGGCTGACGCCTGATGCCGCCGACCCCCGTAACAGCATCACACACGCTGGAGAAACTCTGGCCCTTCTCCGAGGATCGGCGCCAAGGTCTCGCATGCTGGGGATGCGGGGGCTGCCTTTTTGGTCTTCCATCGTTGTAGAAAAAGGCAGCTTTTGCATCCCCAGCTTCACCAGCATCATCCTGCAGGTGCCCGGGGTGATGCTTTGCTTGCTGGGGATGCAGGAGCTGCCTTTTTGGTCTTCGAATGCTTTTGCATCCCCCGCTTCACCAGCATCATCCTGCAGGTGCCCGGGGTGATGCTTTGCTTGCTGGGGATGCAGGAACTGCCTTTTTGGTCTTCGAATGTCGGGAAAAAAGGCAGCTTTTGCATCCCCCGCTTCACCGGCATCATCCTGCAGGTGTCTGGGGTGATGCCTGGCATGCTGGGGATGCGGAAGCTGCTTTTTGGTCTGGGACGGAGAAGAGCCGGGCTTTCTCAAGGGCCGGATTTTTCTCCAACGTCTGGCTTCATGCGGGGATGATGAGGCTGATGATGATGCTGGATGACGAGGCCGATGATGGCGCCGCTGATGATAATGATGATGAGGAGGATGACGATGATGCTGCTCAACCTGATGAATGAGGACGATGCATCATCATCATCGTCATCATCCACCATGTCGTCATCATCATCCATCATCAGCCTCTAGCATCATCATCCTCATCATCCAGCATCAGCACCATCGTCAGATCATCATCCTCATCATCCTCCTGATCATCATCATCATCCTCGTCACCATCATCATCATCATCATCATCATCGTCATCATCATCAGCGGCGTCATCATCATCATCGGCATCACCATCATCATCATCATCAGCATCATCATCAAAATCATCATCAGATCATCTTCATCATCCTCAGCAGCATCATCAGCATCATCATCATCATCGTCATCTTCCCGTAGTCTTCCGTCATCTTCGTGTATTCTTCCGTCATCTCCCCGTAGTCTTCCGTCATCTTCCCGCAGTCTTCCGTCATCTTCCCATCAGCTTCCCGTAGTCTTCCGTCAGCTTCCCATAGTCTTCCGTCCTCTTCCCGTAGTCTTCCCGCAGTCTTCCGTCATCTTCCCTCAGTCTTCGTTCATCCCCATCCCGTATCTTCCCATCCGTCATCTTCTTCCCGTCAGCTTCCCGTACTCTTCCGTCATCTTCCCGTAGTCTTCTGTCAGCTTCCCGTCATCTTCCCGTAGTCTTCCGTCATCTTCCTAGTCTTTCATCATCATCATCCATCCTCACGGTTAGAGGTTAAAGTTAGAGGTTAGGGTTAGAGGTTAGGGTTCGTCAGGTTTCTTCCGTCATCTTCCCGTCATCTTCCCGTAGTCTTCCGTCATCTTCCCGTAGTCTTCCGCCATCTTCCCGCAGTCTTCCGTTCTCTTCCCGTAGTCTTCCGTCATCTTCCCGTCAGCTTCCGTCATCAGCTTCCTTCCCGTCATCTTCCCGTAGTCTTCCGTCATCTTCCTAGTCTTTCATCATCATCATCCATCCTCACGGTTAGAGGTTAAAGTTAGAGGTTAGGGTTAGAGGTTAGGGTTAGAGGTTAGGGTTAGAGGTTAGGGTTAGAGGTTAGGGTTAGAGGTTAGGGTTAGAGGTTAGGGTTAGAGGTTAGGGTTAGAGGTTAGGGTTAGAGGTTAGGGTTAGAGGTTAGGGTTAGAGGTTAGGGTTAGAGGTTAGGGTTAGAGGTTAGGGTTAGAGGTTAGGGTTAGAGGTTAGGGTTAGAGGTTAGGGTTAGAGGTTAGGGTTAGAGGGTTTAGGGTTAGAGGTTAGGGTTAGAGGTTAGGGTTAGAGGTTAGGCGTGTCAAAAATCCGCTGCGGGACCCCCCTCCCCCCCTCAGACTCCCCCTAACCACCACTTAGAACACGCCTCGCCCCTTTGCAGAGACTAACTTTGCTTTTGCAAAGGGGTCGGCGGATTTCTACTGGAGAAAATGTTTCTTGTTGCTTATAAGTGTTTGTTTTTTCGTACCCCCTGTTGGTTTGAATGGGAATCTATTACGTACTACTGGAGAAAATGCTTATTCTTGCTGAAGAGTATGCTCCTTTTTCTTCCCCTGTTGGATTGAAAAGGAGTCTGTCGCTACTGAACATATTTGTTTGCAGGGGACTTAAGCAAATGGAGGGGTCAGGCTTAGGCAGTGTGAAAAACGACCATACCATACCAGGATTACAGGGCAAGCAGCATGATGTTGAGCCAATACGCGTGTTGAACATGTGGGAAAAAACAGGGTATTGGCACAACCGAGTTGCAGAGATCTGCCAATCTTGGGCTCATGTTCGAGCAAGCAGAAACGCATGCTCGACAAACTTGGCAAAATGCCAGGGCCCAAGCCCCGATCAGTTTAAGAAATTTCGGTTCCTTGCGATTTTGAATCCTCTTCCCGACACGTTCAGCAAGCCATAAGGTCTAAGAGTAAAAAGGCGTTGGCCATGGGCTTTTTGGAAATCGCTGCTGGCTGGCGTTGAAGATGCATGTTGAACAAGAATGAACATGGAAGGAGACTGCCATTGTTCCCTCAGACGAGACAACACGCATTGCCACAAGGCAGGGCTTTCCAGCGCCTGCCATAACGTGCGTGTCCTTGAGCTGCTATATCACAGAAAGCACAGCAGCTGTAAATTGCTGATGCGCAATACATCACATCAAGCCACAAGGCCTTCTAAGGGGGAGAAGGCAACCACCACGTTGCCTTAAACCAGCCGTGCCCTTTAGGCAAACGCAGAAGCTCCCACCCTTTGCAAGGCAGAACTTCTTCCCAATAAAACGCTTGAAGCGGGGAGGGACATCCTAAAATGTAGGCCTTGATATTGGCCAGTGGTGCTCAAAAGAGGTATGTTTGCAGGCAACCGATGACATGAAGCACGTTGCATGTGGCGGGTCAATTGCCTTTCATTCATGAATCCCGTGGTTGCCGCAGTACCAAGCAGCTTCACGTTTCATACATAAGGTGGTGTACAACTTCCTCTACTACTTCTGTGGTTGCTGCGCGAGCTCTGTTCAGCTTTCGGACCCAAGCATTATGCGCGATTACGCGTTGGTGCGATGAGGCGCTGGGGGGAAGGGGGCAGACGACGGCTTTTGATGGCCATGACTTCCAGGATGTCAAGAAGCAATTCTTTCCCTGCAAGAGCCTATCAGGAAAGCATCATCAATATCTAACATTGTGTTCCAAACAATTTGATCTACACTTTAATCGGTTGAACTGAGGTTGTTGTGGTTCTTGCCATGCGGCTGCTTTGCTTCTTGACACTGAACACACATCCGCCTGGGACCTGGCTTCACTGTTGTTTGCGTGCAATTACCTGCGCTGCTTTCCGCGAGTCTTGCTTGCCACTGCAATGATTTGACAGTGCGCAATCGGGCGTAGGCTGAAACAACGCGAGGCGGGCCCAGTGAGGACCATGTTTCTTTCCATGGGACCAAGCTCGTTTGGCATTTTGGGAGTGCGCTTCGATCAGGAACATCTTTGTCCCTTGTTTGCGAACCTTCCAAGCCGCCGAAGTCACAAAAGTAGAAAAAACAACTGCCACTCTTCTCATCACCGCGTCCAGGTCAGAAACTGCCACTCTTGAATCAGACACAGCCGTTTTGGTGGCTTTAACATCTCAGTTGCTTAGAGGCACCGTCGAAGTCCCTTTTTGTTTGGTGGATAGAAGTGATCAACCCCTAAAAGCGCTGAGACGTGACAGTTAGTTCCGGTGACTTCCTTGCAGTGGCATTTTGTTTCAGGGAAGAACATGGGGAGCCCTGAATGAGCAATGGACGGATTCCCATTCACGGCTACTGCGGGAGGTTGGGACATAGCCCGGATTGAAATTTAAGCCACAAGAAAAACGCAAACATATGTTTGCCATTGTCCGTGTTTTTTGTTGTCTTCTTTCCCTAGCAAGGAGAAACATGGCCAAATACGCTGCGGGGGTGCCTGAAGCTCTATCCCAGAGTTGGACGGATATGCCTTGGAATGAGAAACATGATGGTAGTTGTCCATTCAAAATGCTTTGCAAGCCTAGAAACAAAACAAGAGAGTAAACATTAATTGACCCGCAAACAATTCGGCAGTACTGGGCCAAGAATATCCACACCGCCTGCTTTGGGACATTTTCTGTATGCCACACAAAATGGGCCAATGCACCCAGCATGAGTCATCTCCATGTGCTGTATGGTTCGGGAAGTCGTACCATCGGTCGGCTGGTAGGCCTGTCCAGGGTCTTGACATGTTCGGTGAGGTAGATCCACTGAACGACAGCTGCATCGGAGAGGTGCCTAAGATGTGGCCACCTTCCGTATGTGTCCTTACAACTCACCTATGAGTCTGTGTTCCCCCACCATCATGTTGTCATCATTATGTCATTTCTCCAAATGTGCAAAACCTTCAGGACCGCTAGATGGAAACACATGAATCCTCCATGAATGGCTGTTGTCTGCTGATTCTCGTCCGTACCCGCCTCAAGACAGGTGAGACATGAGACCAAGAAGTTCATGTTGATCGCCTTGGCCAGATTTTGCTTCCTAAATATCCAAGCTTCACAAGCCAACATGTTTGCATTGAAGCACCACGGTTTAATTGGCATTGATGCGGCGCGTTTGGAGTGTGACTAATGTGTTATTGATGTCGCTTTTTGCACGCTTAGTTCAATAACGAGTACATTTTGGCATACACACCCAAGCCCCCACAGACACATCACGACAGGAATGCAGCGTGTGAGCTTGCTCGGTCTGTCCAATGAGACAGTCGGGCAGCAGTCTGGTCCAAGCCCAGATTGCAGACATGGATAAAACCAGGGTGACATAGGCGGCAAACTTGCGAGCTACGTAGAGGTCGGGGTAGGGTACTTGCTGCCCTCAGGCGCCGTGCTTCTGGTTTTGTTTCTTTCTTGCTGAAATGGAAGGTGGCTTTTCAGGCAAGTGACTGATGTTGGGGTAGTTGCGTTGACGGATTGATGTTGCCGGGGTCGCAGCCGTGCTCTGAATCCCAAGTGCCAAATCCAATTATCACCTCTGAACTTGTAGATGGTGGCTGACAAGGAAAGTCCAATTTCTAGACACAGGTGACTATGACTACGACTGGGTCGGGAACATTTTTTTACTAGAACCTTTGTGTCCGGTGGAGGTTTCCTGAGCCATCGATCTGCAAACCTGAGCCATCGACCGGATTCGAAGCAGGGGGGGCATTCGAGAGCCAGGAGACAAGACCGTTCGGCGGAACTGCATCAGAAAAACGGCGCAGCGTGCGATGCCTCCATCTCGGCCAAATTAGGCAAAACAAGCAGGGTGCACCTGATTCAAATCCTCTACAGGCATCAGGGGTATTAATTCTATTCCGTTAGTTCTTTTCCTTCTTTGGGTGGCATCCGGCAATTCGACGATTATATAGGTGAGTTGAAAACTGATTCGCTTGATTCAAGTCGATCATGTTAAAACAATGTCCAATTTGCCGCTGGATGGGCCCGTCTTGGTTTGAGAGTCCACTCATTGAAACTCTTGGTTGGGTGTGGCTGATGATTTGCAGAACCTATCATCTGGTGGGGCTAAGGGAAACGTCACTTCTTCCCGAAACGTTGCCTTGGAGCGCACTCTAAGCCGTGCTTACGCAACTCAAAGTCGCTCCTAAAGGGTAGCAACACGCGGTTTGGCTTCCTGGCTGCTTTTCCTTTGCGGAAGCAACTATCGTGTCCTTCTGCCAAGACTTACCTCTTCTCAGAAGCAGAAGCCAAAGGCTCCGCACGGAAGCCTCACGCGTTGTGGAATCAATTCTCGGCTGCGAAATGACCCCCAAACGACTTCATGCACTGGCAGCTCTACAAGCCTACAGGGAACGGTTACTGCGCATTATAAATGCGGATTGATCAATCAAGTGTGTTTTGGGTGGTTTGGGTCTTTTGATTTGACGTCATGTTGGAGTAAGCTCAACGTCGAATGGCACCAGCAAACTTCTTCAGCCTCCCGAACACATGCCACTCTCCGAAATCTCTCCATGAACAACATGGTTGCATCTCAACATGGTATTTTTTCATTTGGCTTTCTGTGCCTCGCCCTGGCGGAGCGGGGATTCAATTGATCTCCCGATTCGACGCCCCAAAGAACGGCTGAAGTTGCGAAGACAGCTTCAGGTGCCAGCGCGCAGGCGGGCTGGGTGAGGAGGGAAGGAGCTCTTTAGATTTTGTTCTGACGCACTGCACTTCAAACTTCCCCATTTACTTCAGCTTTTTTTCTGTTTTTCCCCTGTTGGTTTCAAAGGGAATCTATGACTACTGGATGTTTTTTTTCCAGGGGGCTTAAGCAAATGGAAGCAAAGCACAAATGACTGGTTTCACCCGGACAGGTGTTACCTGCCCACAAGCGGTCCAATCCAGACGTTCAGGACATGGACATGACCCCGTCAAAAGATACTTGAGTGCTTGATTGTCCATGTTCGAAAGTTGTTGACCTTGCAGTCCTTCAGTTGAATGCGCATTGCTCAAAAACCGCTGCAGCCGTGACAGTTGTGACAGCGGCTTCGTCACTTTTGCCAGCGGTGTCGACACGTTCGCAAGAGGCCTGCAAGGCCTGCAACATGTTTTGGTAAACAAAGGATACACTGCACACAAACTCGATGATGCACAAAGTTACTAGTTGGAACGGTTGCTTGTGTGCCACGGTTGGACGTGGGCAAAATAGACTAAATACACACATCGAGGATTGCATGCTTTGTATAGGGGGCTGATATGGAAGTCTTGCAAGTGGTTCGTGGGCCAGACAGGGTCCAGCATGGTTGAGCAGCCTTTGAGACCCTTTGCTTTCCACATCGGGGTCCTCCATTGGCATATATATTTCCCCAAAACGGACATGCCAACCAAGTGCAGGGTTTCCCAATTGCATTTTGCTGTTCATGGGCGATTTTTGTTGATTCCCTCTAGTCTGGCACTTTGGAACACCACTCCAAATTCACATACAAACCCCCAAAAACGGGGATTCCCACACGAGATTCTTCCTTCGCACGATTTCGTTGAGTGCGCCTTCTTTTTCCAGGCCGCACATCGGAACGCGATCCCAGGCTGGGCCTCAAATCGTCCAGTCGTCCAGGTCCCCCGAAAGGTAGCCCATCAGCCACAGACTTACCTCCTGGCTAAGTGGAGGTGAGGGCGGTGAGGGGGGGGTTATTCGCAACCATGAGCAGATTGTTTCCGCGCAGTTGACTCCATCACTTCGTTGCTTGGCTTGGACAGCCTACTGTCAGAGCGGCAATCAGAGGGTTGTGGACTTGCCACTTTGCAGCTGGCGGGTGCTTTCTTTGTTTTCTGAAGGTTTCTCGCGCGACGGCTGGGATGGGTGTTGAAACCTGCCCCGTTTTGACCCCTCCCTTTCCTGGGTTAGTAGTCAGGGTGGGGCATGAAAAGAACGCGCACGGCCCAAGGAGCCTTCAATCAAACGGACAAGCCAGCATTGGCCCAGAAGGGGACACTTCACCGTGTATGCATGATCTTCTGTCCCAACACACCAAAGACACCTGCCAGCTAAATGAATAAGCGCAAGCCATAGCTTTAGGGCTTGTTCCAATCTGCATGCGAAAATCCCAGAGTTGCAGGTCTTGGGGCATTGCCCAGCCAGTTCAGACCGATTTGAGCAGAGCTGTCCGGGGTTCCAGGAGGCCGCATGTTGCCGATTCAGCGGCACTTTCTGACGCATACTGAAGGCCTTTACATGCCACTGCCGCGTAAACGGAGCAGAGCTTCATGCTGGATTTCTTCGGAACATGAGCCACAGACACCTATTCAGCTCGATAGGCTCAAATACACGTGTGGGTAATGTTGCCTTTCGTGCAACATGCCGCTCAGGGTTGCAGCCAACATCGGGGACAGCCCAACAACCACATGGAATCAATAAGTGTCACATAAGTTAGTGCCTTTTTGGCAACAGTATTTCTGGGAAGACAAAATAACAGCAGCTGCGTGGTAGACGACTGTACCCTTCACCCCAATTGGGTCATAGACTGTCCCCCTGCAAAGCCCACCAAAAGTTCCCCTTACTACGCCCGCTTGTGCTAAGTTCGTCCTTGCTTGTGCGAAGTCGTGATCAGCTGTCCCCATGTTCCAGCGCTTGTGGGGAGTGCCCTGGTGTTTGGGAAATTTCTCGGCGCCCACGTGCAAACCAGACAGAGTCGTTCCAGCGTGTTATTTGCTGCTGCTGCTGCTGCTGCTGCTGCTGCAGCCGGTTCTGCTGCTGCTGCTGCTGCATCGGCTTGTTTGGCCAACCTTGCCTGGACCTCGCCTAGGGTATGTGATTTGGGTCTCACCTTGCCATGTCTGGGAATGACTTCCCAGGTTGCCCGTTGTGATTTGTTTTTCAGAACGACGAACGTAACTTTAGGTGCTGTCAGACGTGCTGTTCACGCGTTTTCCTTGCATCCCTCTTGAGTGTTGCTGTCCTGAAGCGCGTGCCCCAGGGGAATTTGCTCATTTCGGGACGACTTAACGTGAGCGGGATGACTCGTGCAAATGTGGTGTCTCAGGCGGGGTGACTTTACCCGAGTGCGCGTAAGTTAGCACGCGCCAAGTAGGATCTTGGGGCAACACGGGGAAGTTTTCCAAAGTGACATGACTGTTGTGAGGGTTGAGCAACACCTGTTTCAACAACCAGCCACAACACGGTGGCTTCAAACACCCACCTTGAGCTCTCCGTAGGCTTGGACCTTTCGCAGCTGCCAGCCTTCGGTGGCTCTTCGGCCGGTCAGCGAGAGACCTTCAGACCCAGGGGCCCGTTTTGGTCCTGTGGAAAAAGCGTTTTGAGGAACCCCAAAGGAAACCCTGGCCCACTGGAAGTCCGAGTTGGTTGCGGCACTTGGTACAATATTTGTTTGTGGCAAGATGTTCTGGAGTTGACAGCTGCAAGGATCCTTCTCCGAATCTTCGTTCAATCAGCTTGAAGTCAGACCCGGCAAACAACGCGTCCAGACCTTTGCTTCGTCCGCATGGCCACCAGTACTTTGCTTGTCTCAGGTTTGTTCACTGCAAGGAATCCAATCTGTCAGGAGACTTTGCCTTCGCTCAACTGGCGTGTTACTCACAAAGCCTGGGGGTCATGGCTTTGCCAAGAGCGTCATCATTTTTTGCAACTCAGCCGGGCAATTAAGCGGTTTCAGATTGTGAATACCTAGTTTTTGTTGATGAGACCCTCGTTTTTGTTGAAAGAAATTCGGAATGCATCGCAAAAGCTTCAACCACCAATGTCTACTGTGAACCTCAGTGCTACGCAACCTGAGCAGATCCAAAAAGGAGAAGCTGCCCCCATTCTTGGCTGAAACCAAACCGCGCGGTTTTTGTTTTTTGCGGGGGACGGACCCGAGGAACGGTGATCTCAACCTCCGTGAAGAGCAGCGAGGCCGGAGTTGCGCCAATCACCAGCTGGTTGCCGTGGCCGTGTTTCTGGGAGCCCGCAGGTTGCTTTCTGGGCACCGGTTAATTTTCATCTGGGCGTCTTGAAGTTTTTGTGTTGGGGGCGGCGTTCCTTGAAACCGCCTTATATAGGATGCTTCTGAAGATGTGACTTAAATGAACCCAGCTGCCTGTTGATGTGTTTGCGCAGGATGATTGGGGCAAAAGGCCCGTAGGTGTTGTTGCGAGTTTCTGGCAAACACCGTGTCAGGGTGCCGGGAAATCTGACTGACCGGGAAGAGATAACAACAAGAAGCTTACCGTTCTCAGTAGGTGAATGTGTTTTCTGCGAGACATATTTTTTGGATATGAAGTCTTTCCTTCATTGGGGGAAGCATCAGGGAGCTGGGGGTGTTTGCATACCCTGCAGCGACCCCGACTACCGGCGCAATAATTGTCTCAAAGAGCCACGTGCATGGCAAGTCGTGGTGTCCATGTTTATCTTAACGCTGTCTGGATGACCATGGGTGAAAACACAATATATAGCTACGATATGAATCGCCTAAAGGCTCACATTTGATTTTGTTGACTTCTGCCACCACATGCCAAGCTGGATGTTTAGCATTGCGTTTGTCTTTGAGACACCTTTGCCAAACTTGTTCTGCAACCGGTCAGCATGGCGACTGGAATATTGCTCGCCTTTTGGGGGTAATAAGTTGAGGTTGACAAAAAGTAAACCAACCAGCACGCCACCATATTGGTGGATAATGTAAACCAACCCGCACGCCACCAAACAAAAGTCCCCCCCCAACTATCACTCGGTTCAGCCTTCGAGTCCAGGCCAGCACCCCGGGAGACGGCGACTTCGCGAGGAGGCTGCAGGCTTGGCCTCGCCGCGTGGGACGGACCCCTCCAAGTGGCGGGGTTCCTGTTGGTGTCCCTCTAAATTCAGCAAAAAAGGGGGTCCCAATTTTGAAAAAAATCCATGTGTAAATTTAGAGAGACCCCCATATTGTTTCTTGTGCACATCACGTAGCTAAGGGTGGCAACCACAACGTTTAATAGGGGTTCCCGATGTGTCCGTTTGAAGCATTCCGTGTGTCGTCTGAAGCATCAAGCCAGCAAAAGGAACAATGTGGGGTGCCCCGTCAAGACATGTGTGCTTGGGGGTTGGGTGTATCTAAAGATTCGAGGTCATCCCCTCGTGGTTGGTTTCCTCTTGGTGTTCTCCTCTACTGCACAAAAGCGGGGGTTCCGTAGTTGGAGACATACCCGTTTGAAGTTCATGATGAGATGACTGACTGTTTGTGTACACCAAAATGTGAGACGTGTAACCACCATTGAGTCAACTTAGCAGCGGTGTTTTGGGCAACTGTGGCACAGTGAGGCTGCTTCGAAGGAGCCCAAAAGAATGGCAACCAAGTCAGACTAGTACCATTGCAGGAGTTGTGCCCGTGGCTTGAAAGGTAGATGAGCATGCCTGCAGCAGCAGCTGGGGTGGGGGCCAACAATACTTGTGCAGAACAGCAGACAAGAAGAAATGGAAGGAGGCAGTCTTGGTTTGGGCGGTTGGTTGCGTTCAAGAGTGTATAGCAACAAAGCTTAAGCTTCCAACCTTAAGAAATAGGGTACCCAGTTTCAGGTCTTTTGGTTCGGCTTTTGGAATTCAGCTTCGAGTTTATGGCTCCTGGCAAAGTGTTGGCAAATGGCTAGTCGATCCATCATCCTCCGCTATTCACGGGCCTTTCAGAACGGGTTGCCAGTACCTCTCAAGCTGACGGACTTATCGCAAGGGCAGGCCATCCGGGTGAACGAGACCACGAGATCTTTGGATACAGATCGGTGTGGCCGCATTTTGAGTTGGAATGACTACACGCGGCAGCAACGTAACAGAACGAGCTTTTTCAGAAGCTACTTTAAAGCTTGCAAACACCATTTTAGACTCCAATCACGACACAAAGTCTCAGGTGTGCGGTTTGAGGCTGGCAAACCATGATAACCAGTACCCAAGTCACTGGTGATACAATTATTTACTATGTTTGTTTTGAGGATATTGCCCGGGTCTCGAGGATTTTTGTCATCTAGATAGACTGAGTCGTTTTGGTTGCCCGTCGTGGCACCCGGTAGGTTCTTATCCGGCTTCTCTCCACAGGAATTGGAGACCAAGAACCAGAAGCTCACGCAGGACGAATTCGAGCAAAGTGTTTTTGGCAGAGGTTGGTCATTGCTTCTGAAACAAAGGCCCTGAGAAGCCGTACAGACTCTCTATAGGCTTTTTGCCCACTAGCCCCCAGAAATCAGAACTGGATGTGTTTGGATGCTTTTGACTTAGGCTACTCTTTGTTTTTCTAGCAATGGTTGTTTGCCTGACAAGCACTGCAAGCGATCGATGGGGCAAGGTCCCCTCTCTCACCAAGCCAAGACTTCAATTCATCAAAGCAGCATTCACCCATTAGAATCAGTGATCATCAAATCCCTAAAATCGCAACATATATTTGCCAAACCTCAGGGCATTTGGCAGAATCTCAGAAAAGAGCATCTTCCTTGTGGGTGTAGGAGAACCCAGACCTCCAGTGCCCTCCTCTTTGCGTAGGGCTTCGCTTTTAAATCCACCAACACGAGGGTGGCCGTGGGTCACAATTAGCCAACCAGGAATTCGACCGCAGATTTTAGTCCACATTTCCATTTACCAGGGCAACCCATTTTGGGTTTACCGCATTTTTGACCCAGGACAAAGGTTCCAGTCGCTCAGGAGAGGCACACCACTGAGCTCGAGCTGCAGCGGCTCCGGGAGGAGCCTTCGGAGCGGTTCTCGGGTCGAGTCGCTAGTTGGCGTTGGTGGCAAGTTGGGGCCAGGTGTAAATCGCTGCTGGTTTTGGCATTTCCCTTGAAGGAACCCCAGCAGCTGCAATTTGACAGCCATTGGGCGGGGTGGTCTAGTTTTAGAGTTGGTTTTGTGGTCCGCCTACTTGGAGACAAACCTATATATAGGAGTCGTCCGAAAGCTCCTTGCCAGTGAGACATGAAGGCGAAGGCCAATAGGTTTTGCTACGTTACCCTTCACGAAAGATTCGTAGTGGACCTTACGCAAGTTTGTTTTACGAAAGCTGTGTAAGGGTGGTTTAGCAAAAGGACGAATGAACCATGTGTACTGGCGGGCAGTGCGCCAAAATGCGCACAGACTAAAGCTGGTTGGAGGCAAGCACAGCCTGAGGATTGCCGCAAGACTGCGTCACTGCAAAAGCAAACCCGTGCAGAAAGAAGCTTGTTACGTTTGGCGAAGGTCCGCGGGAGTTACGGACCCCGCAGCCAGCTTCCGGACATGGTGTCCATGGCTTTCAGGCTCGGGCTACGGAAGCGTACTTCGTGTACTGCTTTTGGTGCTGAATGTCGCGAACATAACCTCAAGATTAGCTTCGCGAAAGCTCCGTCCTTGGAAAGTCTCCAGTTTTGTGGAGGAGTCAATTTCTTACAAAATGCAGTTGCGAGCGGAGGGAAGCGACCTGAAGCGACCCTTGGAGATTGCCATTCATGTAGCTTGAATTGTCATTGTAAGGAAGGCAGGATAAATGAAATTGGGCCCAACCCCTATGCCCCACAATGTCGGCGGGATGTTGGTTCCTTTTGCGTGTGCCGCTTGAATCAGCATCCGCAAAAAACAGTGCCATCATCCGGCCAAAAGTTCCTTACAGCTCGTCTGCTCGGATTGCCAATGATTGTGTTCTGTGAGCGACCTGGCTGCACAGCGTGTGTCGCGAGTACGTTCGCTTTGTGAAGGTTGCAGTTCCTCCTTCAAGGTTCTGATCCGACGCGATAAAGAAGGTACACCTGTCGGTATCAATGTGCTGGTTCAACTGAAGCTTTCGCGAATCCCAAGTATCATGTACCATTATCACGGGCATGTGGCATTTCCAGCACCACGTTTGGGAGGTCGCTTGCCCCGATATGCGCTATGCTCATTGACCATCCTGTTGCCGATGGTTAGTCAAGACATGTGATGTCCAACCGAGTGTTCAAGGTTTCCATCTTAAGTTCGTAGCATGCCCTTGTTCAGTTTCGCAGAACTTGCCCAGTAGTGCGTGAGAAAACCTGCACCGTCTTCTTGCTGACATGTGCTTCTTTTGGGGGATAGCTGTTCGGCTTTTGCTTTGCTTACGTGAGTCGCGAGGAAAAGGAGAAGGCTATACTCTGTGAGAAGGCCAAAGAGGTGAACACAGAGAAGGGCAAGGCGCAGGCAAACGACAAGGATCAGAAGGACAAGGAGGAAGAGCGGCAGAAAGACAAAGAGGACGAAGACAAGAACAAGGAGGACAAGAAGGCGATTCAGTGCTCGCATTCATAGTCTCTAGAATCAATTTTACTACCTGATCAAGGACGAGCACAGCGATGCGGTGGCGGGCCCTTTTTGTTCAATTTGTTCTCACTCACAATGACCGGCCAAGCAACTCGCAAGCCTCGTCCTCGATTGACAGCACATGGCGCCATTCAGGGATTTGTGCTTCCTTGTCTGGACAGAGGCGACATGTTGATGTGATGCTGTGCAAAGGAGTGCGCTGAGTTTCCCCCAATGTGATCCGCCCCAACCCCAGGTCTGCAGTGAGGACTTCTGCCAGAAGTTTAGGGTTTCGGAGTTTCAGCTTTCAGGTTTAGGCGGCTTAGGGCAAGCTGGGTGTTTATCAGGGTTGGTTTAGGGATTTTCAAGGTTTAGAGGGGGTGTACTGTGGGTGTTAATGGTTTTTAGGGTTTTTAGAATTGGCTTCATGATGACCAGTGTTGCTGATGTCAAATCTCGGTGGTTGGTTCACGGATTCTTGGGGTTCACTTCGACACAGTCTGCTATGCTGACCAGACGATGTTGTCCTCCGCAACTCCACTAGGTCTTAACAAACTCCTTGCTGTTCTGCGCACAATGTCTTACGAATCAAGAGGGCCAAGTGCCATGCCATCGCCATGAATCATGTTGCTAACATACAATTTCATGATAGCACCCCCTTGAACATTGCTTGGGAAACAACAACGCATTCAAGATACAAAACATGCATTGAATAGAATGTCCCTTTTGTGGAAGGATCCCACCACACATATGACATCACAGCTTCTCATGTATGATGCGGTGATCAAAACTAAATTGTTGGACAGCCTTGAAAGAATCCATTTGACGCAGTCCTTACGCGCAAGAGTGGATGCTTTCCATTTTGCGGGGTCTACGACGAATTTTAAAGTTGCCAACTACACAATATAAACAGGCGCAACACACATTCAAGGGTCTGTGAACTCGCCTCCCAAGGAGGCATTTCCCAATCAACCAGACAAGTTATTAAACCTTTCACACAAGAATTGGAGGGGAGTCGGGCAAAGTTGGCTGGGCATTCATATCGATAAACGCAGAGTTGGACGACCTAGACAACCATGGCTGTTTCGATCCAATGAAGCCATTCACGAGCGAAGTAGTCACACCGATGTTCATGGTGGCGGTGTTCAAAGCAGAAATACTCTACGCGCTGCCCAACAAAGGATGGTGTGAGACTAACCCAAGGGCCAAGGCATCGTGCTTAGTTGCAGACGTCTTGCAACTAGATGCATGGCAGCAAAACAGATGATTAGGTTGTTTAGTGTTCAAGTTCGGCTCGTCCACAATCCCCGAAGCCATGGCCCTACGCAGGAGTTTGTTTTTTGCTAGTCCTTCCTGGGTGATGGTGCAGATAACTAGCTTCTGGGAGAGTCCTCCCAATTTCATTTGTTGTCCCTGCCTCTTCTCATCCGTTTTTTGTTTCCTGATGTTCGGTAGGGCAGAGATGCTGAGATGGAGAAGAACATTTTTCCAGTCACAGCGGCGGAAGAACATTTTTTCTGTCGCAGCAAGTGCTGCCAGTCGATTCCTGGCACCTCTCGAACGCCGCCAACATGGTTTGCTCACGTCGCGATATGCGTCAGGCAAAAGGAAAGGGCAAGGCCAAAGGGCCCAAAGGCAAGGCGCCGCCAGCAGGGCTGGCAAAAGGCGGGCAGAAACCGCGAGCCATTTGCTTTGACTTAATGCAGTTGTAGCATCGGGTTGCTTCATGGGCAAATCCTCAGAACAGCCTCTATTGTCTCTTTCTGCTGCGAGGTTTCATCACAACAATCCTACTTGCCACTGTAGCCTTTGCATGAAGTTCCCGGGGCTTGTTAACATTCCTTTAGCGCAGTACCAGCCGCCCATTCTTCCAGCGATCGAGCATCAAGTGGGATCTGTGTGGAGCCTCGGTCCGGGCTGACGAGTCGTTCAGGCAAGAGCAAGGGCAAGGGCGAGACGCAAAGCTGCATGCCAGAGGTGCGTGGGTCTGACAGGGGAGGCTTGTGCATAGGTCACTTCACAACCGCTCAGCGTTGTACCCCTTTTCTAACGTATTTGTTTTGGCATGGCACTCAGTGTGGTTAGTGTGATTCGGTGTCGCGAGCCAACGACATCAACCAGAAACATGTGCTTTGACGCAGGGCGCGCACCGGATTTTGAAAGGGTACATCCCACAACGTATCCTTAAGGTGCGCCCGCTAGTACAGTGGCAGCTCAACGGATCAACAAGATGCAAGCTTAATGGAGATGTTTAGAGGATATGTGTCGCTTCTTATCATGGTGCGCGGACATTAGCCACAAATCATGGTTTGCCACACTGCAAACAGGGCATTAGCTGGATGACAGCAAGTAACAATCTGTACTTACTGGAACGTGACAGCTGTAATTAGCGGAATACGGAGAGAATGCGAGAGGATGATGATGAGTGTGTGTTGTTCTCCAAACAATCCCATGTCGATGGTAAGACGGCCTTTTTCATGCAGGTATCTTGACTGGAATCCAACCAATCGAGGCCTGGATCAATATTTGTCATGTTTGCTTAGGCAGTGGCATCAAACTGTAGCCCGGATATCAAACAAGTCAAGCTCAGGGCAGATACAACAGGGTTAAGCATGGAACGCTCGCAACAGAAGCAGATTGAGATCACTGTGCGATGTTTGCCCAGCCATAGGTTCCTCAGTAGCAATTTATACTTGTAAACCTAGACCGGTCAATGAAGGGGGATGCCCAGTGGCCCCAGAAACCCATCAAGTTACGGCTATCAAAAGCGTTTTATCATAGGCGGGCTTATATTTGGGCTAATCCAGGGATGACTCAACCCCTCCGCTGGGTTCCCCCAAAGATGCACATCACAAGGGTAAACTTTGTCACTATCTCCCCCAAGCAGAGTCATATTTCTGATTTGGGCGTGTCTCAACAAAGGGCCCCCGACATGGGTGCTTGTCCGTGCGCTTTCACTGCACAAGCCCAGCAGAGTGCCCTCCTGCCCTGACGCGGGCCTGGTATGGACCCGTTTCCTCTGAAAGGGCCCCATTTCTCTGGCGGGTTACACTCCCTCAGACTATCATGGAGGGGGTTGGAAGACTACTTTCCTCTTGGGGAAGCCCTCTGTCCACTTCCATGTTTGTTGGTGGGAGGGTACATGTTCGGCTTGGACAAAAAGGCGAGCCCTGTTGCCCTGTTGCCAGGTGCAGCCACGCACCGCCATGAAGAAGCTCTTCTGGATGCTCGGGTGGCAGAGCGCAAAACCCATGCGAGGGGTGACTCTCCATTCTTTTCGTTGCTCCTTTTGAAACCAGCCGGCTTCGCACCACGAATCCAGGTTCGCCTAGAGTGGCCAAGCCAGTGTGGGCGCTCGAATAAAAGGCACCGCCGAACTGGGCAACTTGTAGTGACCGTATGGGTTTTGAGTTGCGCCTCGCAAATGCAGGTTCCTTTCTTGGGGGGTCGGGTTTCTTGGGGTCCCGTATTTCAGGTTGGAAGCACGGGATGCCCCATTCCACACAAGCGTCCGGTTGCTCATTGAGGGATCTGGGTTGCAGTTGGTTGCGCAGATGGTGTGGCCGCAAGTAAGTATCCGTAAGCTCCCCGGTGTTAGCTTGGATGCTTCTCCAGTGCCAAGGCTGATTGAGGTTTGGTTTGAGTGATGAGCATGAGCGAAGCTGGGCTGAGCTGTCCACCACAGTCATTGCTCATTTTGTCACCCAGCCTCGACTCATCCACTTAGAACACACTACCAGAGGAGTCAGTAGGCCGACGTATGTTTTGTGCTCAGGGGCGTTTGATTTGCATTTCAACTGGCAACGAAACAGTGTAGATGGTAGAGGCACATATGACCTGAACATCAGCAGCCATGGTTTGTTCCGAGTGAAGTGATTCTAGATTGAGCTGGGTGTGGGCGGATTGGGCTGACGGGGTCTCCTTGAATATCCTTCGGCAGTCGAATCGGGAGATGGTGCCAACATAATTGACCACCAAGGCCTGTTGGGAAGCTTCTGACATGGGCCGCATGACTGCCAAGTGCTTGGAGGTGGTTACAGTTTCACTCCGGTAATTGACTTGGATGTGTCAAAAGCAAGCGAACATGAGTAGTTGGAACGGCATACAAAAATCCAAGTATCGCCAACCCCATCCAAAGCTCTTTTGAACAGTTTTGGGCGTGTCAAAAGGAAGCCAACAGAATCCAACGAAAATCCTTTTGAAAAATCCAACCGAAATCCAACATCCAACCAAAAAGTCCCACAAAATCCAATCCAACCAATGGAAGCAAGCAAGGGCGTCCAACCAACATCCATCACCGCCCATCCAAAGCGACTGAGGAGCCCTCTGAAGGGAGACGCCTCTCAGAGCGTGCCTCGGCATCAAGGAAGCAGCGGCGTCGCCTCGTTGATTTCTTCGAATCTTTAAACAACAAAACGGAAGGCGAAGGTAAATGTTGAGAAGCTTCAATGGGTGAAGGCTAAGTGGCGAACGGGTCCAGTCAAGCGACGGTCTTACCAAAAAATAGTAATAATAAGAATAGGGAAAAAACACAAAGACAAAAATGGGGGAGAACTCCTTTCTCCTTCATGTTGCTTTAACTTTTTCCATCAAGCAATGTACCCACAAGTGCAGGCTGGTTGCCTCTTGGCTGCCAAACCGGTCCCGCAAACCTGATGGCACCCCTGTCGAGCGCAGCCAATTATGAAAGCTGAGGGGTCCGAAGATTGTCTCTTCGAGGAAACCACCCACTTTCCAGGGGGGCTCAAGCCCCCGTTTTCCTAAGAGGCTTTGGCTCAAATGTACCAAAATGGCACCAAAAGGCCAATGGAACCAAAGACCAAGACCTGGATCACCTTAGCCACGCCCACAAACAAACTAAAACAAAGAAAACGTTTGACATGCCCACCTTAGACTCACCCGTAAAAAAAAAAAAAAACTCCACAAAAGAAATGGCCGGCGCTATAGGTGTGGGCCAAAATCCACCAGTCCGGCGCGGACTTCGACGTGGACGAGCTCGAGGCCAACTTCTCGGAGGCGGAAAGAAGGGGCGGAAAGAAGGGGCGGGGCGGGTGGGGTTTCTTGTTGTTTTTTGGTTTGCTTTGTTTGTTTGGTGTGTTTCTTGTGTTTTTTTGGGTTGAGTGTTTTTTCTTTGGACGTGTTTGGGTCGAGAGGAAAGGGGGAAGGAGAAAAAACACGATACAGCTCCAAATAGTGGGCGAGGGGGCTGCAAACACTAACATAACGCCCGTTTATTTGGGAACATTGGGGATGACCCCAAATATATGCCATCCCTTGTAGCTTCCTTCAAAGGGGATCCGAAACGGTTCATTCCCAAAACCGAGGAAATGTCCTACTGGGACCCACCACGCTTCCTTCTCAATTTTGCTGTTCACTCTGTTTTTTTGCCACTGGGGCAACAGCACAGTGTGTGTTTGACCACCTCTCAAACTTGTGGTAAGAGGGCATTGAGTTCACGCGGGAACTGTTTTTTGTGGGATCGCTTCGGGATCGCTCTTCGCTCGCCCCCGAAGCCATGTCACAATGTGACTTTCGGACAGTGCCGAGGTCTTTTCTACCGGCAGCGTGTCTCCGGTGAAGCGCCCGGCTGTTCAGCAGAACCTCGGAGCAAGGAAACCCTTATCCTGCCTTCCACTTCCCTTTGAGCCCTCCCCATGGAATCAAGGGCTTTGACAGAAGACTGGATGGCGTCCCTTTGAACCTGTGTCACGAAATCCAGAAGGCCCCGAGAGGAAGCTTGTCGTGGCACCTTCAGCCAGGTCTCATGCTACCGGAAGCATAGGTTCCAAGCCACTGGGTTTAGTTCAGTGCCAATCATTTCCCAGTGCAGCCTATTTGTCCGAGGGACCCATTTTGTCTTGTTGTGGTTTGGCGTCTTCCCATTTCGTTTTGACAGGCAGGGGCTCAAATGCCGAAGCTGCCAATTGAGATTGAGATTTGCCTGATCTGTTGAAAAGACCGAATTCATGAAGCAGGGCTTTCAAGGTGACTCGCAAAGCCTTCCTCAAGCGGCCCAGCATTTGGGGACCAGGTCTAAACAAAGCTACTAGAATGATCATGGTCATCTAGACACCTGCATCTTTTTAAGCCATCGCCCCCTTTTGAGGCAATGTAAACATGCACTGAGCGCATCATTCAGGAGGGTTTCCTGGTTCCGACACGTACAAGGTACATTTTTCGCTTCCCCTTTAAGAAATGAACGGATACCCTTGAACCGGGTTCTACGCTTAGAGGATCTTGTATTTTCTCAAAAAACCGGTCAAACTGTAGTGAAGGTTGTCAAAGCAGCGTGGAGCTCTGGTTAACAGCTGACTGCTGCACGAGCGCTTGCAGAACGTGGCTTCTCGGGGGCTGTTTTAACAAGACTCCACAGGCTGAGCCCGCACACACACACACACACACCTCAGAGCTTGTACAGAACCGCGGCAACAAATGTCAGGTTCAATCTGGGTGTCAGCCTTTTTTGCAGAACGTTGAAAGGACCATAGAAAATGGTTCACGGTTTGAAAGTTGTGGCGGCCGAATTCTGCCTTTCAAGCGGCAGCAGGAAGTTGCCGACTGGGCGTGGAGAAACCTCAAGAGCGAAAGACCTGTTCCGTTCATCATCAGATTGCATTCTAAGTGGATTCTATTTCGTGAAGCAGCCATGTTGCTGTGCCTTTTGTCACGGAGCTGCTATAGATCTTGTTCTACACCGCCTCCTTCACGGTCAAGAAACAACAGTAACCAATGTGAACCGCTGGCAGCATGCATTGCCTGCCATTCCGAGGAAACACCGGCGAGTGTTTGACGAGAAGCGACGAAGGGAGATTTGGTTCATGCTGGACGCTTGGCCGCAAGTGCCTAGCGCCATGGGTCAATGGCCGTTTTTGTTTTTTTTTAGCAGGGCAATCCATAGCTTCGAGATGTTCCCCAAAGAATCTGGGAGATGCCGTTGCGGGACGGAAGCGGCTGTCTTTCCCATTTTGCGCCCCGTCAGCCATCCGGATCTCAGGCGCTGATGCCGGAGCGGTCGCAGCTGCTGGAGGCCGTCGAGGGCATGTCGGATGCCATCCTCCTGCCCGAGAAGGCGGGGGCAGACCCGCTCGTAGCCCCGCTGACAAAACGGGGCACCGAAAAGGTGGGGAAAAGGTGCAAAGACCGGTGAATAAGAGGACACGGGGAACAGGTGTTTGGTCGTTTAGGGGTATATCTGGTAAAAATGGCCGGAATGGTGGCAGCTTCATGGGATGCCACGAAGGAGGTGTGCCCATGTTCGCGTTTGGGCTTTCGACCTGGGCTTTGTGAATCGGGCTCATGTCTAGTGATGATGGCATCATCGCACACCATGTCAGACAACTACTTGCTCATTGGAATCAGCATAGGTGTCCTTTTAGTTAGGTGTGCCTGGTTAAAATAGATGGCACTGGTTTACATGGGTCTACCAGGGCCATCTATTTTTCCAAAAGGCCACCTATGGGAATCTGGCGCTTCAATCAAACCTCTCAGAACGGGTACAAGCAAGCAACATGTGCCCACGGTGCGTCCATGAGATCCTGAACCATGGCCACATCGCTACGAAATGTCACTCAGTTGGTGCATTTTATTCATAGGGCGGAAAGGATTTCAGAAAATTACGACGTTTCTGGTAGTTTATCTATGGTTTGCTCGGGGCGGGCATGGGCCGACCAAAATTCCCCATTAGACATCAGGGGGCCACTCAGTGTGCCTGGAGCAAGTAATTTTTGTCTATGGCTCATTTCAAGTCATTCATCTCGCAACTCGTCGTCAGTGTCAACTCGCCACTTCCGCCATCATTTCCTTTGCCTCGCAGTGCACATCCTGCAGCTTTGGCCTCACTGGATTTAGATAGATATGTATGCGGTTACTATTGATTTGATGTTAATTTCTTGGTAGGCTCATGTATGCTGACAGACTCGGTGAGATAATTATATAAGAGCGGCTTTGTACATTGCCTGTCAATTGGTGTGCAAGCGTATTCGTTGGGTGTCAAAGTTCGACAAAGGGCTCTCTGCAAACTTCAACTGGTGCGGACATTCAATGCCACACTATGGCGCTTCACACACGATCCGAACGGAAGCTCTCATGCGTGCGTGTAGCAATCGTTTCTAGAGCAGACATTTTCGCATGCCAGTCTGATCAAAGTCAAAGGAGCCCACATCCCGTGATGATCGAAAGATCACAATCAGGATGGATACCAGCTCTTTTAGTTTCGGACTTAGGTTTTAAGGACATGAGGATCCCCAAATGTTCCACAGATGGTCAGCCATGGTTAGGTGGAGCTTCTGCAGATGAACTTGCCCACGGCCGCAGATGTGCAGTTGATCAACGACTCCGTAAACAGCACGCCCTTGGCAGAAGGCTGGGGAGCGTCAAGGGCATGCCAACTCAAGTACTTGCATAGCAGAACCTATAAGATGAGATGTGGCTCGTTTCGTTGGGAGCCTGGTCTGGAATTGCATCTTTGCATCTTCTGAATCAGAAACTGATTCACGCGATGTTCGACGAGCTAGTGTCCGGCGACAAAAGAACAGCAGGCAGATATTTGAAACGACCCATGGTCGATGGCCGACGTTGCGTGGCGCTCCTACAAAATGTTTTGAAGCATACCTAAAGCTCCACTTGAAGCAAACATTGCTATAGCTCTCTTGGTCGTACCATGCAGGTCATTTCTGACTTGGCTGTACCTGGCTGTTTGTGAGGCGAGGAATGGGATGCGCCGGAGGACTTTGTGCAAGGCTCAGTGGCTCCCAGCGAACGTTTGCACCTGGCAGGCAGCATCGCGTGCGATTGCTAACTCGGGGAGCACTTCCTGCTTTCATTCTTCGGATTGCCATTTTTTAAGGTTGTTTCTTTTTCGGGATGTTGGCTTGTTTTTCTTCGGGCTGGCTTTTTTGCTTGTGTGACTCAGCATCACCTGCAACACCCCCAGCTCTTGGGCTTTTTGGAATTTTGGGATTTTGGTTTGGTGGTGGCTTCTTGGCTCCCAGGTTCCGGTCGTTTTGGCTGCTTGTCTTTTTGGCCTCTTGGCTTTTTGACTTCTCAACTTCTTGGCGTTTGTAATTGAGAACTGTCTCCTTTGTGTCCTGATTTGTTGTCTTTTTTGGGGGGGGTCTCCCCCCCCCCGCTCCCCCCCCCGTGAGCACCTGGTTTGCAATCATGCATTTTCTGCATTAGTGTCTTCTTGTGTTTTCAATAGGGAGCTGCGCCTCCCCCACCCCCCCAACCCCCCCACCCGCCCAACCCGCCCAACCCCCCCAACCCCCCCCAACCCCCCAACCCCACCCTCCCCCCCCCCACCCCGCTTCATTATACGGACTGTTGTTCGGCTTTGTGGTACACGGTACCCAAAGCGCAGCCCAACCAACCAAGCCTACAGCCACATACAACTAGCATCTTGATTGAGTCTCTGAATGGACTGACCAACACCGAACAGACCTGTCGTATTCTGAATTTAAAGATGCCTTCCCAAATGATGATATGAACACTGATGCTCGCTGACCTAGGTTGTTCAAATCCACAGTGTTGCCCTTAAGATAGCGTGCCCCACACGTAGTCGTAGCGGTGATCTAGCCCAAGACAAATTGTGTGATCGGCCTGTTGGTATTCTGCAGCATGTTCAAGCAACATGCCACCCTTGTATCGTTTTAAAATCCTCAGCATTATCAGTTGGCTTTGGTTTAGGCTGGGTTTAGGGTGGCGTAGGGGGCAAGTTTGGGGGTGGGGTTGGGGTTGGTTTAGGCGTGTTCGGCTGGTTTTGGGTTTGGATCATATACCTCGCAGAGCAGAAGGAGTTTCAAATTTTCTTGCTGGTGCTCAGCAGGCAATGTGGGAATGACCCTTATCAAACATCCCTTGTGGTTTCCTTTCAGGGGACCTCTGGGTTCATTCCCTCATTCCGGTACATGGCGCCAATCGGATCACCGGCGCTGAGAGGTGCTAGCGATCTCTTCCATTCCACACTATGAGCTGAGGGTGGGGGCCAGAGCGGGAGGCGAGTGCGCAGACCGGAGCTAGTTAAGGTTCCACCAAAATGTCCAGTCTGTGCTCCACTGGATAGGGGCATGGGAGGCTCTCGAAATGTTCAACAAAAGACCAAGGGACGCTCTAGTTCGGGTTTAGCAATGATGGGCGTAGACTTGGCTCATCATGTTGGATTCGCGGACCCAACTGCCAATAGCCAATTTTCCTTGGATTACAACAGTCAGCACCAGTTAGATCTGGGTTTTTGCTTAGCTTCACATTATGCGCCGTCCTAGAGTTTTGTCTCCGAGAAGGATTGTTGCTAATTCCTAGGCGTCGGCTGGCAGGATGTTCTGCGTCAAAAGAGACAGTTTCCGTTGTGAAACAATAAGGTCAACTTACTGCAAGTGTTGGGTGTGTCATGGTAGACGTAGTCTTTCGTGTTTAACACGACATTGCTTGTTGTGTTTTCGGCTAGTTGCCTAAGTATTATGTGGCGAACACTTGAGGTTCGTGTTCTTGTCTTTGAAGGGTATCATCCACAGCTGAAGTACGACGAGACTTGGCTAAGGGGAGATGTTCTGCAGCGGTTCCTCGTGCAAAGTGAGGAGCCATCGGGCCAGGCAAATCGGCACTAAAGCTTAGATGTGTGTGTGTGTGTGCGTGTGTGTGTGTAGTGTTGTTTCAAAGTCTGGGCGGTGGCGGTTGAAACGATGGACCTTCGTCCAAGGGAAGCACAAGGCAAGCAGGACTAAAAGGTGCGTAGCATCTCCACCAGTGGTTTGAAGGTCAATAGCCGATTCGATTCCCGGAGTGGAATCTGGACCAGCTGACTTTGCCAGTTCTTAGAGTTCGGGGCACAGGATGCTGCCCAGGGACATCTGCTCTTCACCCTTGTGGGTTGCTGGCGAGTTTGGCGTAGGAAAGCAGCTGACACGTGCAACCTACAGTTAAAACCAATTGGCAGATGGCTGTGGCTCAAAAAAATGTACCAAAATGGCACCTTTGTAAATGGAACCAAAGACCAAACCTGCGTAACCCTGATTCTTTAATTTTGAGCCGCACCCAGATAAAGAAGCTATAACAAATTAATATTATGACAAATCTTTCCGAGGCCTAAGTGGCATTGCTTCCGTCCGGATCTAATGCCAAGCCGGTCAACCCGATGCCCAGCTGTTGGCCTCTTAGCCCCCGGGAAGATGTGCCTGGCGCGTTTTGGTCGGACGAGATGAACTTCCCAAAAGCGGCTTGCCATCTAACACCCTCAACTCACATGAGAAATACAGAGCTCAAGCCTTTATCAAACCTCAAGAGGGTCACGTTTGCTCCGAGCGAGGTGAACCCACGAGAACAAACAGTTTGCCTCTTGGTTTCCCTGGCACGAGGGCTATGTGCCCATTTGGTCTCTGGAGCTTGCGTCGGTCCGAGGTGAAGATGTGGGGCTTCTTGAACTCGGTGGACTTCGCGCATGCCCGGCTCATGCTGGCCCACCAGGAGCCGAATTGAATCTGCGGGAGGGGAAACCTCGTGGCCCAGCTTGCATGAGAAGGGTTTTCTCTAGAACTTATGTTCTCAAGGAATCCCACGGAACACAACCCCAGGTGAGCATTATTGAATTTTCTATAGGAAGCCCACGCATTGGAACATAACTGCAGGTGAAGATTGTCCGAGCTCTGCCGCGGGGATTTAGAAAGGCCTGGACCACGGGAACCTTTTGAATTGCTGTGATTGGGCACCAGGGTGTCCAATTCGCAGAGATACGGCCATGGTGTTTGGGGGCAATAACTAGCCTGCCACCACTAGCATGCTCCCCAACCATTCCCAAAGCACAAGGCCAAAGCTTAGGGAGAGATTTGCGCTGTGGCCTACTAAGAGATTGGCTTAATTGGCTTTGTATGGTTTTTGAGTTTCTGAACTCCGGGAATTGCTACGAACGCTGACAGGTAATGACAGGAGTCTTTCAATGGGGGGGCGGGGGGTTTTCCTGAGTTCTCCAAGGTGGGAAAGTCCTCTATCTTGAGTGTTTTCGGGTGGGGTGGGGTGGATCTTTGTCACTCGTTGGTGTTGTCAGGGATGTGAGGGGATTTGAGTGTCATGTCTAAGATCACGGCAGCTCAAGCTGCAGCCTTTGCGTTTGTGGAGAACGTGGCCCATTAGCCTTGGTCAGCCGGCTGCAATATGCCTTACGCATTCCGGGCCCCGGCCACGTTCTGAGAGGTTGGGAGAGCTAGAGGAACTTGTGGCGTCCATGTCCAGCCAGAAAGCGCATTCCTCCATGGTTTTGTGATAGCTGCGTCCAAAAGCAACGGCCTTCAATCAAAGAGAGTGGTTTCCTTGTCCCTTTAACACCATTCCTGGCAACACGGCCCCAACTGTGAGACATCTCCAGTTTAGCACAAACTCCTGGACGGGAGATGCTATTACAAACGGAAAAGCTTTAAACAATACTTTCATTAGTGATTACACCGTGAATGGGATGTGAGAAGAGAGGAAAGAGGAACAAGATAGATGTGAATGTTGGACAGAACAACAGGAAAACAGAAGTAAACAAGATATTCATGATAAGGTACCGAACGTATAATAAAAAAGAGATAATATTGAGGAGAAGCACCATTAAATCATTCGTTGTTTTGCTTCTACCTTCTCTGTCGCCCTGTTGAATCGGATTGCTCAGCCCGGAGCCAGCCAAATTCTCCAGCAGTTTGCTCAAGCAGTGGCGCATGGTACTCATGTGTTTGCGGAGTCGCAGACAGAGAAGCGCATGAACATTGAACTTGGCAAGTGACTACGCGGCTGCATGATGGGCCATGTGGGCAAAGGGCAAAACAGCGCTGCGAAAGAGGGTCAGAGAAATCTACAGCTGTTGCCCCCCGTGAACACATACTTGAATGTTGGCGTGTCGCTACAACCGGATCATCCACTATCTCTCTTGGCCGGCAGCCCGACAAAGACCCTTCTCGTTGTTGAGATGGCGCCATCTTCCGTTTTGGCTAGATGAGAAGCATAATTACGCAGAGGGACCCTGCTGTGTATACATGTGCAGAGACACACCAAGTCCACATGTATGATGCAACATGAGACGGCTTCATCTCCAACTTATTCCTGCAACCGAACGGGGCAAAAACCGCAAACCGAACAGAACCACCCACAAACCCAAAACCCGACAAACGAAGCAGTTTCAGCCAAAGAAACGAGGCAGCCAGTTTCAGCCAAATATTTTTAAGCTAAACAAAAAAACACAATGAAAAGAAGAAGAAGAAAACCAAGTCAATAAAGGCCAACCCAACAACAAAAAGGACGAGCGAAGTGACATCACCCCCAAAGGGAGAGGTTCCAGGGTCGCTCCAGGAGCTCTGCCGCGGGGCGGAGATCTTGATGCGCTCCAAGGCGTTGGAGCGGCTCTTGGCGCTGGTGCTCTTCGTCGGGAACTACCTGCGCCTCGCCTCGAAACCCTCGCCTCGCATCGCTCGCGATGCGAAACAAATAAAAAAGAGTTTCGGGGGCGGCGGATGGATCCGGCACGGGTCTTGGGCTTCGTCGTCTTCAGGCGGGTTCCGGGTAAACCAAATTTGGAGGTGGCTCGTCTTCTTTTTGGGTTGGTGTGTCCTGTTTTTTTGTGGTTTTGAAGGGAAACCAAATGGAAAGCCAAAAGGAATTCCCCGGTTGCACTAAAAACTCACACACCCATGTAGAGTTAATGGACCCCAATGCCTCCGATTCCTTCTTCAGTGGACCAGACGGAAGCTGTCTGAGGAAATGGACCCGACCAAAATGCTTGCCATATTCTTTTTGGCTTCCCTGCAAAACCAACTAAAAGGGAGTGCTCAAAAATAATACACACCCGGGATGAGGGCATGGTTTTGACTGTTTGTAGGGTTGTCATTGGTTTTGTTACTAAGGTTATATTGGGGTCAGTGATGCGCATATAATATGCACGTGTGGGAGGCATTTGAAAGGCCCTTGTATTGAGACCTGAAGGGGAAGACTGTTGGTCAGTGTTGCCTTCCACTTAGCTTCGCGATGAAAGTTGTGAAAGTTACTGTATTTGTTGGGCTAAAAAAATGTGTACAGGTGGTATGCAAAACAGGATGGACTGATGAACCATGCATATTTGGCGGCAGTGCGCGCAGAATGCACGCAGACTAAAGTTGGTCGGCGGGCTGAGGATTGCCGCAAGAATACATCATTGCAAAGCAACCCCAGAAAGCGGATTGTTAAAGTTTTGAAGCTTTCGGGCGTCGAGCACAACTTCCCACTCGGACTTTCGGCCATGTTTGGCACAAGATCGAAAGTTGATGGAGATCCTTCCAAGTCTCTGGACATAGGTAGCCAACGGGTCCCCTCCTGCGCTGCTTCACGTCTTCGGGCTGGGGCTGCGGAAATGTGCTGGCACTTCGTGTGCTGCTTTGGAACTGAAGAGTTGCGACTTTCGAGCTGGCATTGCAGAACTTTGCTTCGTGTATTGCTTCCCGTACTGAAAAGTCACGCCTTTCAAGCTGTTGGCTGCAGAAGTGTACCTCGTAGACTATTTTGGCACTGGAAAGTCGGCTTTCGAGCCAGGGCTGGGACATGTACCCTGCATTCTTGGCGGTTGATCTTCGTGTCCTATTCTTGTACTGAATGTTGCGAAAGCAGCTCCGCGAAAGCTCCGCGATGGAGGTCGCGAAGTTTTTCCCGCGAAGATTGCGTTTCCGAGAGCCAGGTTGGGTGCTGCAAATGGCTGTTTTCCTTGGCTCTTTTTTGGGGTCCTGTTGGTTGGTTTTCCATATTGGTTGCCTTGTGTGGTTTTCTTTGCGTTCCCTTCTGCTTTCTTGGTTTTCCTTGGGTTCCTCCTTGGGTTCCCTTCTGCCTTCTTGTTGGCTCTCTCATGAGATGTTTGTCACTTTTCCGGAGTGCTTTAGAAGACCTTGCTGTTGCTCACTGTCGTCGCAAGATTCGCTTAACACAAGGAAAGCAAATTAACGCTCGTCGGAACACCATGCTTGGGAACAGGCGCATGAGGTGTTGTGGTACGCTTGCTTGATTGACACGCTGTACTATTTTGGTGTTTGGGGCATATCATTTCGGAGCAAGGCCGGGATGGTGCCATTTCGGTTTCTTGCTTGGCGCATGGCCTCCAAGCAGTCAAAGGCCTCAGACAAGAGCAGCGTGAGTCAACTTGTTCATGAACGTATCTGCGTCTCGCAGACACTTTGAATGCCATATAGCCATGATTGCATGCTTTGCCGAGTCGTCTTTAGCAGCAAGGTTAATCGCGGCGAGCTGGTTGCTTGCTTGTTTGTGCGTTCGTTTGTCTGTTTGCTTCTTTGTGTGTGTGGGCTTGTGTCTCTGAATCGCAGCGATTCGTTTGCGGTTGGCACAAAAAGTATCTGTAGTCTTCGTAAGCCTGCAGCCAACCAGGAGCGTTCTGGATCTAGGCAGAGGTGCGGGCAGAAAGACAGACAGACAACTGCACAAACAAGCAACGGCAAGCAAGCGAGCAAACGCACAAACACACAAGCAGGCAGACAGAAAAGACAACACCAAACAGCACAAGGCAACACAAGAGCAGACACGACTAAGAAAAGAGAAGACAGAGCAAGGCAGATGTACAGACTGACGCACCAGCACACAAGCAAGCAAGCAAGCAAGCAAGCGAAACAAAACAAAGCAAAACAAGGCAAGGAAAAGCAAAGCAAAGCAAGCAAGCAAAGAGACAGAGAGACGGGCTAGCGCACGCACAAGCAAGCAATCAAACAGACAGACAAAGAAGCAGACAGATCGACAAACAAACCAGCAAACCAGCGCAAAACCAAGCCAGCAAACAAACAGGGACAGACAGACAGACAGACAGAGACAGACAGAGACAGACAGACGGACAGAGAGACAGAGACAGACACACTCAGCGCCCAGGCGAACAAACAAGCGGACAAACAAGGTACCGGCGCTGATAGGGACCCGCTGCCGATTGGACACGTTCATTTCTCACCGCGTGCTGAAAACCCTGCGTTTTTCGTTTGTTTGGTCTGTCAAGCGTTAGAAACATGCTCATCTCGTCCCATTTTTACCAGGGTTTCAGCAAACGGAGCACGAATCACCCTGTAACTATGACCTGACCTGCGCTCACTGCGCGACACGCGCGTTTGGATCGTCTCTTTTTCTCCCCCCGTGCTCCTCAAGTTGGCCGCTTCTATATCACTGCGCCGCATTGCGAGCTCTTGCAAGCTTCGCCACAGCAGCTCGCAACGCAGTCCGGTTGTTGCATCGGAAGACAAAACTGTAAATGTATGTGGCGAGCCTGCTAGACCCACGGCGGGTTTCTCCGTCCCGCGTGGCCAAGGAACTGGGCAAGCACCTTTTCATCTGACGCCAGACTTGGTCTAGCAGCTGAGTGCCTGAGATCGCTCGCTTTTTCTTGACCGTGGTCCCACGCACGAATTCCATCTTATAATGGGACACAGAGCGAAAAGTCAAGCCCAGTCGCTTGCTTTCACTGCGCCAGCTTTTGGCACCATCTGCGAAAATCACTGCGGGCTTTATGACTCGCCGCAAAAAATCGGCATCTCTCACATCCTGCAACGACTCAGGCGCTGGCCTTCCCCCTGGTGGTAGCAAAACGAAGCGAAGCTTCTTCACCACGAGCTTGCCCTTGTTGCCCCTCTGCACCATGCCGGCCAACCGGAAGTGGGTGAGAAAGTACTGGGGCGTTCTTTTCTTCTTGCGTCCTCAGAATCGCCACAGAAGAAAAACCAACAGAAATGGACAAACAAACACAGATTGTGAAAAATGCTTTGAGATTATCTCGTATTCGTACTCTGAAACGCACAAGTCCTTTACATTAATACATGCATGCAAGCCACTCACCCAGTCCCGGATCTCTGGAGCAAAGGCGTGGGAGTTCTTCCCGATGCGGAAGGTCCTGACGGAGGTGGCATCCACCTCGATGGGTCCATCAAGGCGAAGGCGGGACTCTCGAAAGGGCCCTGCAAGCTATCATGGCCACACCCTGGGCAGCAAGGCTTGCGAGTGAAGCCATGACAAAGCAGCTCCTTCGTGGCCACATCGGGGTCTATGAAGTCAGCCAAATTGACTTGGCCACCTTGCCTGTCCACACGCTGCTGGTGGTCCACTTTGTCTCCACTGTACAACTTCCTCTGCTGAGTCTTGTACTGCTTGAGGGAAAGCTTCTTCGTTTTCTGCTTCCTGCCCGGCTTGCGTCCTTGAACAGCAGGATTGCTGCCGCGCAACTTGCGGCCCTTCTCAGGCTTGCCTCCTTTCTTCACTTGCACCACCGCCTGCCTGAATTTCGCCGCCCCTGGCAGCTGGCATGATTTGATCGTGTGGCTGCCACCACAAAGAGAACACGTCTTTGGCCCCTGGGGGGCCATGTTCTATCAAAACTCAGAGCCGAGATGTTAGGAACAATCGCATTGGTAGCACAACTTGGCAATCACACTTGGCTGCAAAAAGCACGTGAGATAAAAGTGCCGGCAGTGCACACGCGGCCCAGCTCTTTTGCAGCGAACCTCAAAGACCTGATCCCCGCGGCTCACTCAAGAGCCCAACCAACAGCAGGTGCACATCTTCGGCGACAGAGCACCAAGATCGAAACAAAGAGCGCAAGCCCTGGAACTGTTGCCAAAAATCTGCTCGCACGTGCAGCAGGCGCACAGCTTCACCCAGCGCACACTCTGCGCGCTGAGCGCGGACACGCCAACTCGGTCCCCACGCCAACAGCACCTGCTGGCGAATGCTGACGGGACCGATTGTCCTAGCACAAGTAGACATCTCCACAATGCCATCACACGAAACGAATTCCAAAACTTGGGACGTAATCGCTAGTACTTCCAGGTAATGTGTTGGCTCTTCTGGCCCCACAAACCTCCGCAGAGCCAGCGTCGCAGAACTAGCTTGGAGCAAAGTTTCGCCACAGTCACTGAACCATGCGGCCTTCTCCATTGGACTACTGAACGCTTGCGTCAATTCACTTGCCAGCGCTGCCACCATGTCCGCATCAACTGGCAACTCCTCCTGGGACAAGCGGAGGCCAAGGCACGAAAAGACAACAAAAAATAACAAGCCAAGGGGCAAGCACTGAACACACGACCGCCCGCCCGCCCCCGTCCCAGGCCAAGGCGCAAAAAAAAAAAAGACCGCCCACCCCCGTCCCAGGCCAAGGCGCAAAAAAAAAAACGACCGACCCCACACCCAAGGCCAAGGCGCACAAAAAACACACACGACCGCCCGCCCGCCCCGTTCCAGGCCAAGGCGCCAACTAAAAAAACGACCGCCCACCCCCGCCCCAAGCCAAGGCGCAAACACGAAACACACGACCGCCCGCCCACCCCCGTCCCAAGCCAAGGCGCAAAACCAAAAAAAGAAACCGCCCGCCCCCGCCCCAGGCCAAGGCGCAAAAAAAAACAAAAGGACCGGCCACCTCTGTGCCAGGCCAAGGCGCAGAAGAAAAAAAAAGAACCGGCCACGTCCGTGCTGTGTCAGCTGCTTTGATCCCTTGTCTCCCCTTCCCTTGTCTCCTCCATGCTGTGACATCTGCTGAGCCAAACCAACTGCCTAAGGCATGCGTGACTTCTAAGCTTTGCTGGCGAATCCACACGATTTCTTCCTATATGCGAATTGATGTGATGTCTCACATGCTAGCAAGCAGGCCAAGAAAGCGCGCTCATTTCCCCCTATCAAGCTGCTTGCTGACGATGCAGCCAGTATTGAAGAGTGCGGCGGATTTCAGCCACATCTTCGCGGACATGCTTTGGTAAGCTTGTCTCATCCCCTGTGAAGCGGCAAGCCAGCCAGCACTGTCGAGAAGCGCCCTGCCACTCCCACCAATTCGAGCATCGCAATGTCACCTCTCCTCGTGATGGTCCCTTCTGATGTGCTATAGGACGTCTGGGAGCCTGCGGCAAAGGTTTCAGATCCGACTACCTTGCACAAACACTGAAGGCCTGAAGCGAAAGCCAGCAAGTAACATTTCAGAAACTCAGTCCTGGCACCGCGGGCACCTGCCATACTTCGTAGGCGGTGGAGCAGGCGGCTCTCTTGCCTGCAGCGCCATGAAGTCATAGCCGTTGCTTCCACCATCCAGCGCAGACGTGCCGGTTGCAGCTGCAGCAGGCAGCGCATATGCGCGCTGACTCAGGTCCGGCACGTGGCTGTCAAGCCATCCAGCAAGCAAGCAAGCAAACAAAGAGACAGACAGACAGACAGACAGACAGACAGACAGACAGACAGGCAGGCAGGCAGGCAGGCAGGCAGGCAGACAGGCAAGAAGGCAGAAGCACGCAAGCAAGGGAGAAAGCAGCAAAAACAAGCAAACAAAAGCAATTAAACAATCAAACAAACTACCGAACAAACAAACAGGCAGCGACCGACCAATCAAACAAGCAAGCGCGCACCAAGCAGGCAACCAACCAACCGAACAGAATGGAACAGACAGACACACAGACAGCCAGACAGGCAGGCAGGCAGGCAGGTAGGCAGGCAGACAGACACACAGACACACGAACACACAGACACACAGACACACAGACAGACAAACAAGTGAGGAAGCAAACCCACAAACAGACAGATAGAACGGCAAACAAGCAAGCAAGCAGACCAACAGACAGACAGACAGACAGACAGACAGACAGACAGACAGACAGACAGACAGAGACAGACAGACAGACAGACAGACAGACAGACAGACAGACAGACAGACAGACAGACAGAGACGGACTAAAAGCACGCAAGCAGCCAAGCAAACAAACGCACGGACGAACAGGCGGACAAACAAAAAGCCATCAGACAGATAGATCGACAAACAATTGCTTGCGCGCAAGCCATCCAGCAAGCAAGCAAGCAAACAAAGAGACAGACAGACAGACAGACAGACAGACAGACAGACAGACAGACAGACAGACAGACAGACAGACAGGCAGGCAGGCAGGCAGGCAGGCAGGCAGGCAGGCAGGCAGGCAGGCAGACAGGCAGAGAGGCAGACAAGCGCGCTAGCAAACAAACCAGGAGAACAGATAAAGTGCACAAACAAGCAAAAGTCAGTCAGAGCAATTAGCAGGACAGCTGGGCCCCGGAAAAACCCCTGCCTTGCGCCCTGGAAATGTCGAGGAATGGCGGCACAGCGCGGGGTCGGGCGGAGGGCTTCGACCTGGAGACGCTGCCGAAGTTGTCCAAGCTCCGGGGCCGAGGCGCGGCCGAAGTGAGCGGGGTAGGCTGGTCTCCCAGTTTCCAAGGCTCATGTGCGGCCTCCCAAACGCATCAGTCTTAATCCTAAGTGCTCGAGATCTGGTGAACTGGCTTTATTGCTTGTTTGTCTGCTTGAGTGGTTGCGTACTGGTTGTTTGCTTGTTTGCTTGCTTGTTTGCTTGCTTGCTTGCTTGCCTGCTTGCTTGCACGCTTGCACGCTTGTGCGCTTTGCGTCTTTGCGTGCTTGCCTGCTTGTGTGCTAGTGCGCTTGCCAGCTTGTGTGCTAGTGCGCTTGCCTGCTTGTGTGCTAGTGCGCTTGCTCGCTTGCTCGCTCGCTCGCTTGCTTGCTTGCTTGCTTGCTTGCCTGCCCGCCCGCCTGCCTGCCTGCCTGTTTGCTTGCTTGCTTGCTTGCTTTTTTACATTGTTGTTTGTTTGATTGTGTGCTTGTCTGCTCGATCGCTGGTTTGTTTGCATATTTGCTTGCCTTCTTGCCGTTTGCTTGTTTGTTTCAGATTGATCATAAGATGTCACGCTTTGAGCAAGGCAACCTCGTTGACCGCGCAGCGGTCTACAGTGCAGTCAAACGCAGTCAACTTGATTGGTTTGTTGCTGAATCTGCCGAACTCCTTGCAGGCTCAGAGACGCTGCTGGACTACTTGGTGTCGCAGGCCAAGTATGGTGGCGTGAACAGCTCATTTCATTTGGAGCGGCCCTGTCAAAAACGCCATACTTGTTTGCAATGCCAGTCTATGCGGGACGTGCAGCAGTCAACAGGAAGCATGTTGGAGAAAACACATTGGGAATCATAGCTGCATAGCTCATGAATGTCATTTCGACACGTTTTTTTCTGGGGTACGTGGCGCAGTCTCTGTTTGGACCGGGGTCCAAATTTGAGCTTGGAACGAGGCAAGTGGCCCGCGATGTGAGAGCCATGGGGGCTGTTGGTGTTGAAAGAGGGTGCTTGGCGGATTAAGGGACGAAGGTGACGGCGGGTTGGACGGGTTTCATTGTTCAGACTTTTCAAGGAGCGAATGCAGGTTTACTTCGAGCAACAACGGTCACACACCACAAAGTGTTGATGAAGTGTCTCGATGGCATGTTGACGTATTTCAGAGCGCGAACCATTTCAGCATGTTGTCCCCGCCCTTTGGCCAAGACACGAGAGCTCTGCCTGCACCTCCGTCCGTCATTTTTTTGAGATGGGGATCAGATAATTTTTCCCTTGCCAGAGGCTTGCGAGGCTTGACTTCAGGATGGCTTAGAGTACCTAGGTGTTTGCATAGCTTAGGAAATTGCTCCAAGGGCAAGTATGTGTCGCCCTTTCCGACACATGGAGTGCCGTCGACCCCTCTGAGATGAATTCCTTCAATCAAATTTGCCCTGAGTGCTGTCGTATTGGAACAGAACATGTTGACATGTTCACAAGAGTCAACGTCTTGTGATGACTTGGGAAGATCAAGCTCATAAAACTGAATGCCACCGCCTTTAACAGCCATCAGATCCCTGCCCACCGCCTGAGCATTCGCATTTGTTTGGTCATGCTCAGCAAAAACACACAACCACATTTTGCCTGCCCGACCCCTGGCCAGCGCTTGCGGGGAGCAAGGCGATTTGGTCTTAGAACGCAAATTCCATGAACAAACACAGGATGCACTTCCTCGCCCCCACCGAATAGCCGCTCTTTAATGACCCAGGATCAACAAACCCGTCCCAATTAGGGCGGCGTTCCCTCTAAAAGTGATGAATCCCCACTAAAAGGGGACAACCCGCTTTGAATCAACCAGTTTTTTCAGGCAGAACCATCTGTTTTTCGGCCCGGGGGGCCCGTGGCGCCCGTGGCTGGCGCCAGACGGAGTCGGCTGAGCCGGGGCTGCTGGGCGCCCTCTTCCGGGCAGGCGCCGAAGAGGAGGCGTGGGCCCTTTCACCGCTCCAAAGACACCTCGACCGTAAAGCGCGCGACCGTGAACCGCCACAAGCCGGCGAAAGGCTAAGTGTGGATGGCCCTGAGTAAATGGGCTTCAGAAAAAGTGGCCGGGTCAAAACCAATCCCCCGTTTTGGGGTAGGTGATTTTTTTTCACCCATTTTAGAACCGATTTTTGTGTTTGGATTGGGATGTTCACTGGGGGTACGATTTGGATTTTGACCCATGGCCAAGTGGGTGTGGCTCAACAGTAAACCAGAAGGGGACCGCAGGTTTCAGTCCTTGGCTTCATTTGGCAGGGCAACCCATTTTGGGTACCCATTTGTTGACAAGTCCACAGCGAAGTGACGAAAAAGTCCGGACCTCAGGGAGCGAAGCAAAAAAAAGACGCCGCCCAATGGCGGGTGCCCAACGTGTTGAGACAAAGTCATATTGTCTAGATATACATCCCAGAAAGATAGACTGCCCCTATACTGAACGCCAGATTTTGGAGGTGGCTCCTTTGTAAGGGCCCCTCAAAATAGGGCTGCTTAGTTTGGGGAGAAGAGAGGTGAGCACGGCGAATGATTCGCAAAATGCCTCATGCCCCTTGACAAAGCATTACAGGGCAACGAGTGGACACAAGCTGCCATTCCTCCAACTACATTTGCAGGCAGGAAGGCAGCAAAATACATACTGGCTTGATGTGTCAGCTGTTGTAAAACAGCTGCCTTCGCATGCATCGACGAAAGCCCAAAGTGGTCTCTCTTTGCGTTTTTGGCAGCTTCTTTGGACCTTCATTCGAGGGCAGAGTGGTCGGGGTTGCCTTTCCCCATGTGTGCAATCGCGCCACAAGCGGCAGTCTTGCTTCACAGCTTGATTTTATGCAGAACTGCAACACTCTTTGCTCGAGGTGCCAAGCTAGCGATGTTGTGCCCTGCTTTGCTTGGGATCAAACTGCCGCACGCTTGGCCCTGCTCCTATGCAGTGGCTTCAAGAGCCTTAAAGCTGGGCCTGCAAGGTGTAATCACGCCAGGTGTCCAACTTCATTCCTTGATGTGGTTGTTGGGGGGAAGGCCAGGGCAAATGATTCGTTGAGTTTCGGCTTTTGCCATTGGCCAACGGCTCCACATGTTCATCCCACAAATTGCGCGCGATCCCGGATCCTGCTCCTTCCGCTCGCGGCAGATGGTGAAGCGGGCACGGAAGCACCGGGTGGTCGACCTGCTGGATGAGCTGAAGTGCTTGATCGGTCGCTTGGCTCATCGGGTCCGGGACCTTCAGTGAAAGCTCCGTTTTTTGTTTTGTTGGCGGGGGAAACCCAGTTCAATCAGATATCCCTTAGTTAGTGGTTTGGATTGGTGGTTTGGGATTTGAACCTCTGGTTTTTGTCTGCCGGGGGTTGAAGCGGGCTGCCCCCTCAGACCCGCTACCGACCTTTGAGCGGGGAGGGGACCCTGCGGGGCCTCAAACCCCAACAGCGCATTCTCGCGCTGGTTGACTTGAACACAAGACACAAGACACAATGGGAGGCCCCTCCTCAACCACCAAACCACCAATCCAAATCACCACAACTGGAGGTCCGGGCTGTAGGTCTCAGTGTCCCAAGCTAGCCAAAGCTGTGACCATCTGTGTGACCCAGCAATGTTGAGACACAGCTACAATCATTGCGGAAAATGGACCCTTTCTGTGATACTTGATTCCCATCTATGGCATCTTTGTCTCACTTGACATAGGATTCGTGGGACGTGCGGCCATGAGCGATCCTCTGGTCCCTGAGACGCAGGGGAAGGGGTGATCCAAGGCCAAGCTGAAGGCTTCCTGGGCGAAGGGCTTGCAGGGAGTCCCAGCCATGACTCGGAGGCCTTGGCTTTGGGGGTTGGCGGAAAGGGGGGCGTTTTGAAGTGGTGAACCCTGTTGAAAACGGACTTTGGGGGAGAGGGTGTCTAGCATCCCAGCGATGAAGTTCCAGTTCCCCTCGCGGATGACGATGAACTTCCAGTTCCCCTTGGAGAAGAGATAAATGCAAAGTAGAGCCTCAAAACTCCGCGAACTAGTTTATGCTCCACGTGACAGCTCGAACAAGAAGGCGAGCCCTGGGACAAACGAGCAATTCCAGCCGTGATATTCCCTTTTCGAGGGTGGCGTTTGTTCAGTCTGAGTTGCACTTGTTTGCTCAGATGATTGTACCATTGGGGTCAGCTTACCCCTTCAAAGAAGCGGTCGAGTTGAATATGTGTCCCATCATTTTCCATTCGGAGGAATCAGAGATCATGCGGAAAGCAGGGGAAAGATAGTCAGCCTTCTGAAACAGGAATCAATCGATACTCGAACCTCTCAAATCAAAGAGTTCTCAAGACTGCTCTGCGAGCGTGTGCTATTGAAAATCTATGCTGTTTTTTCCCCAGATAGCTGAAAGCTATGGGGTTCTAACTTCCAATAAAGACGGGACAGTGATTTGCGAGAATGACGGCTGGGTGCTAAGGGGCATGCAGATTGGGGTGCTGGTGCGTGTGCTGTTTTGGTGTGGTGGTGACGGTGCAGGCGCATTTTTGCGAGATTGACGGCAGGGTGCTACAGGCACTGTTTTGGGTTGCTGCTTGTGGTGCTATTTGAGGTGCTAGCGACTGTGCGGGCGCATTTTTGCGAGATTGACGGCCGGGTGCTGGGGGGCATGCGGTGCTGTTTTGGGTGATGCTGCTTGGGATTGTCGGCAGGGTGCTATTCGGGGTGCTGGAGGTGCTTGTGACGACGCGGGCGCATTCTTGCCAGATTGGGGGCAGGGTGCTAGGGGGCATGCAGTTTGGGGTACTTGTGCGGTTGTTCGCTATCTAGGGTCTATGCTTCTTTTTTTTTTCCCCGGTGCTCTTACATGGAGATAAACCTACCTTACACAAACCTAGGTATGATGAAGCTTATGTACACTTGTGTTCTGGTGAGTGCAGTATAATGCAGCGGTCAGTGTAATTCAGAAGGTGGTACGTGAATTACGAAGGACATGTTCGAAATCCTCACCAGCTTCTCAGGGACACAATCTAGCAT
>CAUJNA010001768.1:325000-387500 GCA_963377175.1 Effrenium voratum | reverse complement strand
TACATACATACATACATACATACATACATACATACATACATACATACATACATACATACATACATACATACATACATACATACATACATACATACACCTACCTACCTACCTACCTACCTACCTACCTACCTACCTACCTACCTACCTACCTACCTACCTACGTAGACACACAGACGCACACACGCAAACACAAACAATAAACAAACAAAACCATAAACAAGCGAAGACACTATCCGTGCAGGCAGGCCCAAAGTACTGAAGTACTGCCACATTCCTAGACCCAAAGTTCCGAGCCTGCGGCTCCGAGCATACGTTTTGGTCGTGGCAGTCATGCATTGCTGTGGCAGGAGACTTTCAGTTTGGCGTTTAGGGTTGAGCGAACCTGGCAAACCAAGGCCAACCTGAAAAAGCCATGCTGCTTGTGCAGTTCTGTGACGGATCAGGGGCAAACATGTCCTGATTCTGATGATGTTGGGCACCCAAGAGCAACTGCTGCCCACCCCCCCAAAACGGGAGCCACACCCGACGTTCTTGATGCGGACTTCTTCAGCAAACACGCGCATCCAGTTGGTGAATTTTCATTGTGACGCTCCGTGCTCTTTCTTCCCTGGTGTTGGTCTGCATTTGTGCATCTCTGGGCGGACAACACTTGGACGCGGAATCAAGATGACTGGTGAATTCGAGCGTGAGCCATGCTCCGAGTCGTGAGGTCCAGGTGGAGCAAGTGCTGGGCAAGCTCCGTGCAGCACGCCTGAGCTTCGAGACGGAGCCGGGGCGCCCAGCGGCCGGCGAAAGCTGTGTGCCCCTGCAACCCAAATGAGGGAGCTGTAAGCCAAATAAGTCTAAGTCCAACAGTCCGGCTTCATGCTTGGTTGTAAGATGTTTCTTTGCATCAGTTGAGACTGCTAGCACAACAGCATAGCAGAATCTTGCGTCAATTTGGTTGGGCCCAGGTTGCCATGTCATGGTGGATGTCTGAGCGCTCAAGTGGTGCATTGCTCCAAAGACTAGTAACGAGTTGCGGCATGACCAGGCAAGTATGTGGCGTAACAGCGTCTCAAAGAAATCGTTTAAAGGAATCCAATTGAGTTTGTTTGCAATTCCACGGCGCGGGTGGTCCCCTGGTGCCTCAGGTGGGACCCAAAGTACGCCCGGCGCTTGGAGTGCAAGTCGGGTGCGCGGGTTCAAGGGGAGCTCCAGGATTCCCATCGTTTTGTTGCCTTGTTGCCGATGCCTACCACTGTGTGCTCCTGAGGAGCAGCTATGCCTCTGGTTCCAGCAGGACGGGACTGTGGCTCAGAAACCGTTTCTGAGCCACGAGAATGGGAGGCGTACATACGAGGCCAGCGCTTCTTGACATCGCTATGACCAATCTATGGATGTCCCCCGCCGCCCAAAACATGGAATGGCTGTGGGTCAAAACCAACGGTACCCATTTTGGGGTAGGTGCACCACCCATTTTAGTCTCTTTTAGTGGGATGTTCACTGGGGGTACGGGCTTTTGACCCATGGCCACATGTGAGTGTGAGTCATCGCATGTGCAGACAGACTTGGCCGGAACTGGCCTCCTGGGTAAGCCTTCTTGGCTCTCGTGCTTTCCAGCACGTCTATGTTTCATATTTGCCTGTATCGCACAACAAATATGTAATCCTTCAGTTGCTCCGGCATATTGAAATTGACATGGCACATGATTCGGTGTCAGACAGTCACCTTGTCGTCAAGTGAAGCGAACCAGTGCACAATGCGAACAGAGGGCCCCTTGGCGCATTTATGACGTTGGTGCTACCCCGCCCTTTCTCATTGGCCAACCAATAGCCAGCAGCCGTCAAGCCGAAGGATCCACACTCCCAGGAAAGTGTTCATCCAGGGCTCCTTGTGAATCTCTTGCGCGTGTTTTTTGGGCGGGGGGGACAGGGGTGGTGACTACAAGCCCATGAATTTACCATGGTTCCCAGGACCTTTCGTGAGCCCGACGCTCGTTTCGGGAACCCTTGCAGCCCGTGTTTTTGTTTCTCGGCAGGGAAGCACAAGGGCTTTGGGAATGAAACTCCTGAACGGGAATCGCGAGGGATGATTCACTTTCAGGTCATGGTCATTCCCTCGTTCCCCCTCAACAAGCCTAGAAACTACAACACAAGCCAAGGACAGTAAAGCTTCGGGGAGTGTGGCTCCTTCCCCACCGAGAACCAGTAACTCCATCCAGGCAACCAACGAGCTCGCCTGCAAAAATCAGGTCAAACGCGCTCCACGATCCCTGGGTGGATTCCTTCTTTCCAGTTTGGTAATGTCAATCTGCTCAGATTCCACGAGGTCAAGGGGGCGTCTTGTCATCGCGTCATGAGCATTCCCTGAGGAGGGCAAGCGCGGCTCGGAGGAGTTCTTCGGGATCTGGGAGAGTCACTTGGCAACCCATGAACCCATGTTGTGTCAGTGTTTGTGTCTGTGTGTGGGTGTGGGGGTGGGTGCGTGGGTGGGTGGGTGGGTGGGTGGGTGGGTGGGTGGGTGGGTGGGTGGGTGGGTGGGTGTGTGTGCGTGTGTGGTTATTTTGGTTGGGGAAGCCCTTTGTTTCACACCAAGGTGAACCTGAAGGCTATTTGGGTGTGGCTCAAAATTCAAGAGCTTTCGTTGCAGCCATTTAGGGACAAGCCCCTTTTGGAGTGTTCCGAACACTGGGGCCGCTTCCCTTGTTCAACAAATGCAATCCAGTCCAGAAAGAGGGGCCTCCCAGGAAAGGACATCCTGATCTCATCGCCCCGCAAACCTGGTCGTAGGTTCGAGCATAGCAGGATCTACAGGTTTTGCGCCGGCCCACCTAGCTTTGCAGAACTAAAGTCCAGTGGATGACACTCGAATGAGCATTCAGCCCGCCTTGCTTTTTGGTGGATGTTGGAAGCGATTGCGGATGCTCTGATGCAATCATGAGTTTGCATAGATTTGCCTGGTGTAGTCCAGCCTGAAGCACGGGACGAGGCCGGAACATTTTTGCAATGTATCCAGCAAACAGAGCCAGTTCATTCAGGGTAAGCCTGGCCCAAATGCAGCAAGACTTCTTTCATAATATTATGTTGGACAACCGGAAACACGCTTGTCCCATTTGCTCAACACAATTCCGGTGACAATGTCCTGTATGCTTGTCTTTTGAAGCGCCGCATGACTTCCGTGATGCACCGTTCCTTTTGCTGACAGAAGCTGGCCTGGCAGCTACGTACTGCTGTGCATGGCTATCTCAAGCCGACAAGTTCAGCCACGATCTTTTGTCCGTGCGTTCAACCAGTGGAATTTGTGATGTTCAGGATTGAAACTTGTGTTGGGGGCCCACATCGGCATCTTTGTTGATACCCTTTTTGGGGTGTTGTTCACCAGGGAAGCCAAAGGCACACCCATCCATTTGTGTATGGGTCAAAATTAGACCACTAAAGGACCGCAGGTTTTAATCCTTGTTTCCATTTACAAGGGCAACCCATTTTAGGTACCTATTGTTGACCCACAGCCGTTTCGGGCCCACTCCCCCATTTGTTCTCCCCAAGCGCGGGTGCAGCGCCGACACTGCAGGCTTCCTGGGCGATCTGAAGAAGGCGTGGGAGTGCCGCGGCCCCGACGGGCCGTCGCCTTTTTAGGGATATTGTGTACATGTTGCCTTTCAGTGGTGTTGTGTTCAAGGGTGCCACATATAAGGAACATTGAGCTGCTTGGGTGTAAAGAGGCGGGCTTTCAATATCTTTCAATAGGGTGCATCTATGTTGCGGATTGCAATGTTTCTTTTGAACAGTCAGAGGCCATGGAAGTGTCGCATGGAGTGTCAAGGCGGGAGGCGAGCCATGGTCATCCTGCGCAGTACTGCTTCTGGTATGTTGTATGCTCAATGAGACAGTGGTTCGGGTGGGTACCTTACAGCAAACAGAATAATCCTTTGATTGCAGGCTTGGGGATTTGTGACCACATATTTAACATATGCCTCAATCATGCTGAATCAGCAACAGTTCCACGATACTTCTGTTACTATGTGGTGCTCGTCTGTTTGGCTGGTCTCAGCCTTGTTTCCCGGACCATGGGCACATATCAGAAAGGTATTTCATACTGACACAGCAAGTCACGGCAAGCGAGCAGCCACGTCGCCAGGTGGTATGTTGAGCCTTTCCTCGCATGCTGAATACAGCCATCACACACAATGGAAGTGACGAAGCCTTTACCCAAGCAAGCTGAGAACAGTTGGTACTCGCACTTAGGCTATGAGTTCCCCATTCCCATAGCACAGATACCTGCAGTAGGCCTGACTGCAAGCTTTTCTTTGGTTCACGCACGTTGACGAGGTGCTCCCAACTTCCAAGGCTCCGAGTCCTTCCGGAGAGCTGACAAGGGAAATGGCTGCTTTATGGAGAATGCCGGCGGAAAAGCATGGGGAAGACCTCCCTCGAACTGTTCTCGGGGAAGTGCTACTTTACGAGGGTCTGATGAAAACCCGAACCGACGTCCCAGGACTTGCCAGGTATCGGCTTTGTCTTTACAGGCAACCTTTCACAAACGAACGGCCAGGTCTTTTGTATTTTCACACAGAACCCCCAAAGAGCCTCAAGAAACCACAGCAGAGCATGAATGGCCAACACTTTGTTGGTTTCACACGGTTTCCCTGCAAGCGGAAAAGGGGAATGAGCCCGGAACCGAACCACTTCAAACGACTCCACCCGAGGCCACCAGCGAGAGCATCTGCAAATCCGCCGTGCCTTGTCCTTGCCACCGAGGCCGGGGATGCCACCCAAACGGTCGGTTGGGTGATGAAAACATATCCCAGCTCGGACATATTTGTGAACCACTGTTTAGCCACAAGCTCTTCCCATGCGCTGCCAGTGATTGTTCCTCACCATTGGATACAGCGAGTGAAGGAGCTCCTGCCATGTGAGGCCGTCGACTGGGGTTTGAGTGAAAGTTGGTAGAGAACTGCGCCTCTCCATGGGACTGCTCCAGAAACCTCCTAGCGGTGGTGCACTTTGTTTCCTGCAAAGGCTCCCTTGAGGTTCACGCAGACCTGCAAACCACCATGTCGATGACAGTTGCAATTTGCGGCACCCAAAGGGAATGCCGGGCGTGTGCATCATGACGGTTGCCTGCTCCAGTTGGAGCAGTTGGAGTTCTAGGCAGAAGGTTTGACCGCCTTCATTAACGGGCAAGAAAGGTGCTGCGCTCATGGCATGTTTGTGCTATTTTTATTGCAGGTTGCTTAGCTGTGAATCAAACACGTGCCTCAAATTGCTTTGCAAAGGCCTTTGTGCCACCCGCACCTGAACTTTGTATTCTGTCAAGTGCTCGCTTGTGCAAAGCAGCCCTTTTGACCCTGAAGTTTGCCCTTGTTGCTCTATCTCTTAGTAACCTTTCATATCTTTGTCGAGGGAGACTGCGCTCTTTTGTTTGTGTGGCACAAATGATGCATTGTGACCCACTTTCGCACCAGGACGACCCCACGCGTTTCGCTTGCTTGAGGGAAGCTCCCGTGGCTATATGGTTCAGGCGCTTGGCTTCACTTCTGTGACGTGGTATTTGAGCTTTGAAGCAGTGAGCTGGGCGCCCCAACCATGCGGAACTCCGTGGGCTTCACCTGGAGCTGGGTCCGGTTGGGGTGTTGCCTCTTGCCGCGTGCAGGCGCCGAAGCGTGGGCGGCGAGGCCCGATGTGTGAGCCACTGGAAGCAAGCGCTGAGTTGTTCTCGTGTTGAGGGTGATAGTTCCGAATGGAGCTGGTTCATAGATTGACCATGCCCGCTACTTGTCCATTCTCCAAGGCCCTGGGACCGAATTTGGCACCTTTAGGGTACAAAGCCGGGGGTTGGGGTCACATGGCTTTCATGGGCTGCAAGTAGGAACTTGTGTGAGCTGATTGTATGCCATGGATTGTAGATATGGTCTTCAAGGCTTTAAAATGGCGTCTTGCCATGCCTGCATGGAACTGGTGCTCGTAGACTTCATGCTTGTAAGCGTCATAATCACGTTGAGGAAATATCATCGCCACCAATACAATAATGCGTCCGCATGCGCACACCCCGCATGAATTTGATTTGTGCTGAGGTACCAAGGCACCGATTGAGATCCAGCTGACCAACATTAAGTGACGTCTACCATCAGGTACTTATACCTAGGTCTTCCATTTGGTCACTTTTTAGGGCTCTGGGCATTGTTTTGCTCGTTTCAGATTTTGAGCGGAAAACCGTGGAATTAGCGGGAAACCTTGATTTGGCAAGTTTTCTTCCGGAAAGTGAGCGGAATCGACGGGAAATGAGCGGGAATCAGCGGAAATTTGCGGGCACGCACCAGAACAATTTTCCAATTGAGCGCTTTTTTATTTTTATGATTGAGCGTTGTTGGGTGAAATGCGCGGTGGTTTGCTCCAAATGGAAAGCTATGGACAAAAGTTCCCAGGGAAGAGCTAGAGATATATATATATATATATATGTATAACTCACCAGAAGTGCGATGTCAAGTGCAAGCACCTGCTGATCGATGGGAACAACTTGAGTACGCAGTGGATCTAAAAGCAAGTTGCAAGGCGTTCGCATAGCAACCTTGCGGCCAGGAAGGGACAGACAGCGAATTCGAAGGTCATAGTTCTGTGCCTCCCATGGCATACATGTTATGCGCTATTTAGCTTAGCTCGATTTCCGGTTGCTGTGTTGCGCTCGGCTTGCTGGAGCAGAGCAACCAGCGCGCAAGCGTCCGCCAAAGTTTTAGGTCCATGTAAAAAGGGTGTCTGCCAGTTAGTCGCTGTTTTGCGTGTGTGCGCTAAAGTCAAGGAAGGCAAGAGCGTTCAAAAGTCCACTCTTGCTGCAGTACACCTTTTGCTTGTTAACATCGAACTATGAAACCCTAAAAAGGGGTTCCCCACAGAGGAGATATCTCTACAGCTGATAGTTGTTTGAGTTTCATGCTCAGAAGCTGCCTGGTGTGCTTCTTCAAACCGCAGGTTGGTAGCAAGACTCCTCGTTCCTCGCCCCGCCCCTCACTGCGGCGGAAGACGGCGCACAACTTCCGCGGGGGGCTCGGGCAGAGATCGCAGCTTGGAGCTAAACAGTTTCGATGGAAAAAGCCAAAGTGTGGGCAACTAGGCCCTCCAAATTCTGACACTGCCAGAGTTTCTGCTTGAGTGGTTGCTTCATGCCTCTTTTGCGTAGGCCTGAATCTGTTTGCTTATGTGCCTGCTGGTTGGTCATGCCAGTTTCCTTTGCAAATGTTGTTTTCCCAAAGTTGTATGTTGTCTGGATGGCAAAAGGAGCGAGCTCGAGAATGGATGGTTTGTTGTAATACTGACCCTGCCTAAATCAACCTGGCGGATGACTGTTGGAGGATGTTTCCCCCAAGAGCTGGCTTGTTTATACTATCGGTGTAGGCATCCCGGAACATGCTTGGGATCCAAGTCTGCCTGTGTCTAGGCAAACAAGGGCAAGCCCTTTTCAGCACCCTCGGGGTCAACGCCACCCACGGAATCTATCATGTCTTACATTAAGCCTGACTGGCATATAGAGTGCGGGTGCAAAAGCAAACGAGAAAGCTCCCTTTCTACCAGGGTCACCGGTTGTAACTCTCAACATGGCAGCAATGGTGGGAAAGCAGCTATGTGGTGCATGTCTGTGTGTGTGTGTGCCTCAGTTGCAGCATAACATGACTGTGATTGACGAGAATAGGCGTTCCATTTTGGCTACAGTAACCCATTCTAGGACCTCTATAAAGGCAGCCGTGACCTTGTCACTTTTAGAATCGCAGATGACAAGCCACGCGATTCTCACATCAAACGTCCGCACATGTTTGTTTTGCGTGTGTGTTTGTGCTTTGGAGATTGTGCATGGATGTGCCTCATGTTGCACTTTCTTTAGATTGTGCACCATCAGCGGGAATGATGTTTGCGCCGCAGTGTAAACCCTGACGATGATATGTAGTCAGGCGTCCTAAAGTACCAAAAGAGCCTCCGCGAAAGCTTGCGAATGCCTGTCGCGAAAGTGCCTAGGGAAGGTCCCGCCGCGAAAGGCCCCCATGAAAGCATCCATTCTGAGAATTCGCAGCAAGGCTGTTTCGCTGGCGCATGCGCATGGAGTTTAATGCTAAACGTTTTCAGAGAGAAGAGACAAAGTTTTCCGCGAAAGCTCCGCGAAAGCAGCATCGCAAAAGGGTCCGCAAGGGCAAATTTATATCATCGCTTTTTAGACAAGAGCTTTAGGCACTGTTCCCGCAAGGGGAGGAAGGCAGGGAATTTGGTTGTTTTTCCCGCTGTTTGTCAGTCAATGTTCTACCTTTGTGCCAGTGTCTTCCAACTTGTCCAGCTTCAAATTCTCGTGGGTGGCAGGGTGCAATCCCCCAAGCAGTGAAGCCCATGTTCTCACAAAGACAATCTTGGGGCTTGACGGAAGCACAAATGAACTAGGAAGATTTACACTTTCGCCAACGAAGCCTGCATCTAGTTCAGTCAGCAGCAAAGTCCTTCGGCGCGCCACATCTCATTCCGTCAGCAAGCCGCTGGCCTTGACGCCTGTTGCACGAGCTCGAGCGTCGGCGTTCCGGATCCTGCGGAGGGCTTCCGGGTTCGGCACGCACCGATCCCATGCTCTGTGCATAGAACAAATCCGCCAGTTGGTGGTGCGCGTGGTACTCATATTCACCCATCCCAAGTGAAGCGGATGTTGTCCATCATGTCCGAAGGCAGTAAGAGGACATGAAGATGAGGTTGGGAATTGAAGTTGAGCAGAGTATCGCAGGTGCAGATCCAAAGTGGCCCTACTTTGCAAAGCGCGCCCCCAGTGCCAGCAGTCAGTGGATCGCTTTGTTGCAAAACATGTTTTGACCATGCTTTGTGGCCAAGAGTTGCCATTTATCCATCGTTTGCATGTTCCGCCTTGAAGGAATAGCTTCCACCTGTGATGTGTGTGTTGGTGGGCGCGTGCGCGTGCTCTTGCGCGTGGAAGGGCTCCCGGGTTTTGAGGGGGGGGGGGGGTTAAAAGGAAGCCAACAAGCAAGCCAAAAGGGTTTAAAGGGTTTCTGGGTTGGAGAGAAACCCAAAGCTCACTTGGCGAATTTACCGAAAATGAGCTGTTGGCTTTGGTCCATAGCCAAGGCTCTAGGTTTTTTGGATGCGTACGCGTGCGCGTGGGCATGTGCCTGCGCGTGTGGGTCTGCGTTTGAGTGTGGTGTGTGTGGTTCTGTGTTTTCGGGGGCACTATCCATTGAACCATGGGTAAGGTACGTGACATGGTTGGCCCCCATGTATACTGAGCACATCTGGTGGTTGCAGCTGATCGCTGACTGGACATTGCCCAGGTCCAGTCTTAGCCGCAGGCGCTCGACTCCCCGTTGCGGGTTGCAGCTGGGCCAGTTGCACTTTGAGTAACTGCTCGCGTCTTGGGGTAATACAAGAAATGATCCCATACCTCAGGAGCCACCTTTGGCCCTCACCCACCGCACAGAACCCTTCTAAGATGTTTGTCGAAGAAGGCTCTAAGAACCTGTCCACCGCGATCGGGGGCCTTTGGTGTCCTCCCTTTATCAACCACCTTTGGGTTCGCGAAGGGTTGGTTCCCAACACCAGCTGTTTCTTGTTGCTGACAATGAAGAGCGGTGCTTAAGCGTTGGGAGTTGAACCGCATAACTTGCATACCGTGCAAAACGGAGCCTTGGGTTTGCGCTGCTCGCACCCCGAAATGCTTCCGAAGACTCCAGCGTCGTGCTCTATCGGGGGCTCAAGGCAACTCCCAGCATCCTTTGGTCCGCTGTTGTCCAAAGAGATCCACACTTTTTGCGGACAGCAATCTTTTGTCAAGAGTCCTTGTTACTGGGTCACATTGGATCCCACTGAGCTGGATCTTGGTGAGCTGTGAGTGAGCGTGCTCAATACTGTGCCGTACGCAGGGCAGAATCACGTCACTTGTCGTGTGAAGCTAAAAAGACCGGGTAAGAGTCATCTGATCATGTGACTTTGTGTACGTGTTCTCAATCGATTAAATCAAAGAGGAGTTAGCAACAAGTTGATTGTGCAGCCTCCTAGATGCAGAGAACCCTCAATTTTGGCATCAAGGTGTGCCGGCTGCTGCTGGCCCTTACCAAAGCTTCAACTTGTTCGAGCAGGTTTGTCAGTCCCTTCCGATGGCAACGCATGAGTTTCAGGTATCGTCTTCAAACAGATATCCGGGCAAGGGTGGTGGGTCGACATTCCACTCCGCCAGATGCGAACACACAGGGGCGGTGCAAGGAAGTACCATCCCTCAATCCGCAATGGAGGTTTGCAATCACCTGCACGTGTCTCAGCGTGCGGCCAGGCGCGAAGGAGAGCTCAGACAAGGAAAAGGCTGAGGCGCAGCCACATGAGAAGCAGAAGGAGGAGCCAACAGAAAAACCAAAGGAAGAACCAAAGGAAGAGCAGAAGGAGGAGGAGGAGGAACAGAGGGAGGAGGACGAGGAGGACGAGGAGGAGGAGGAGGAGGAGGAGCAGAAGGAAGAGGAGAAGGCGGAGCAGAAGGAAGAGGAGAAGGCGGAGCAGGTGAAAGAGGAGAAGGCGGCGCAGGAGGAAGAGGAGAAGGCGGAGCAGAAGGAAGAGCAGGAGGCGGAGCAGAAGGAAGAGCAGAAGGCGGGGCAGGTGAAAGAGGAGAAGGCAGAGCAGAAAGAAGAGGAGAAGGCGGAGCAGAAGAAAGAGCAGGAGGCAAAACAGAAGGAAGAGCAGAAGGCGGGGCAGAAGGAAGAGCAGGAGGCGGAGCAGAAGGAAGAGCAGACGGCGGAGCAGAAGGAAGAGCAGGAGGAGCAAGTGCGCCATCAAGACAAGTCCAGAGTTTAGTCAGAACGCAGTGGCAGAGTCAACTTTGGCAGCGGAGGCGATGATGCGAAAGCCAATGCCTGATAAAAGTCAAGGCGCAGGGAAGGGGGGTTTCTGGGAGATTGGGGACAGGTCCAGAAGGACACATGTCCACATTCTTTGGAGCCACAAGGTTGAAGCCTTTGCTTTGGAATGTGTAGACATATGCTATACTCAGGACCTGTTTCGGGCATAGGGAAGGACGGATTGTAATGCGTCGGCATGTAGCAGCGAAACAACGCGATTCCACTTTGGCATGTTAACCTCGTGGATGCAGGTCGACCCAACTTCAAACGATTCCAAACATATTGGATCGAAGGCGACAGTTCAACAGGGCCTTGCTGATTCACCCCGGCAAACAAGGCACGAGCCGCCAGCCCCTCTTTCTCGACTGCCTGTGCATACAAATCACCAAATTGCTTGTAGTCTCATCAGAAATATGTCCAAAGAGCCGTCTCCTTGACTCCTTTGGCAACTGCTGTCCTGAATCAGAGTGCGGCACACGCGTCTCTCCTTATCACTGTGGCACCTGCATTGATTTGACTCATTCGGGCCCCATCCTGAACACCGCAAGATGCCTACTGTAAACGGTCTGACAACGGGAGTGGTGAGCAGAAGGGTGTCAGGATAAATGCAGCCCTTGGGCCTTGTCAGAAACCATGAAGCTGAATGGTTGGAGCGTGACGTGCAACTGGCTGAGCTATTATCACCTCAGTTGCAAGACAAAACCCTTTGACTTGTTTTTTCCCTCGGTCGTGTTGCATTCTCTTCGCTTCCTTGGCTTCGGTGCCTGATCCGCAAAAGGGCAACTCGCGATCGACAGGTCTGTTTCCAACATGTCTGGAGTCTTCATGGTTGAGTAAAAATGGATGGCCAACCTTGCGTGTTGTGTTTGGAGTCCACTCAATCAGTTGTCCAAGCTGCACCGTCTCTCCAAGTCAGCCCGCGAAAACCGTTCTCGCCCAGCTTTCGGCAGGCCGGTCAGCTTCTTTCCGAATGGAGCCTTGGCGCGGAGTCGTAACACCGGCAACTACGATGTACACAGGTTTACCGTGGGACGATGAGTTGACAGTATATCATCTAGTTTCAAGAGGTCTCACGCAGAATTCTTGTGCAGCGGCGGTTTTTTTTAATGCGGCTACCTCAGTTGCACGTGAATAGCAGGTGTGCGAATGCTCAGTTTGTTTTATCGACAGTGCAAGCAGGGGTCTACACCTATCGCATTATCATTCAGGTACGACTTTTCCTGGCATCTTTTGAACGCCAAATTATCTATGTGACTCACAGTCAGATCAAGCACTGCAAGTCACCCAGTTGTGCGTCACCTCTTTTGTGGTTGATTCTGTACCAGCAATCGCCCAAAGCATTCCGCGCGTTGCTCCTCGATGAGCCTGCGATCATAGGCATCCTTTTTGGTTGTTTTGGTAGAACAATTAGCCCTGGTTTACCTGGTGGTTTAATCATCTACCAGGACCATCTATTTACCCTAAAAGGACACCTATGCCTGCGATGCTGCCGTCACGTAGCACGAAGACGAAGCATTCCCAGCAAGCTGACCTCACGTCACGGGACCGCGGATCAGGCAAGGGCACCAGGAGAGCACAGATCCTGTGAGGACGAATGACTGGGTTAACATGGTGTCAGTCCAGGAACATGTGACTCAGATGTATTGCCTTTCCACAATGGCCCTTTCCAATCAGTTTCTCCTGCATTCAGCTCAGCAACTGCCAATGCCATGAGTTTGTGTTTTCTGAGGACATGCGGAGAATTTTCGGAGCCTGTCCAGGCTTGCCTACAAAGACCAATGGAACAAACACCCGCAAAAACACGTCCCGATCTTTGGAGACGAAGTCTCGATTTGCAAGTTGCTCTAGCCGAGGAAGTGGAGCTGGCTCGCGCAAGCCGCTTTCCAAGAGAGGGAGCAGATCCCTTTGGGTGCTGAACGACGCAGACTTGTAGAGGGCACCATATTTTGTCACCAGGGAACCCGTTTCAGAAAATACTGTAATTAACAGCGCTGTTGCAAAAAAGGTGGTGACATGAACCTCCCTGGCAATGTATTCTCCCTACCCTCACCTGCAAGGGCCGCCTAACCTGCGGCTGACTAGTAGACTCTGAACGCCCTCGTACTCTTCGAGATGGACAAGTCTTAGCTCAATTTGTGGGTCGAGGAAGTCAGGGACCACTATTTTCGGAATTGGGAACTCTGGATGAGTAACCCCCTGGTTCATGTTGTGTGTGAAGGTGTCCCTCATACGATGCAGGGCTTCTGTTTACAAGACAGGGGTTTTTGGCATGGGGCTGGGCGAGCCCCCAAGGGTCCCGAGCCGGAGAAGACGGGGGGGACTGAGCTTGTTGCCATGGGGCTGCTCGATCAATAGGGAACGGGATGACTTGCTGATGGGACCTCAAGGACCAGTCTGGAGAGACAGGGTTGATGGGCCCACTTGATGGCCATCGTGTTTTGGATGGCTTGCGGTGCCAGAGTATGCTATGCTGAGGTCGGATAATGCCTTGAATTCGGTGTTTGCTCTGTGGCAAAGCGGCAGGATTGTCGCCAAATGATCGATTTCCCTGTGCGTTCCCTTCGTCAGCCAACATCATCTCCCCCCAAAAAAGACTATAAAGAAAGACCCGCCCATTTGAGAAAATGTCCCCCTCTTGTCCCTTTCCCCTTTCCTTCGGAGCGGACTTCCAATGCAAACCCAGCACGAACCCTTCTATGTCTAATCATGCCGCACCTAGATGCCGGCGTCAGATTGTATTAATGAGGGCGTGGCCGTATCGGCAGACTTCAACAAGTTGTTTTAGGAGCCCGAGCAAGAAGAGCAGCCAACTCTGAAAAGAGGGGCAACAACAGGCCTTTTCTCTTCAGACCATTCCGGGCGATGCCCGCACACGCGTTGACACGAATGACAATTAAGCGCATCCTGGGCACTTACAGTTGCGCACATCCTTCAAAGTGACTTCAGCAAAAGAAAGAAGCCTGCTACCTGAAAGTGAGCAAAAATACACCAGGACTCACTGAAGTATGGGGGCTGCAAAGAACAAAGCTCAGGTAATCCCCGCCCTCACAGTGGATAAAGCACTGGCTTTATGCCGCAACCTTGATTCTGTTGGTTTCAGGGACCCTCGATTTCAAGGCTAAACTAAACTGGTTCCCCCAAAGCCTCCAGCGTTTAAGGGGATTCCGGACGAACACCTGCATCTGATCATTAAAATGCGCAGCATTTACCTGCTGGACTCGCGGCGGCCAATTCTTGCGGACATCAGCCGATTTGCCAAGTGATTCGGGGGGGGGGGGCAACAAGAGGCCTCCGTGCTGGCCTGCTTTGGCCGGGGACCGCAAGCTGATGGAATAAATCATAAAACGCGGTCGGCGGCCCTTGGTGTGTGTGTGTGTGTGTGGTGTGTGTGGTGTGTTGTGTGTTGTGTGTTGTGTGGTGTGTGTGTGTGTGTGGTGTGTGTGTGTGTGTGGTGTGTGTGTGTGTGGTGTGTGTGGTGTGTGTGGTGTGTGTGGTGTGTGTGGTGTGTGTGGTGTGTGTGGTGTGTGTGTGTTGTGTGTTGTGTGTGTGTGTGGTGTGTGTGTGGTGTGTGTGTGTGTGGTGTGTGTGGTGTGTGTGGTGTGTGTGGTGTGTGTGGTGTGTGTGTTGTGTGTTGTGTGTTGTGTGGTGTGTGTGTGTGTGGTGTGTGTGTGTGTGTGGTGTGTGTGTGTGGTGTGTGTGGTGTGTGTGGTGTGTGTGGTGTGTGTGGTGTGTGTGGTGTGTGTGTGTTGTGTGTTGTGTGTGTGTGTGGTGTGTGTGTGTGGTGTGTGTGTGTGTGGTGTGTGTGGTGTGTGTGGTGTGTGTGGTGTGTGGTGTGTGTGGTGCGTGTGGTGTGTGTGGTGTGTGTGTGTGTGTGGTGTGTGTGGTGTGTGTGGTGTGTGTGGTGCGTGTGGTGTGTGTGGTGTGTGTGGTGTGTGTGTGTGTGTGGTGTGTGTGGTGTGTGTGGTGTGTGTGTGTGGTGTGTGTGGTGTGTGTGGTGTGTGTGGTGTGTGTGTGGTGTGTGTGGTGTGTGTGTGTGTGTGGTGTGTGTGTGGTGTGTGTGTGTGTGTGTGTGTGGTGTGTGTGTGTGTGGTGTGTGTGTGGTGTGTGTGTGTGTGTGTGGTGTGTGTGTGTGTGGTGTGTGTGTGGTGTGTGTGGTGTGTGTGGTGTGTGTGGTGTGTGTGGTGTGTGTGTGTGTGTGTGTGTGTGTGTGGTGTGTGTGTGTGTGTGTGTGTGTGTGGTGTGTGTGGTGTGTGTGGTGTGTGTGTGTGGTGTGTGTGTGTGTGTGTGTGTGTGTGTGGTGTGTGTGGTGTGTGTGGTGTGTGTGTGTGTGTGGTGTGTGTGGTGTGTGTGTGGTGTGTGTGGTGTGTGTGGTGTGTGTGGTGTGTGTGGTGTGTGTGGTGTGTGTGTGTGTGGTGTGTGTGTGTGGTGTGTGTGTGGTGTGTGTGGTGTGTGTGGTGTGTGTGGTGTGTGTGGTGTGTGTGTTCGTGTGTTCGTGTGTTCGTGTGTTCGTGTGTTCGTGTGTTCGTGTGTTCGTGTGTTCGTGTGTTCGTGTGTGTCTGTGTGTCTGTGTGATCAGTGTATTGGTTGGGCTGGACTTTTCAAGAACCTCAAACAAATGCCAATTGAGTCAGTTTGGTGTGTTTTGCACGGTCGGTGCTGTCGGCCGGCTTTTGTTGTTCTGGCACGTTTCCTGCTGCAGTGTTCGTTCTGTTTGTCCACAGTGGGGGAACAGGCAAGGACAACACTTCATCTAGCAGGTTTGTATGGGTGTGTGTCACATTTGGTTGTTGCCAGAGTAGGCAAGATAAATCAGAAGCAAAGCGGAGTGAATTGGTCTAGGCCATTCAGAATGTGGATGTTCAATTCTATTTGAGAATAACTGAGATTCCACAAGAGGTCCAACCTCTTACTGGAAAGGTGCAAGTACTCCTTGTGTACTTTGACGAACAATCACGCAATGTTGGAAAGCGTGGAAAAGCTGAACGAAGGAACAAGCAATCTAGCCAAAGTCGCAGTCATAGAAATCCCTTCCAAACCTCTCAGCACGTCTCGGATGGAAACAAGGGGATTTGGACATGTAGCTGTGGGTCAATAATCGGTACCCAAAATGGAACCCTGGTAAATGGACGCATGGACTAAAACCTGCGGTCTCATAGTGGTTTGATTTTGACCCATACCCATGTGCGTTTCTCGAATTCAGAGGTCGATTTCTAAATTTGCCGGAGCAGGTGACCCTCGGCTCAAAGCAGGTCAACTCAGTTCGGCTAAGTGCCAGTAGGTCCTTGGGGCAAGATGGATGATCCTTACGCTGCCCAGCTCGTGGATGTGCGAGCTCAGTTCAAGCTCTAATAGGCCTTGATGGGTCTCTCACTTCAGGCCGTGGACTTCTTGTGAGTTTTGCAGATCAAGCATTCGGCCGGTTTTTTTTTGTTGACAAGTGTTACCCTGAAGTTTGGCGCCTTGAACCATTTCGCATCTACCAAGCCATAGTGTCCAGAAGAGCCTGGTTTGGGATCGGCAGCGAATGATTGTCCATTGCACCCCCATTGCGGCAGTGCGGATAATGCACCTCAGACCCTGCGCCTGAGCGCCTGGAAAAGACGAGACCTTCCGTTCCCCGGAAGAGGGGGGGGGGTGGATGTCAATGTCAATGCGTTTCAAACATGAACTGGGAAGCCATATTTGGCTGTGGGTCAAAACAGGGCACCCAAAATAAATTGCCCTGCAAAACGGAACCTTGACCAAAACCTGCGGTCCCCTGGTGGTTTAATGCTGCCGGCCTTATCCACATTGGGGTGCCCCTGTGTTCACCCGGAGCCGCGGCCTGTCATGGCTTGAAGTGGCCGCCCGCGAGCCGAAGCCGCGAGCCGCGTAGCGCCCGCAGGCGTACAAGAAGGCGAATCGCCCAGACCTCTCGCTGCAGATGATTGAAAAACTGACGCCCGGAGCCCGAGCTGAGAATTGCCTTCGCTTGGAACGCGGGTTTGGCGTGAGGTAGCCCATGGTCTAACGTTGTGTCTTGCTTTTTTCCGCAAGAGGAAGCTGATTGACTTTTTTGGGGTTTCACCCCAAACCCCTATTTGGTTCACCCCAAACCCCTATTTGGCAGCAAGCTTGGCCGGGTGTTTTACAGCTGGGACTCTGGCACTGAAGTACTGAGTTGCGGGGGAGAGTTGCTATTAATAAAGGGCTGATGATTTCAACGCATGTCACCTTTGAAGGGTAAAATGGAATTATGTACTGTAGCCCTTTGTCAGCGGCAAGATCTGTGGGGTCTAGATCAGAACCTTGACTTTTACTCCAAGTCGTGGACCCCAACTCACTAGGCAACTGGGATGATCTTGGCGAGGGGTCGCAATTTTGGACTTGAAGTATCTGGTGGCTTTGTGGTTGAGCTTAATATGGGACATTTGGTGCGCGGCCGCAGAATTTGAGCCAACTGGTTCCTGGAGGCACAGTCCTTTGTCAGTTCAACGAAAGTTGCAGGCCCTGCGTTGATATTGCTTGACCTGAAGTCAAAGAAGGAATTGGTGTTCACCAATCAGCAGCCACACATGGCCCAGCAACTTCAGCCGAACACTCTCGATAGCAGAGAGTTTGCAATCAAGTGGTAGGGTAAGGAGTTGATTTCTGAGTTGCCGCTATATCTCAATATTCTGGCCTTCCAAATAGTGACTTTAATTTGGCTTTGACCATCCACCCCGAAAGCGGGGAGGGGCGGGGGGGTTCTTGCAGGAGCCACACAGTTTGGGCGGTGTTGGGCACTTTGAAGGTCTCAAAGGCAGAAGTGACAACTGCGTGGCTAGAACAGAGCAAGTAGACCTGCCAGAGTGTGGCAGGTTTGCTTCTGTTTCAGAACAGGCCCGACCCGTTGCAAGGTTCCCTACCTGCAAGATTTTCATGGCACTGAAGATCAGCCAAGTGGCAGTGGATGATGTCCGTCCAGACACTGGCCCAGCGGCAAACCCAAGCTTGCGGGTATGTCAGTGGCAAACTGACGTGGTCAACTCGGAGTATGCGTGCCTTCACGTTGCTTGACACAAGCCTGAGTTTCCATGTGCAAAAATATGGCCATGTCTTTCGGACATCAACTAGCCAAGTTGTTGGGTAATCAAGTGTTTAGTCAGAACTCATATGCGGCAGGTAGCTTAGGGTGGCCCTGACCACCAACAGATATCACACGCTCAAAGATGACGCCTCCTTCCACCAGTGGAAATGGTCAGAGCCCCCCCGTCCCCCCCCCCAACCCCCCCCTGCCCAATAAACCTCAACACTGCCCTTCAAATGCTGGCCGACCCCGTTTGACCAGGCACAATGCGGTGGTGGAGAGACGGTTCAAGGACATGCCGCAATCTCCGCATTTTTCAGGGGCATTTCAAGGGGGAGGGTATGAGTAAAAAAAAAAAAAACGGCCCCTTTCCTTGAAGTTGGTACGGATGTCATCGACGCATAGGCCCTCAGGGAGTTTACACCATGCGGCTCCTGTTGGAGCCATGGGTATGGGTTTGACCATAGAGATGTGTGACCGTGCCGGGTGCAAGGGCCTGTTCAAACCGGCTGCCCCTCGCCATGGTTCCATCTGCGCCAATAGACGATTTCAGTTGGTGTAGGTGTCGGGTCTTGTTGGCGAGTTGTAGAGAGGACTTTACAAAAACACCAAACATTTGCCAACCAATCACATGGATGGGCGCGGCTGAATCACTGAAGGTTTGCACAAGCTGGATCAGAAATGAAGCTTTTTCTTGTTCCACCAGCTTCAAAAGAACGCGTATCCTCTCCGCTTTGGCGGACACCCTGTGTTTCAATGAACCAGACTCATGTGTCATTCTCAGGAGCAGCGACCGCCTTGTCAGTCCTTGGGCTCAAGGACTGGTGCAGATGCTCCCAATATTGACCCGGGAATTAACCGCAGGCTGTCCCGGTGAAGAAGGAATCCCTCGCTTTTTGGGGGACACCCCAAAAAGTCGACCAGGTTGATTCATCCGTGGTCGGCATCATCTCCTTATTTATCTCACATGGACCTGCGTGGAAGATCGTGGAAGAGAATGTGAAACCAGAAGAAAGGTCAATATCAGCTTCCTTCTGGTTATCCCTGCTAAACTGGGACCTTGAAGTGAGGTCGGGTCTCCGCGGACCAGGATCCTTCCAGGAATGGCAATTGAAAGGCATCACCAATGGATTTTCATTCAGTGGATGCTTGCGGGTCTCGATTTCCACCTCTCCCTTCGAGAATTCGGAGAACTGAGAACATCCCAGCCTGTCACGGACCAGATCCCCCCTACTCAACTCCCTCCCCCCTTCGCCCATCTCCCCATCTCAAGAAAACGAGTCGGCCCTCGCCCCTTTGGCCCTTTGGCCGATTGGCCCTTCAGCCCTTCGACGCCATGGACGCCACGGACGAAGCGGCGAAGCTGCAGAAGCTGAGCATGAAGCTGGCGGATCGGCTCCATGGCGTGGAAGGCAAGGCACGGATCCACCGGACGAGCCGGATTCACGGGGGCGGTTGTGCGGGTTCTTTGGGTTCCGCCTTCCCAAGCGGTGGGGGGTGGTGGTTCATGGCTTGGCGCTTGTCGAGAGGGGGTGTTGGAGAGCTTCTTGTGGTGAGGGGCTCCCAGACCTTGCACTTTACCAGCCTGACACCGGTCAAGGCGCCACCTTTTACTTTCCCGAACCGGGCTTGTCGCCGCAGTTGCTTTGTTTCTTGCGTATAGCACAGTCTTTGAGCTCAAAATCGGCAAGCGGCCGTTTGGCCATGAACCCAAGGCTAAATGTATACGTCCAAAAGTAAGCCCACGGCAGCTTTTTTTTTCTATAACTAAGCAGTGATAGATCATCACCTCATTCGCCACGGGTTCATGTCAGGGGTTCCTTTTTGGGATACGAACTACGTTGAGCTTTTGAAGGAAGTTTGTGGCTCCGGTGACTCCAGGCAACCCAACGGACCTCTTCTGTCGCTTCATTGACGAGGAGAGGTGGCTGTCCATGAGCGTGCTGCTGATGGATAAGAGTCCACTGGCAGACATAGGTGTCCTTTTTGGTTGGTTTGCTTAAAAAGAGGGCCCTGCTTTAGATGGGGCTTATTCCATTTACCAGCGCCATCGATTTTTCCAAAAGGCCACCGGTGCTGGCAGAAGGATGGGCTGTTCTTGAACTGCTTGCATTTGCAAGATCAGCGTAGGCCAATTACGAAGTCGCAATTGCCCGAACAAAAGGGGCTCAAGACATGGGCATCTCAAGATTGTGGCACCGCCAAAATGGCGGTGGGATTGTGCAAAACGGCCTCAACATGATTCTAAGCCCGCAAATAGATCTAAGAGGGGATCACTTTCTGATGAGTATGGTCTGCCGGATAAGTCCAAATTTCACATGATACAAGTGGAGATTGTTGCATGTCATGGCCTTTTGTTGACCTTGGGGCGAGCAACTACATTTTGACCCACGCGAAATGTACTCCCTGCTTTTGGTCTTTCGATTTAGATTTCCCACCCCTAAAAAGCGATGTCTATATGAGTCTGAACTGGTTTATGGCTGGTGGGGTGCTCTTTTCCTTGAAACAGATATCAATCCTTGCCCTCCCTCAAGCTTGCGAAACCAAGTCCCCATGGCGGCTTTCATGTTGGCACGTCAGCTGCCGTTTGTTTTGCTAGCATACAGGGGGGTGTTGGCCGATCCCAACCCAGTGGAGTGGGTCATTTGATGTGTACATCCGGCCTCCCATCCCCGCGCTTGATGGCTTCATTTCCTTCGGTCGCTCTCTTGGACTTGACCAGTACGCATTCTAAACTGCACCCAAGCAGCCCACCCCGCTCACCGCAAAGAGTGGCGAGGCGTGGCCTGTGAAGCTGGGTCATGCATTTGTATGTATGACATACAATGGTTACATGAAGGCATGCATACACTCACGCACACAAACACATTTACATAATATATACACGTACACATACACATATACACATACGTACGTATATGCACACACACACAGACACGTATACGCACGCACGCACCCACGCACGCACGCACGCACGCACCCACCCACCCACCCACCCACGCACCCACGCACCCACGCACCCACGCACCCACGCACCCACGCACCCACGCACCCACGCACCCACGCACCCACGCACCCACGCGCGCACGCGCGCATGCGCGCACGCACGCACGCACGCACGCACGCACGCGCGCGCGCGCACGCGCGCACCCCGGCGCTCCCACACACACACACACCCGCATACACGCACATACAAACATGTGAGCGGAGTTGTTTTGTTCTTCTTCTTGTAGTAAGGAGGCAAAAGGAGAGTGGACAGGACATATCAGGCCCCGCGTAAGCATATTACTGCACTCGCGTATGCGCGCGTAGCCACTTTTGGACAGTCAGCTGGGGAGCTCCTCGCGTAGGCGCCGCGTAGGCTCGACTCGACATGTTGCCCGGAGGTGCGAGCATACGAGTTTTAGCAAGAAACGCACACTGCGTAGGCACTTTGAGTGCAAAACTCCAACCGCGTAGGCTCGCGTAGGCGTTTTAAGCCTGACATTCACCTCGCGTAGGCCACTCCGCACGGTATTTGAACATGGCGTAGGCGCCGGCGTAGGCATCAGCATTACCTTCCCAAAAACAACTCTACTCATGTGTGTATAATGTATGCTTGTATAATATATATATACATTATATATATATATATATTCACAGAGAGACAGACATACAGACAGACAGACACACAGAACGCGCGACCAACAGGGACAGACAGACAGACACGGACAGACAAGCAGGCGGCAGGCAGGTAGGCAGGCGGACAGACTGACACGCAGCCACACAGACACACAGACACCCAGATACATACGCACAACATTGTTATACATATACTGTTACATGCACATACATACACCTACGTACACACATACTTTCACCTGCATACACGTACATACCAATACATACACATACATACACATACACATAGACATACATACACATACATACACACACACACACATCCACATACAGCCACATACATACGCATACAGACACATACATACTCAAATACAAACATAAACATACATGCACATACATACGCATACACACGCACACACGTACAAATGCCTATACAAGTAAACACATAGATACGCATATATGCACATACATCCACACGCATACACATAGACACACACACCATACATACACACGCATACACTTACATACACATAAATGCATATCTACATATTTGGCTGCTACATTTGCATATCGATGCATGCATGCATGTGTGCTTTGCGTTGCCATGCCATGCCATGCCAGACTTGCAACCCCCGAAGTTCCACTCGCAGAGGATGATTGTTCGAGTTGGCAAAGGATGCAACATCGGGGTGTTCTTGTAGCATATAGACATGCCATACAGGCGTACACACGTATGTGTATACACATACATGGATGATGTTCAGCACCGTCTAGGATACGTGTTTGCAATCTGCTTGATATCATGAGAACGAAACACAAAAATGTTCAAGGAGCCGGACAGAACCCATTGCCTTGTCAAGCCAGCAGGATGAGAATATGGCCTAGGGGTTGAATTGAGCATGGAAAGCACTCCCAAACCCACCATGCTTGGTTACACCAGATCCAAAAGTGTCTTAGAACAAGCCACAAACGCTTCATAGGCTTCGATTTTCTCAATGCCCCGAGGCCTCCGTCGCACTTCCTTCCGGGACGCCCCGGACCTGCCAGACCACACCGGCCCTTTCAGCCGCGCGAACTGCGCGTATCGCTATCTCCTGCAAGCAGCCGAGGCCCATGAGGCAAACCGCGGTGCGGCGAGCCGCTCGAAACCTCGCGACCCTTTGGTTAACCTTTTAGTTCTGGGTCCTTTGGGCAACTGAGGCTAGCCCTCTAAGAAAAAGAGAGATGTAGCTGGTGGAACAATAGCCATGAAGTGTGCCAATCCATCGGTTGCCGCTACCCCATTATGATAGGCACGAACACCTAGCCAGCAACGTAGTAGGGATTGGAATGAAATCAGTGAAGGCAAGTGTTGGATTTGTTGATTGAACATTGAAAGGCACAGTTGAAATGGCAATTTGAAATCTGAGTTTATTGTTTTGGTCAAGGCCCCTGGTACAAAATCAGATAGTCGATGCGACATTTGTGAGCTCAGTTGGGAGATTAGGGGTCTGGAAAAGTCATATTTGTTTCTGGGTGCATGTGATAGTAGGGTGGAGCGGTTGTTCTCAAGGAGTTTTTATATTGCTGCTTTTGGTGGTTTGAGGCATAGCGTTTGGTCTGAACATTTTAGTTCACTTTCCAGTTGGGGGGTAATGTAGGGGGAAAAGGGGGCCCGCGGTGGTTGGAGTCAACGGGTGAAGCTGGGTGATGCACATTACTGACCTTGTAGAAGTGAGAACCTTGGCGACACGGTTCACCAGCAAGTTGCACAGAGATGAAGTGGTTGCATGATTCGCTTCGGGGGCTAGGGGCATTTGCGAGGGGGCTGTTGCTGCCTTTCAGTTTCACTCAAGGGTTTTGGGAGGGCTTGGGAGCGTTTGGGATTGGAAATTGTGGCTGAGAGGTTTGACATGGCGTTTTGTCGTGATCTAGAAACAGACCGCTGAACAAAGCTGAACATGTTGATGAGGTTCTCGCAAGAGTTCTGTCTGACATTGCCTTTAGCCGCTGTGCTTGCAAGAAACCAGGAGAATGGCTGAGCGGACCTTGATAATTTGTTCGACTCCAGATTGCCCATTCCAAGCAAAAGGTCTTGATACAAAATCAAGCGGGGCTGAGTACATTTCTTGCTTGCGGGATTGGTTGTCAGCGATCTTTGGTCGATTTGCCACGAAGTCCCTGAAAACCAGGGACGGATAGCTTCCAGGGAAATAGGGCTAAATGATTGCCAAGATTTGGCACCTGTATCACGACTGAGTTTGGTCCAAGCACCTAAACCACCTTCCAAATGTTTAGGCCCTTGTCGTAGGAGCTCTTTTTGTCGCAGGATATCTCGGTGAAGCGTGTGCCGCCGCGGACGTTTCTGCGCTTGAACCCCAAGAAGATGCCGGCGATGGTGGAGCAGGAGCGGATCGGGCTTCCTAGCTTACAGCAGGAACCCAAATGCCTTTTTGTAGAGGTTGTTTTTTTGGAGGACCCCTTTTGCGTGTTCTACGTATGTGCAGGAGCCTGCAGCAAGGAGGCGTTTCTTGGAACAAGTCATGACCCGTGAAAACACCGCAAAACAGTGAGAAATTGAGCGAACACTGATTTTGCTCCTGGTTTGGGGAGTTGTTTAGGTTTGTGGTCAATCAAAACTGCTGGATGCGAAAGTTTTGCAACATCGATCCACGCTGGATAGATATGTTTCGTGTTTGATATTGAAGAGTTCTGCCGAATCAAAGCATGTTCACTGTGGGTGGGGTTTTGCGCAGTCAATGTTTGCTCCCCTCCCAACTGAAACAGTCTGACGAGAAGAGAAGCTATCAAAATCAGCGGATACTCCGTGAGCCCCTCGAGACTGATTGTGGGGGGGTCCTGTTTGTTTGCAGACAAAATTACATGCAGGTAGGATGTCGCCAGGGTTAGGTTCTGTTCTGAAGCTGGCGACCGTCGCCTTCCCAAGTGTTTGCCACGTCCTCAACACGAAACATGGGATCAACAATTTGTAGCCCCCAGATTTGTCAAAAGAGTCATTTTCTTTGGTCCTCTCCTTTGGCTTCTCGGCTGCTCATGTTGGCCGGCCACCGTCAGACCATGGAGCGCTTGCAAGATGTGAAGCCTGCGCCTGTAGTGAAGGTTGCTCCTCGGATGAAAGCGCTTGGTGAAATGTCTTTGCGCTCAAGACTCACTGGCAATACTGACAGAACAGATTCTGGCGTGGCTGTTGTTATTTCGGCAATTCAAGTTGTTGAGCTTTCACTGTAGGGATCGTCACGACCTGTGGGAAGGCGGTTCAAGCATCGGTTGCTAGAAAAAATGTCCATCGCTTCCACTTTACAAACCAGCTCACGTGGTTGTGCTTCGGGTTGGTGCACGCAAAACTACCATGGTGGCCACGGATGGCTTTTCTTGCCTGCCGCCGTTTGTTTCCGAGCCTTTTGAGACGGCACCCCGACACCTGCTCCGTGTCTCACTTGATGCTTGGATATGTTGAGTCTTTTGCGTGGTGCAGCAACTTGAAATTATTTAGGCGGCACCCCAAAATCAGTGATGGTTGAGTCTCAAAACGGTTGAGTTTTAATCTAATAATTACTCTGCGTTGGTACGTCACTCGCAATCAGCATGATTGCAGCACCCACTGTTATCAAATAGTAAACATGTCATCAATGTGGTTGTGCTGTGCCGACATGCTGCAGAGACAGCTGCCTTGTGGTGTTTCACATTTGAGAACTAGAGCTTCAGCCCCGTGCGTTTGAGAAGGGCCTACCGACACTCCCATCCTGAGGGGCGGTTTCATATGTCTACAAGAACACTGCCAATTGTGAACTAGACAGCAGTCATGTGTCAAGTCATGTATATGACTGTGACTATGTGTCTTAAGAAGCTGCGCAAGGCAATGCCCCTTGCCAATGGAATTTGGTGTAGCCCTTGGTTTCCCAAGGACCATGGCAACAGAAACTGCAAGGGCGAGCTGGGGCATGTGGTGTCCAAGAAGCTGGGCCGTCCCATCGCCAAGGAGGACGTCAGGCGAGAGTCAGTTCACCAGGGACCTGTGATGCTTGTTGCACCTCGGAAAGTGGCAGCTTTGTAAGAACCAGCAAGTTGAGAACTTTGGGCTAAAGTGTTAACCGTAGGTGGTCGCTTGTCTTGACTCTTTGTAAGTGTCCACTTGGGCCACCATTTTGGCTCAAGTGGGCACTTCCCTTCTGTCTTGGAATCTGAAATTTCTCATTCCCCTCCTATCAAAGCCATGTACACCCCCGCCTATGCCGGTGCCGCGGTTGCAGAGGCTAAGGCGAAGGCAAAGGCATCCATGGCGAAGTACCTGGCAAGCCTTGTGAAAAAGGAGGAAGAAGGTTGGACCGTCCTGGCGGCTGAGGTCCCTCAGGCACCGGACGAACGGTTCTTCTCCAGCGCCGACGAGCTGGAGCAAGCCCCACTCATCCCAGCCAAGCGTAAGGCCGAGGACGAGCTGATGGCGGACTCCCCCCCTGGGGTGGCGCAGGTGCCGAAGGCCCTGACACGCCCCCCAGGGGCGTTCCTGGAACTTCTCGACCCTCCAGAGCCGGATGTTCCCATGGAGGAACTCCTGGCGGAAGACGAGGAGGAGCCCCCGATGGAGGAACCCCTGGCGGAAGATGAGGTGGACCCGATGTCCGACACCAAGTGGCAGGGACGCCAGGACCTGATGGAAAAGGCCAGGGCGCAGGCGTCCTCGGAGGGGGATGAGGACCCCGCAGCCCCCCCGCCAGGGGGAAGCGTCTTCACCAAGGCCCTCAAAGTCTCTGAGGGCCTTTACCAATTCAGTGCGGACCAGATGGCGGGCGACTTCCCGTGTTTCGATGCGACCACGGCCGCCAGGCTCCGCCGACTGCAGGCCAAGGATGTCCAGCGGCTCCTGACAGGCTTTGAGGGCCCCCAACTCAAGCAGGGGGGCCTGGAGCGCGTGGTGGAGGCGTTCTACATCGCCAAGATGAAGTATGAGCATGAGGCCCTGCTCAGCACCCCAGGACAGAAGGTTGGCAAGCGCGCTGGCCTGGGGTATGGGGGCCTGGAGAACCGCCCCCTGGGTAAAGAGCCCGCATCCTGGATCTGCCCCTGCTGCACCATGCCCTGGGTGAAGAAGGGCGCCAGGAAGTGTATGGGGTGCGGCAAAAAGACGGAGCCCATCGACACGGCGTCCAACTTGGCCACCCTGGAAATGGCGGGCACGCACTGGCAGCTGACAGTGGATGACCAGGGCAATGCGGTCTGGACGGCGGCCCGGTCCGCAGGTGCCAATGGCCCTGATACGGACCGGGCCCGCGACCTCAAGCTCAGCGCCTCGGTGGATGTCAGCGAGCTGGCCACCGACCCGATGGCATGCGAGAACCTGGACCAGGCCAGCTTCTCATTTTGTTCCCTCCTCGGTCCGGGCGGTGATCAGGAACTGCCCCATGGAGCTGGACGAGGATTTCCTGACGGCCCCAATGGGGGAAAGGCCCCCGTTGCCGGGCGACAAGGAAGAGGGCCAGGAGTGCAGGGCCTTCCACCCGTCGGCAGTGAAGGCCTTCAAAATCCAGACCCGGCTCAACGCCACCACCATCGCCCAGGAAGAGGCCAAGAAGGCAGACCAGGTGGCAGCGGTGGAGCGATCCGCGGCGGTCCTCCACGAGCTTCAAGGAGGGGCCATCGATGGAGGAGGCGATGGGGGCCAACTCCTCAAGAATTTGGACTTGGATCTCTTCCGCGAGAAGCTGCTGGATAAGCTGGGCGCGGACTGGGGGAGGCCCACACCGGAGCTCCTCCAGGCCCAGACCACTGCGGAAGAGGCGAAGGCAAAGCACCAGGCCAGACAAGCGAAGGGCGCCCTCGAGACCAGAATGCTCGAGCCCATCAAGCCTCCATTCAGTGCGTGGCCTAGCGAGGTCCGAGTTGCCATTGAGACAGGGGTCTTTGAGCCGACCACGGCATGGAGGGATTTCAGCATGGACGACCTCACGTCCCTCACGGACTCTTACCTCGAAGCCAAGGCGGTCATCTCGCTGGGGAGGAACCCCTTTCCGGCGGCACTCCTGGCAGATCTGCCGGATCTGGCGGGGATCCCCATTCCAAAGGCGGGGGGCTCTGGTGCGGCGCGCCCAGGTGCCGAGGGCCCTGACAGGCAGCCCACCATCCCCCCATCTTCGGGCTCTGGTGCGACGAGCTCAGGTGCCGAGGGCCCTGACAAGCCGTCCGCCACCCCGGGGGGCCTGGACACCCAGGACCCGGAGGTGCAGCTCGCGGTCCTGCGCTGGATGATGAGCAAGCGTGTCGGAGAGGTCCGCATCTTTGCGGGCCGCTGGGTCCGACGACCGGGGCCCGTACACGTCCCGGACTGGGCCAACAACCTCACCAAGGTGAATCCGGAGGCGCTGGAAAAGGGTACGCATCCCAGGAACCACCAGGCGGGTGGACTCCCATGGGCCAGGTACTCCGTTGAGGAGCTGAACCAGCAGGCCAAGGCGGGGGACCGACCATACCCCGAGGACCTGCGATCCATCTTCTGGGCGGCCCCCCACGATCCGGAGGAGGACTTCCACTGGGCGCGCCAGATCTCGTCCTGGACACTCCCAGGCTTGCTGGGGATGTTTGGTCACAGCTTCACTCTGCGCCAGCTCTGGGGAGTCTGGGAGTCTCTGCCATTGCTTCAGGGCCCTAGACAGCGGGGCCCGAAGAACAAGGCCCAGAATCAGATCCGCCTGGAAGGCTGGGAGACCCTGAAGGAAGATGCTCGGTGCTTCCTGAAGGAGGAGGGCCTTCCGTTTCCGCAGACAGGACCGGAGTGGCGCCTGGTCTACCGGGCCATGGGCAAGGTCCTTGCGGCCCGGGCCTTCCTCACGGACACCCCGGCGGAGGTAATGCAGCTCCCGGTCCAGGACGTGGCGGACTCCAAGGAACAGATGATCCTCCGGGCGGTATGTGATGAGCGCATATCGGTCCCGGTGGAGAGTCTCCAGCAGTTCCCAGAGGTGTACCAGGCCCTCATGGACCGCATTGGAGGCCCGGGGGCCCTGGCGGAGGTGAAAGTCAACTGGCGCTGCAACACGAAGCAGTGGTGGGTCGGCGCAGTCCCCGACTCAGTGGCCCCCTCCATCTACCGCAAGCTCGGATACACCAACGACATGATCAAGTTGATGGGCCTGGACCCCTCCGCCCCCGGGTGCCGGACAGGTGCCGATGGCCCTGACATCCGCCCCAGGGGAGGAGAGGGCGATGAGGGGATCGTCTACCCCCCCATCACATCGGACAACGTCCACGGCGTGGTGGGCAAGGATTACAAGAAGAAGAACTTCTCGGCAGAGACGAAGCACGTCTTCTGGGCGCACATGGAGTGCGGCCTGGTTCTGAGCTCAGTCACCCCATGGGAGCTCATCCCCAAGACGAAGGGGGAGACCCGGGGGGGCTATATGTGCAAGTACTGCAAGGGGTACTGGCGCGCCGGGGGAGGGGGCACTCGCCTCCTCCAGATCCGGGCCGGCAAGGCCATCCTTCAGCTGGTGCTGGACGAGCCGCCCGATGGACTGTACAACCGCTGGGTCAAGGAACGGCTGGAGTTCTACCGCCGGGTAGAGCCGTCTGCCCCGCTGCGGGATGTCTCCGTGGTGGACCAGAAAGTCCCACGGTTTAGGTTCAGCCACGTCACCCAGACCGGCCATGTTTCAGATGCCATCTGGGAGCTGATTCTCCGGAACCCGGAGGCGGCGGCGCTCAAGCGCATTGACGACATTGCCAAGGGGGCCGTGTGATCATGCAGCACTGCGGCCATCCGGAACGGACTCGCAGGGCACCCCGGGGGAGGACAGCTGCCGATGGCGCTGATATCCCCCCCGGGCACAGCACAGGCCTTGACCTGTACCAGGCGAGAAAAATGGGCGCGCTTGGGCTGGTCCGGAGTGCGCCTGGGCTCCCCCCCTCGTTTGGTTTTTCCCTTTCCGTGGAGGCTCCCCGGGTCCCCCCCCCGTTTTCGGGTTTGGCTTTCCGGGGTTTTGGGGCCCCCCCCTGTTGTTGGGTTGGGGTTGGCGCCTAGGGATTTGGCTCCGGGCTCGAGTGGATCATGATGATGTGGAGGCCCCGCCTCCCTTCCCCGTTTGGAACGACCTTCCTAGGGGCCCCAACCGCGGTCCAGTTGATTTTGCATGACCTTGGATTTGCACCAGTGCAGTCGGACGGGGAAATCCTCGTGGCGTGCTGCCTGGAATGGGTCAAAAAGGACCAGGTTGCCAACCCGGATGCGGTGGTCTTCGACCCGCGACCGTGGACACGAATCGTGGGGATGGCACCCGACGATAACCATGTCCTGGTGGCCTCGGACACCTACAACTTGATCCTCGCAAGGATACTCGGCTCCCAACCACAACCGCTGGAGGAGGCGGATTTGGAGCTCGCTACTAAGACCCTGCAGCAACTTCTGTTTCGTGCGGCAGGCGCTAGACAATCGTACACCTATTCTCCACTGGAAATGGAACAGGCCATCCGGGACCGTGAGGAGTGGATCCTCTCCGGATCGATTGAGGCCCCGGATGTCCTGGCAGTGGCCAACAAGTGGCGGCATTGGAAACCAGGGAAGATCAAAACCCAACTGCCGACATCCCAACGAGCGTTGGAACAGCACTTGAGGGCCAGGTGGCTGGAACGCCTCCTGGGCTACTTCATTCCCTTCCGCCACCAGATCCCCTACATGCACCAGGTGATGGGGGTCAAGGAGCTGGAGGAGTTTGGCCACCTTTTCGGAGATGCCCGTTTCCGGACCATCCGAGCACATTGCTTGGCCTATGAGGGCATGCGCAAGATCGGCTTCCAGAACCTCCCCTGGACGGCCGGGGACGTACGGCACCTCATGAACCAGGCGGTCACGCTGGAGGTCACCCCGGCGAAGCTCCAGAAGTGGTGGGGCACTTTAAAGTGGCTCTCCATTAAACTCGGCATGCTCAACGTTGACGAACACAAACAGCTCCTGGCAAAGCGAAAAGCCATCCAAGAGACATTGGTGGACACCCAGGTCAAGCCACAGCGTAAAGCGGTGGTTCCGACCCGGGCGATTGTTTGGGCCCTGGAACAAGGGGCGGAAGGGAGCCCCTCGGAGAACCGGGTCCCGGAATTGACCAAAGCAGTAGACAGGTACATTATGGCGATGGCCAGGTTCAACCTAGCCTGCAGTGCTCGCTTCAACGACGTGCAGCACACCTCGCCGCAGACGGTCAGGTCCACGAGCAACACCCTGGAGCTGCTCGCCTGGCAGACAAAGACCACGTCGGCAGTGGCCATCAAACGGAACCCGGTCCCGCTCATCGCCCCATTATTCTCTTTCTCGGGAGCCAGATGGTGGATCCCCTTGGAAAAGTGGTGGAAGAGATTCAGGGCCTCGGAGGAGTTTCGCGAGATGGACTACCTGATCCCCACGATCAATAAGGACAGGACGGGTTTCATCCCCCGCCCAGGCACCCCAGACAGGTCCCTGAGGTGGCTCAAAGACGCCTTGGGGAAGCAGGGCGCGCCAGCCAAGGATGTGGCGGAACTATCGTGGTACTCCTTCCGGGTCTTCATGCCGGATTGTGCATTCCAGGCTCACATACCGAGGGACCAACGCCAGTACCTGGGGAACTGGTTCAAGGAATCCACGGCGGATGTTTACACCCGGGAGAAGCGACACGTGGTGTGCTCCATCTGGGACCAGGTTCTCCAGAAGCTCCCGTCCATGCAACTCGAGGCAGGAAGGGCGGTCCGAGTCGACCTCGGACATGAGGACTGGGCGGACAGGGTGGAGTGCCCTGCCTCACCAAAGGCCTTGTTCAAGGAAGTCCCGGACACACCGCCCTCACATGCCAGCTGGGATGTGATCCCCGCCGACAAGCCGGCCATCACCAAGGTGGCTGCAGATGAGGTGCCTCCGCCTCGGGGTCCACTGACGGTGATTGCCACCACGGCCCGAAAGGGTCCCACCAAAGCCTACAGCATGCACCTACTGGACACGGATGGCGTCACAGTGGGGTGTGGCTGGAGGCCGGGGCCGCCCAAGATCTCGGAGCTGGCGGAGCAGGACTTCCATGCTGAACCGGAGATGTACCTAGGATGCACCAGATGTTTCCGGCATTTCACCTTCCCGAACACGTGGATGGCCGTGGAGCCCTATGCAGCACAGGACTCCGAGGCCTCCATCTCCCTCTCCTCGGACACTGACGAGAGCGTGGACACTCAGTCCGACAAGGAGGCGATCGTCCTCCCGGAAATTGAGTGAGGGGGGATAGAGCAGGTGCCGAGGGCCCTGACACTCTTCCCCCCGTGCCTCCAGGCAAGGCGGCAGGGGGAGGGCGCAGGTGCCGAGGGCCCTGAGACGCTCTCCCAGGCACCCCCCAGGGTCCGCAGCAGGGCAGCTGCACGCACAGGTGCCGAGGGCCCTGAGATGCGGCAGCGGGACCCCACGGCATACGGGGAAGGAGGACCCCCCCAACGACCAGCTCGTCCGTTGGTATTGGCAGCTGATGCGATCCGTCCGTTGGGAGTGGCATCAATCCTACTCCCATCAGCTGCTGAGGGGAGCTGCCCAGTGGAACTGGGCAATCCTCCCATTTTGGCACTAACCCTTATGCGGCAAAAAGGAGGCACCGTTTTGCGAATAAGGCCTCAGTAGCACCTGAGTGGTGCTTCAAAGAGTCTGGGCTAAAGTGTTAACCGTAGGTGGTCGCTTGTCTTGACTCTTTGTAAGTGTCCACTTGGGCCACCATTTTGGCTCAAGTGGGCACTTCCCTTCTGTCTTGGAATCTGAAATCCCGCCCACCCACACCATGGCGGTGCCGCCGGATGAGTTGGTGGCACCACCACAGGAGATTCCCGGAGTGTATGCGGACGCAGTGGCCAAGCTCCACAAGACCGCCAGGAACCTCATGGTCCTCAAGGGCATCCCGTGGTTCATCCAAGCGACGCTGTCTGATGAGGGCTTTGTCTCGATGGAGGACCTCGCGACCCGGTGGGACTCGCCCGACCGGGCAAGGGAGACGGCGCCGAGGGAGTTGGGCTTCGCCCCCAACAACAACCGGCTACACGGATGTGACCTCCCGGTTGATCGCGGCCCGTATGTTCCAGGTGGTTCACGCGGCTCAACGATCCATGGGAGTGGGGGCACATGCAACATCGGGACCCGGGCCGCACACGCCCGGGGACACTGCCCCGAATCTCACGGTCTCGTGCGAACGGGGACAGCTGGAGAGGGTTTGGGAGGAGAAGACCAAACTCACCAAACCCAAGTTGGCCCTGCAAGGAAGCGACCAGCTGATGAAGCGCCAGTTCAAGCTCTGCGCTGGAGGCGAGATCGGCTTCATCCCCATGAAATACCTGGTAAGCGCACTCCCGGAACCAGGAGAACGGCCATGGAAGACCGCCAAGAAGACCACGGTCGATGGCTGGGACCGGGAGGACGAGGTGGAAGAGCGGGGCGAGCCGAAAACTCGCCACCAGCTCGAGAGGATGCACGCGGTGTTCCGGAACACCCTCCTCATGTGCGTCCTATCGTTTCCACAGTTCGGCCAGTTCGACATCACCCGAGAGGACCTGGAGAGCTGGTACGAGTGGTTCTATGGGGAGGACATCGGGGGCCGTTTTCCCCCTCCCGAGGACCACGTCCTGGCAATTGCCGAACGCAATGCATGGCGGAAGATTCACGAGCAGATGCATGAGGGCAGCACCCTCAAGGCGGCCATGCTGTCGGTAAGGCAGGACACATTGTTTTGGACACGTGAGGTCTATGAGAAGATCAGGACCTTCTCCAGGGGCCGCCCACAGACCAGGACATGGACTACGCACCACCCGAGAAGGGCAAGAACAAGTCCAGGGGCAAGGGGAAGTCCAGGGGCAAGCCTGGGAGCAAAGGGAAAGGTAAGCCCCCCCAGCCGAACAATCAGGCCTCCAGGGGCAGTAACAAGCAGGCGGCCACCGATCCGAAAGGGAACCAGTTCTGTAACAACTGGATGCGCGGGCGCTGCAACTGCGGACGCACGCACAAGTGCAACCTCATCCTGGCGACGGGCCGCATCTGCCTGGGAGACCACCTCCCGCAGGACTGCCCGGGTTGACTAGGGGCTCGGACCCCGACCCCCCGGGAGGCCTCAGGTGCCGAGGGCCCTGATAGGGCCGGGGGGGCGAGAGGGGGCGAAAACGCCCCAAGCAGGCACATGAGCCTGTTCCTGCAGGTGTTGAGGGCCCTGACACAGGGGGGGGACAGGCCAGGTGGCGGCCCTCCTCGGCGGAACAAGGATGGGGACGACAGAACCAGCGTGCACAACACCCCAGCTGGGGTCAGAACAACCACACAGCTGACACAACGGCAACGCCGCAGCCCCGTGCCACAGGTGCCGAGGGCCCTGAGATGGCAGGGGCGGGACGGTTCCCCGCAGGTGCCAAGGGCCCTGACACGGGGGGCCGCGCCCAGCAGGCCCGAGTGCCGGACAACTGGCAGCACACCGCAACGCCGAGGAACACGCCCAGGAGGCAGCCGATCCCACTTCCGGCGCCCAACATCATCAAGCAGGACCCGGTGGTTTTTCATAAGAGTTCTGTTGGGCTGAATGAAGGGGGCCAACGCCTTTCAGCTACCCCCCTGACAAGTCCCACGGAGCTGTCACCGGGAGGGGACACCTTCCCGTGGATGGAGAACATCCCGGAGCGCCTGGCACAGCGGCTGAGATGGACACAGGGCACATCGCCCAAAGTTCCATCCAGTGGGCCCATCATTGTCCTGCTCTATGCAGGCAAGGAAGACCCAACTTCCTTAGACAGCTGTCTTCATGCCAACTACCCGCACCTCTCCAGCATGGTGGTGGCAGTAGACATCCTACGATCGGGACCAAAAGGGAACCACGACATGCTCCAACCCGAGCTGTATGGAGCGCTCTGCACGGCAGCAAAGCAGGGCCGAGTGGTCTTCATTGGGGGAGGACCCAACTGCAGGACATGGTCCATCCTGCGCCACATACCAAAACCGGGGGCCCCCACCCCGGTGCGAGGACGCACTCGAGAGACACTTTGGGGCCTCCCACACCTGGACCAGGCCGCCCAGACTCAGCTTGATGAGGACAGTACCCTCATTTTGAGGCAGATGTACATCACCAGCCTGGCAAGGGCCTCAAGATCGGCGGTCTCTCTGCCAGGGCCAAAATCCTTCCTGGAGCACCCGGAGGACCCAGTGGTGAGCAGCTCGCTGCCCAAAGCCAAGGAATGCTCATCCTTCTGGATCACGGAGGAGGGGCAGCTTTGGATGGAGGAAAACTCCTGACAGCAATCTCCTTCGACCAGTGCCGCCTGGGCCAGCTGGTCAAGAAGGCCACCACACTTGCCACGGATCTCCCAATCCAGGACTGGGATCAAATGCGGTGCACACATCAGTCACATGTGGGCACCAGCGAGTCCTCGACTCTCAGCAGATACCCCTGGGATATGATGGCAGGCCTGGCCAAAGCCATCGCTGTGTCACTCGCAGCGCCGGGGCACATCCGGATCCCCTCACAATTCCCGGGAAACCCTAAGGAACCACCTAAGGGAAGGGGGTCGGACCCCCCTGGGGGCCCTTCTCCCCGGGGAAAACGGGGACCCAATCAGGGAGGCGGTCCCTCCTCGTCACACCAGGGCCCAGAGCCCGGAGGCAAGAATGCCCCGAAGCCCCGCCAGCACGGGCACATCCACCATGAGGCTGACACCGTAAGCCCTCGTGGAACTATGAGTCCAGACTTCCCATCTCCCATGCCCCCGATGGCCGGAGATGCGGAACAACTGGAAAAGGAAGAACAAGGGGACCAGGTCCTGGACCGCCCCGAATGTCTGCCCGCTTTCCGGGTCCCACGCCTCACTGACCGAGTTGCGATTGTCCAATTGGGTTTCCGTTCACGCCCCCTGAGAGATGGGGGGGGGGGGAGGCTCAACCCCCCCTTTCGGAGAATTTCCCCTTTGGCTACTTTGGGCGCCCTGATCATGACCCTTACCAGGCCCTGGATTGACAAGGTCCGGATGTCCCTGGCATCAGGTGCCACCACACACCCCTTCCAGGAAGCCGACCTCGAGGAGCTGCGGGCTATCCTAGGACCGAGGCACCTCCATGAACGATGCCCAGGACAACCCTTCCTCCTGGACTTAGTGTCGCACTTGGCATCCCTTTCAGGTGACCCTGATTGGGAGTTCCCCCTGACACTGAAAGAGGGGGTCCCCTTGGGAGTCTCGGACCCTACCTTGACCTCCCCGGGAGTTTGGCCCACTAAGGAGGAGCTTAAGGGAGAAGCCTGGCTGGGGGAAGACCCCCCCCCGCCAGTGGCTCATGATAACTACCCAACGGCGGAACTCTTTGCCGAGGAAATCGAATCAACCTTTTACGAGGAACGAGCCTTGGACATGGTGGACGGGCCCTTCACTCGCTCCGAGGCGGCGGAGAGGTGCCGCTGTAAACCGGAGGAACTTTGCCCGGGCCCCCTTGCAGGGATTGATGAGTCGGACAAGATCAGGACGATTTACGATGGCTCCAAAGGGGGAGCAAACGCACACATCCAGGCTCACACAGGGGAGAAGACCACTGCACCGATGGTCGGAGACTGCCTCCACGCCATCCACTGGCTCAGGACAGCGACGGACCATCCCCATCTACTTGGGGCCACGCTCCCGAACACTGAGGAGAGACCTCGGGATGTTCCCCAGCCGTTGCAGGGGCAGTCCCCAGGTGCCGAGGGCCCTGAGAGGGACCCCCGCAGCACCAGCCTGTTTTGCAGGGCCGAGGGGCCTGATCGGGGCAGGGGGATTATGGATACCTCCAGCGGCATGGACGTCTCTCTGGGATCGACACCCTCAGGAAAGGGACCACTCCCAGGTGCCGAGGGCCCTGATAGGAGGGCCCCCTTCCCCCCAACCCCCCCGGGCACGGAATGTCCTGGGGGGAGCGGGGGGGAACCCCTGAGATGGCAGCTGCCGACACAGGGGGAAACCTTCATCATCCTCAAGGCGGATGTCACCAAGGCCCACAGGCGTATTAAAGTGCTCCCTAAAGACTGGAAATACCAGGTGGCCTGCATCCAAAACCGGTGGTGGGTCAACAGAGTGGGCACGTACGGCATGGCCTCGGCACAGCTGTACTGGGGAAGAAAGGCATCCCGGGGGCGCGGGCTCTTGTACTACATCTTCCCCCATGTGGACTGGCACTTAGTCTTTGTGGACGACTACTGCTGGGTCCTCAGATGCAGCCGGGCGGACTGGGACGCCACAGCCATCTTGGCTACACTGCTGGCGCTGGGAGTCCCGCTTTCCTGGAAGAAGACGGCGCTCTCCCCGATCAATACCTGGTTGGGTTTTGTGGTGGACCCAATCACGCCCTGTGTACTGCTGGCTCCAGTCAAACACGTCATAATCCTGGCCACTCTTAAACGGCTGGCCCAGGGGGACATCTTCACCAGCAAGGAGGTGGAACAAGCCCTAGGCCGTATTCAATGGGCTACTTCGGCGTGCCCATTGACGAAACCTTTCCTCCAGCCTTTTTGGAGCTGGAAGAAGGCCTGCACCACTTCGGGCAGGCCACCGAAGCTGGTTCGTGCTCTGGCCATACTTTTGGGGAGACTCTTCAACCAGAGGTTCCCACTGGCATCCCCATTTGCTCCCACACTCCCATGGACGGGGGCATCTGATGCGGGAGCTGGCAGACAGGCGGACCATGCATGGGTGGGTGGTTGGTGCTCGGACGTGCCCAACCCCGACAAGTCCCGTGTTAAGTGGTTCCAGCACAAAATCACACCGGAGGGCGAGCCGTGGGCCTTCACTACTGGGGACCCACAGCGGGCGATAGCGGCCTTGGAGCTCTTCGGCCTCCTCCTTTTGGTGAGGGCCGTTCTGCTTTGTGCAGCCGGCTCGGCTTCTCACACTAGGATCCTGGTGGCTAGTGATAACCAGGGAAATGTTTTCTCCCTTCTTAACGATTCCACTCGTAGGATGCCCAATGCGGCCATCCTCATGGAAATTGTGCTCACGCTGCATGACCAGCAGGTCATGCTGGGGCCGTCGCATGTGAAACGCGACTTCAACACTTGGGCGGATGAGCTTACTCATCCGGACCCGCAATTCCCGACTGAGAACCGGGTCTTCCCCTCAGTCGAGAGCGAATTGATCACACGGATCTTCGCTACATTCCTTCCTCACCCATGATGCCGGGAGGGCATCCGGTGAGGTGGGAGGATTTCTCCCTCGCTGTGGGAGTGGCATCAATCCTACTCCCATCAGCTGCTGAGGGGAGCTGCCCAGTGGAACTGGGCAATCCTCCCATTTTGGCACTAACCCTTATGCGGCAACAAAGGAGGCACCGTTTTGCGAATAAGGCCTCAGTAGCACCTGAGTGGTGCTTCAAAGAGTCTGGAAGGAGATGTCGAGTTAGTCCAATTGAAAACGGGGGTGCCAGGTTTTGCTTTGCGCATGTGAAGTGAAATGTGCATGCCGGCATGTGCAACGCGCCCGACTTCGTGATCAGTTGTTTTTCCTCATCAATGGGCACACCCTGCAAAACTTTGCCAAAGCGTCTCTGCAGGTTTTTTGAAGTTCCAGGGCAATCCCTGAGGTACGAGACTTGGAAAACGGAGCAGGCGGTGGGCTACATGGCCTCTTGCTTTCTCTGGGGCGAGACCTATACGAGCCTCGCTCTGCAACTTGAGAAACTGATCCTCGGGGATGCGTGAGGGTGGGGGGAGATGTCCAGAGGAGCACAGTGGTTACCGGCAGTCCATAGAGTCAACAGAAGCCCCCAAAGGGACGAAATGATCATGGCCGTGGAACTTGGACGGCAATTTAGATCAATAGTCTGCTACGGTTTGGGTATGACATTGGTGAGTAATCCAAGTTCCCAAGAAAAACTGGTGGACTCGGCCTGGGCCCCAATTTTGTAGTTTTTGGACAAACAAGTCATTTTGTCCGTTGCTCATATGAAGGACTCCACTTTGGGTGCTTTTATCAACAATTTGTGTGTGTGGGTGGGTGGGCGCGGGCGCGGGCGCGGGCAGGGGCTCGGGCGCGTGTGCGTGCGCGTGCGCGTCTGGCTGTCCTGGCCGTCCTGGCCGTCCTGGCCGTCCTGGCCGTCCTGGCCGTCCTGGCCGTCCTGGCCGTCCTGGCCGTCCTGGCCGTCCTGGCCGTCCTGACCGTCCTGGCCGTCCTGCCGTCCTGCCGTCCTGCCGTCTGCCGTCTGCCGCAACAGCCCAACAGCCAAACAGCAACAACAGCCCGACAACCCAGTAGCCCAACAACCCAGTAGCTAAACATTCCAAAGAACAACCCAGCCCAACCACAAACTTTAATCCCAGCAGAAGTGGAACCTGACAGAGCCCAACAGCCCAGCAACAACAATACCCAAGAACCCAACCAACAGCCCAGCAGTGCAACAGCGCAGCCCAGCAAAACCAAGAACCCAGCCAACAGCCCAGCAGCCCAACAACCCAACAGCCCAACAGCTCACCCAGTATAAACAAACCGTCCCCTGGAAGCTGTCCAGGTTAAAAACAGCTCTGTGATAAGACCTCCCCTTGGAGGCCGGGCACAACAAAAAGAGGAGAAAAAAAAAGGCCCGAAGAGGAAAAAAGCTGAAGAAAAAAAGGGGACAGTCCCCACTGCCAATTGTCAACACTAGGGGGGCGGGCCCCTACACCAACCGCCGGGAGGACAGTCCCCGTGACCACCTGTCAACTGCCTTCATGGCCTCGGACGGGACGCCGTCCGTCGACACGGCTGACGCTGCAACGCTCCCAGATGCCACCCCGGTGCTCCCGGCCGTCGCCGCGGCATCGCCCGTGCTTTCCGTCAGTTCTTCTCCTCTCGCTCCTGGTGTGCCTGCCACGTGTGATGGGGAGCCGTTGCCCGTCACGCCGGATTGGCTCCTGCGTGCGGCCGAGCAGCCGCCGTTGGCTGCGACAGAAGCTGATGCTTGCCCCGTATGCATGTGCGCCGTGCCCGATCCTGCCGTCACACCCTCCACCTTCGTTGTGTCGCGCACATGCGTGCGAACTGTTGTGTGTCCTGTCCGTTTTGCCGTTCTGGTTGGTCCACAGTCAGTTGCCGAAGAACGGTGTCTGGCCATGTGCGCCCGCCTTAGCGTTGCCCTTCCTGAGGTGGCCCCGTCCTACGACACCCGTTCTGCTCCCTCTCCTGGGTCTGTTGCCCCACCTCCCCCCCCGTCCGTGGTGCGTCCTGCGTCCTGCGTCCTGCGTCCTGCGTCCGGCGTCCGGCGTCCGGCGTCCGGCGTCCGGCGTCCGGCGTCCGGCGTTTGGCGTCTGGCGTCTGGCGTCTGGCGTCTGCGTCTGCGTCTGCGTGCGCGCGTGCTTCCTGAGAGGTTGTTTGTGACTCGGGTTGGTGAAATCTCTTCAATTCATCGGTTCACTTGAGTGTTCCTTGGATACTCCGCTGAGGATCGCCACGAAGACTTGTTGCGGAGTGTTTTGTGGTAATCACAGAATGAGGGTGAACTTCTGCTCTCAGAGGAGTTTTCCAATGGTGTCTCAGTGGCGAGCATTGTCTCCCGAAGAGCAAGGAACCACGAGAAAGGGGCAGGCAGGCGAATTCTTTCCCAATGGACAGCCCTTCTAAAATAAAATCTTGCAAATGGGTCTATCCCCGGCAATGGGTGATTTTGTTTTCCAGGTTGGGGCCCATAGCCCTATAGCCCACCTTTGCCAGGCTTTTGCATGGCTCAACCGCCAACCTCGGCCCATTCCCCCCGGTTCTCTAGCCCTCTCCCGACAAGATAAGTTGAGCTTCTGGTGACTTGCAGTCAGGCACTTGATATATGGCGGAGACCTTCTTGCGCGGTGGTGATGAGGATTCGTTAACCCAGCGCGTTTTTGTGCGCCAGCGGGAACACTCATGCAGTGCTTTTGGTCTGTTTGTTTGCCGGACTTTGTATGAGAGAACAGTCAACCGATGTCATTGGATACCCTCTTTTGTGGAGGCAGAGTTGCCCAGGACCTGATTGTTGTAGCATAAAGCTCCGCGTATGTTCGACCTGCCGCTGGTTGAGCCGACAGAGACGCTGCCTTAGGAGCAAGACGCCACATAGTAGCAAGAAGGGCGCAGAGCAGGCCGGGCAGCCGGAGAGGGAGGGAGCATGAGAAGGGAACTCGTACCAGGGATTCATTGTTTGTTGTGCGCGTGCGCCCCGCCTGTCTGTTGCACCCGGATCATGTTTGAGCATCTTTTGAACTTCTCTGCGGGGCGGCTGGTGCTTGGGACAGTCCAAACTTGGTCATGTTCATGGCCTCAATGGCTGGGGCGGTCCTCAACCCCCCTGGTTGCCGGTATGGTCCGCCCACTCGCCTCCGATACCCAGGACGCAGCCGGCGTGGCCCTTGAGGCCATCGAGGGCGAGTCCACGGAGTCCACAGACTTCAAGGAGTGGAAAATCCAGCGGCTTCCAATTCAGCTTTGCCTGGACGTCGTGTCAAGCACTGGCTGGAGTGTTGGTTTGCGTGTTTATTTTTCTTAATATGTGTTTGATGATATTGCTCTTTGTTTTTGTTTTGCTTGGTTGTGCTTGTGTGTGGTTGATTCGTTGCTGGGTGGGTTGGTTGGATTCTTTGGTTGGTTTGTGTGAATGCTTGTTTATGCATGTACTGGTTTGCGTGTTCCTTCATTCGTTCGTTCGCTCGTCTGCTCGCTTGCGTGCGTGTGCTTGCTGGCTTGCTTGCTTTGCTAGTTTTGCTTGCTTGCTGGCTTTCTGGCTGGCTGGCTGGCTGGCTGGCTGGCTGGCTGGCTGGCTGGCTGGCTGGCTTGTTTGTTTGTTTGTTTGTTTGTTTGTTTGTTTGTTTGTTTGTTTGTTTGTTGTTTCTGTGTGTTGTTCTGTTTTGCTTGGTTGCTTGTTTGTGTAATCTTTGTTTATTGGCTTGGTTTCGTTTGGTTTGTTTGTTTGATTGTCTTCCGTTTGTGTTGGAATGTTTGATTATTTGGTATGTGTGTTGATCGGTTTTTTGGTTTGTCGTGTTTGTGTTGGTTGCTTGGTTGATGGGGTGGTTGTGTGGTGTCGAACGCGCTTCAGGTTCAAGGTCACATCATCGCAACCAAGAAGCAGGAATCATGTGTTGAGCACTCAAGGTATATGCCTCACCGCGGCTTGAATGGAAGGTGTGCAATCCGTACGTAAACATCCCAGCCATAGTTATTCAGGCCAAACACCCTTTTTCTGGAGCGTTGATGCAGCTTTTCCATTTGCCTCCATTGTAGGCAACGTGATGTGCACTTGCCCTGCCGCATATGTCAACACGACACCATGCCAAGTACTTGGCTCAGGCTTTTCCAGCGCGCGACACCTCTTGTTGTTACTCCGACAACCACCAACTGGTGGAGGGCTCTCGGAATTCCAGGAATCAATGGCATCCACTCGTCGATTTTTGTTTCTCGGGTTTCCACGTTCGAATCCGACGCTCCCGTCCTATTTCGGCGCAACTCGCCGCCTCGCGAGGGCCAGCTGCTGAGATTCTTCCAGGGGCAGGCCAAGGAGGTGCACTTCGATGTGCAGCGCGTGGACAAGGAACCCGGGGGATGGGGGGGGAGAGGGGGACAGGGGGGGTGGGGAGGTGCAGGAATGTGCAGGGAGGAGGTTGGACCAAGTGTGGAGCTGAGGCCAGATTTGAATAATGTTGAACATCTGCTTATGCGGCAACAAGTGGCAACTGATTCGGTAGGTCCTTTGATTGGGGATCCTCTGTTTTCGGTGTTGGACTTATTGCAACATGTTCGGAAGAATTGTGGAATCAGCCAATCTTGGATGTTGCAGTTGCGCAAAGTATCATAGATTCACTGTATTGTCAGTTTAAGGTTGTTGTAGGTCACTTTCTCAATGCTTATTGTAGGCTGGCCATGCTGAAGCCCAAAATCAGGCTTGAACACAACAACCAGAACCTCAGGATAAGGCAACAACAAATGTCGTGTTGCGCTTCAGCAGTTCCTTCTCGCTGGTCTCGCTGCTCATGGTTGATCACTGCTTCGTCCACATAGAGTCCACCGTGTTCAGGCACTCACACAGCAATCAGCATCGCAATGTACAAAAGGGTTCCGCTGCCTGGTGCCGTTCAAATCGAGACCTGGCATCTTAGACTGAGTGTCGCAACTTGATTTCCAGAGGTAAGAGGCGATTCCTTATACGTTATCATCTCGAAATTCTTTCAAAGGATATTCATGAACAGCCTCCCTGTATATTCCCTCCTTTTTCTTTGCAAAGCCCTATGCAGTTGCTGCAACAGGTTGACCTAGATGGAAGCAGCATGTGACATCTCGCCCAAAACTGGACAGGCCCATGGCAACTCTTGGGACGTCTCTAACATGCAGATTCTCTTGAAGTAGAGTGCTAGTTCTTGCCACACGAAATGCGTGGATGTTCAAGCGATTGGGTTTAGACTGCAAATATGGTGACACACGCGCCTGGTAAGGACTCGGAAGAGAAGATGTTCCAAGCTACAGTGCGCGTACCTTGTCTCGCAAGCTGTGCTGCGCTTTCGCCAGGCAGACAGATTTTTGTTGGACACAGTAAATGACTTTGCCCAGAAATCTGATAGACGATGATAGACGGGGGTCAGAATCATCCAGCAGAATTGAATGAACGTATCAGGTTTATGGGTTTCGCGCTATTTGCGCGGAAAAATAGGGGACTCGCAAACGAGATACCCCTGCACGATAACCCGCAATACACCAAGACCCGTGAACATGGCATAAACAACCATATTTACGTTGTTTTACGGGTTGTGGTTGTGGCTCATGTTGATACGACAAGTCGCTCAAGTTGAACCCGGTTGACCTCGCACCCGCGTGCCAGATGGCCGCCTCCTGCCAACACAAGTTCGCAATGGGAGAGGATGCAGATTCACAGAATTGTTGGGCGGTGCCTATTTTGCGCACTGAAATTTCAGAAACCCACTTCCGATGGTCTCCCAATTAGCTCGCAATATCGGGATGTGTGTCAAAGCCCAAAGCCCGGAACGAATTCAAATGGTTGGTGCCGTGCTGGTTACGTGTTGCAGAAACACAAAGATGGATCCAGTGTTCAAACATACATGAGAGAAGAGCAGTGGATGTGTTGATGTTATTCCTGGGCTGGAGATGTTCTCTCGTTTCAAGTTGCCTAACGAATTTACCGGACCTGACCGGTTTTGGTCTACTGGCCCAAGTAGCCCTTGACAACCCCCCCCCCCCGACGCAGGGTAGCGGGGAACAACATCAATCTTTGGCACGCACCGCTTCAGGGACGAACCCGCAGTCATCAGCACAACAGCAAGAATGTTCAACGCCTGTTCTGCCAGCAGATCACTAGCACGGATCGCTCAGCTCAAGGGCACTCTCTAACTCCCCTGTGGTTTGGTGGCTTAGGATGCAAGAATTCTCAACCCCAAGGGTTCCCCAGCATCACTGGCAAAGATGGTCAGATGCCCAGATGACAGCTCCGTGCTCAGGTGCCTTCAGAAGGTCAAAGTACCTTTACAGGACGGGGGCACGGTTTGACATTTCAACGATCCAGAAGTCGTTGAAGAAGGGGTGGGAGCCGGGGCAGCTTAGGGCCAGGAATGCTAAGCCATGATTTGCGCGCATCCCACATATTTATTTGGTTTTGGGCTCAGACTGCGGGGATGCATACCACTGTTGCTCAGACGCAGCCCCCACTCGAAAACAAACCGAACACGGTTATGAATCCTTCGTATTCCCAGTTTCAATGCTGCGATCAGAAACGAGCAATACCTCTGGATCTGGCGCGCAGTTTCACTTGAGACAGCACCCTGTCAATCATGAACCATGCAAAACAACTGCTTGAAGTGCGTCATACTATCGTCATACTATTGCGATGGCATGCTATTCATATACAAACATACGTGCCCATACTTCCAGCAACGCACAAGTTGCACACTCGTGATTGTGGCGGGTGTATTGTGTTTGCTTGCTTGAAGTGTTGCTCGCATGGCTAACATTTCCAAGCTAAGACGCACAACTTGTATGTTGTGTCTTGAGTTTTTCACATTCTGCATTTGGCAGTGAAATATCACACGTCGTTTATCCAGCCCAGACAAGTTGACAGGGTGTGTTCCCACTCTCACACTGAACCCGTTGTTGGAGCAGAATCGAGCGGAATGCTGGTTGTGTTTGCTGAGGGTCGTTTACTTGTTTTGTTTCCAAGACCGCATCGTTTGTGATTCAAGCAAGGTGTGCGCTCGGCTCTGCTTCCCAGGGTATATGATTGTAGTGGTCCCTCTTTCATTAGCTCCCCCAGTCACAATATTTGTCCGTTTCCGCTCATGTCGTTTCCTAGGTTTAGGTGCGAAACAGCTAACAATTGCCATTTGGTTGAGAAAAAAATGGAAGGGGATTGGGCTTTGCTTAAGTTGTCCAGACCTCCCCCCACTTTTCGGCCCCAGTTTGGCAGAGGCGCAGTGGTGTCCCGCAGCAACTTCGACTGCAGCGCCAAGACGAGGGCGGCTGCGGAGCAAGATGCGGCCAAGAAGGCGCTCGAGGCCTTGCAGTGCCAGGAGAAGGTCGAAGAGCAGGAGATCTGCTTGGGTTTGACTTTTAGGGAGTCCTGAAGTCTCCATTTCTTGTATATCTTCTTCGCAGTGCAGGATGAGATATCTTGATCGCAGGATGGGGGCGGCTTTTAAAGATCACCGAAGTTTGTGGAACATTTTGTGTTTTTGTGTACTGTTGGGGAACATGGGGGAATGTCGTACCCACCAAAGGTCAGGCGTCAAGACTGGCCCCAATTTTCCAATGTCACTTTAAGGTTTGTTGCCTGAAGAAGGACCAAACGGGTTTTGGGCCACTTTGGTGAAAGGGTGTGTTTAGTTTTGTTTGTCGCTTTCTGCAGCACAAGGAAAGCAAAGTTCCTTGGCATCGGCAAACCGAATCGCAAGCGACAAACGTTCCAACTTTCGAAAACCAAACAAGACAACAAGGACACACCTAGAGCCAACAGGACTTGAACCTGCAACCTCCCGAAGCCCGCGCTGCCATTGAGAAGGCAAATAAATCGTCATGAAAATGAAGCTTAGAAGAAACAAAAGAACAAAAGTTTAGGGGTCTGGTTTGGAGTAGCTCTCTCAAAATGTTGACTTTGAGGGACGCATGGCAGAATGGAGACTTACATAAGATATAGTGCCCCTTCTACAAGTGGTAAATTGCCTTCTCCAGACCACCGAAACCCAGGCCCATACCTGAGCATCGACAATGGATCAAGTCAGGGGTATGAAAGCGAAGGGTTGCGTTGACTTGGTTTCGCTGTCAAATGCTGTCAAATGACTTGCTGGTGCTCAGCAGGGAATGAAGGAATGACCCCTAAAACCCATCCCCTATGGTTTCCTTTAAGGGAATCCCCTGGTTTATTCCCTCATTCCCTGCTGATGCAAATGTTGTTGCGTCCTTTGTTGGACATGTTTGGGAAAGCTCTTCAGACTCGAGTCCGCATGGAAGAAAGCGCCTGACTCCTTTCCCTCAGTGCTTTGTGCTGAGTTGTCCTTTTCATATGGGGCAGGCTTTGGTGTAGGACCAAACGGGTTACTTGCAGCTTGTGTAGACTGACGTCAGCTATAACGTGGACGTATCCTTCCAAGCTAAGTCCGTAGTAAGGCAACTGGAGCTAAAGATTTGCACTGCTCGGGCAGGGAAAGCCCAGTTCCCAAGTCAGGAAACGTGCTGCTGTTTTGCACCCAAAGAGTTGCAGGAATGACAGCAGCAACTCCAAATGTGCAGTGCGAGTCTGTCAGTAGCAACTTGAAGGCGTTAAGGACGGCCCCGTTGTGCCCATATAGAATACCTGAATCACTCTACACAAAAAATCATAGGGTCATGCTTGTGTGTAGCTTCACAGAAAAGCATGTTTCCGAGCGAAACAGCGATTTCTGCTATTCCGTGGTTAATACAGATAAAATACGTATGCCTTTATACAAGGTATTCCTTATTGTCCTCACACAGTCTCTGCCCTAGTGCACTTTCTTGGAATACATATTCCAGTTCCGTTTGATTCCCGCGCCCTCATTTGTTGATTGGATAAGTTACATCCAAACTACAGGTCAATACAGCTCAGCGCAGCCCAGCATTTTCAGAGCTCAGCTTAGGCCCCTCAGAGTGAATAGTTTGAGGGGTTCTCAACATTATCAACATTGTATACGTTTGGTTTTCGATGGGGTCCCTTAAAAAGCGCCCATTTCGAGTTGCTTCGGGATTCTTTGCGTGTCACCGTGGTTTGGATGGCGAAGTCGGCTTCGCCGCTGACGGCCAGGAGGTTCAGATCCTCTGGCTGCCGGCGGACTGCAGAGAGCTGGTGGTGCTCAAGAGTGCGCGGCTGAAGCGGAACGACCTCCACGCGGTGGCGGAAGATCTGCTGGGCGCCGAGCGCCTCGGAGCACATCTGTGCCTGGACCCGGGACCTGCGTCAGGGCACGGCACGCACTTTCGCCCACGGATGTCACTCATTCCGTACTTGTGGTGCTTGCGCTTGAAGAGGGGGGCCCAGCCGCAGAGAGTATCAGTGCCAAGGGCTTGGCAGGTTGCCGGTTTTTCGCTAGGCCCGGTTTGGGTTGCCATTTGAATGTTGCGCTTTCTCCTGCCGAAATTGAACCCTGTGGTTCCGCCCGTCAGCTGGAGTACGCAGAATGGAGTGGTGGCTGCGTACAGCCCATCATTCGCACCCAACATTCGTTGGGCGTGAATCAGGAATGTGCTGAGCGCTCGGGCAGCTCTCTGCGGATAGCTTCATGACGGCCAACAGGATAACCGTATGTTGAGAATTGGAGGGGCTCTCTAAGTTTGTCAGGCTCGCAGTCGGGTTGCGAAACCTTCGGAAGAGTCACCCCCCTAGACCTTCTCCCAAGGAAGCCCTAACAAGCCCTGGTGCCCTGCAAGCAAAGCTTTGTGCAGTCAAGAGAATGCGACCTGCCCCGGATCGGCCTACACGCAAACGGACTTGGGCCTGAAGCGAATATGTTGGAAGGCACCCCTTTAGATTGTTGGTGTCCTTTAGCTGCACAACCTTGTGAGTTGTTCTATATCCAACAACTCAGACTGCAAGACCCGGTCAAACCTAGGTGTGATTCGATCAAAATCATTGTTATGATTTGTGAAATGGAAGGTCAGGGTGTAAATACTCCAAGGATGCTGTTGACCCATCCATACGAATCACATATGTTGTATGTTGGCTCAATTGCTTCGGTTGGTTCCCTTTTTGTGACCACCATTCAAAAAGGAACCCTTTTGGTCCCTGGTGTTTGGTTTCCGTTGTCGCTCGCTTAAACACGGAAGAATGCACATCGCTCAACTTACCGAGGACGGTGTGCCACCCCTTGGCATGGCTGGGCGATCGCCCAAAGGCCGGGTTGCAAGATCGGTTTAATGAAAAGACCCTGAGGCTTGAGGGGAGCAGACAAGAGGCTGTTGAAAATAGTTTATACTTGGTTCAACAGGATGCCGTTTAGACGATAGTCGCCTGGAATAGTGGTGAGCCCCCGTTTGTCCCCTACTGATACAGGGGCGAAGTTTGGGGACACTGCTAGTTTACATCCCAAATTTGAGATGGATGGGTTTGTAAACCTGCTTATGCAGTTGGTGGCACCAACCCTGCCTCAAGGGCATTTGTCTCTACGAAGCTGTCGTAGAGACGGCCGAAGCGCGGGCCAACGCGCGAGCCAGTGCACTGGCCGAGGTGGACGCTGGGTTTCAAGTGCCGTGGGGCCGTGGGGGGTGTAGTTTCTTGGTCCCAGCCATCCCCTTAGCTTTTTAGCCTTTTAGTGTTTCGTGGGGGTTTCCAATCAACTCGCTAAAAGTTGAACTTTTAGCGGGGATCTGAGGGCAGGGCACCTTAGCGCTTCGGTGCTGGTGCCATTTGGCTCGCCCATTGCAAATTGGTTGATGTTCTTGGCGCGGACCCGCGCCGTAGCCGTTCCCGTTGGCTGTCACTGATACTTGGTGGTTGGCGGGTCGCTGGGTTGCTTGCTGCGAATCGCCCTGCGGTTTAGATGTGCCATCCTGAGCGTCTCACACTGGCGGTTTTTGGCAGGAAAGGCTAAGGGGTTCGGCTGGGTCACCACGTGCATGCACCAGTCAAGCTTCGGATTGCATATGGCTGCATGGTCTAGTTTTGTAGCTCGATGTTCCGTTGAAGAGATCCGGGGGGGAAGGAGTTGCCAGACACGGCACGGTTGCGGGCGAGTGTAGATTTGTGGCCTCCGGCCAGCATGGATGCTGGAGCACAACATGCCGGTTGCGATCGGTGTTTCTTCCACTATGGTGCTTCAAGGATGGCGGGTGCAGTTGAGCAGCGTCGTTTTATCGGATGAAAGGTTACATATATGCTACAATTGGGAATCGCAATATGTTCGCGTGGGCAAATGAATTGGCCGCATAGCTTCGCGTATGCAATTCGGTGAATCAATGTGGTTTGCCCTGCGCGGCGCTCGCGTAGGCAGGCCAGGGATGATACGTCATAGACTTTTGCTTTCACAGTTTGCAATGCATGGGACACGCAATTGTCAAAGCTAAACTGCCTTGATCTGCGTGGCCGCACGCAGGCCCATTGCATGAGTTGGTCTTTTCCGCTGCATTCAATCTGCAGCTGCCAAATGGTGCACTTCGAATACTAGAGCTAGCTGGAGCTGTCAAATGGTGCAGTTCGATTACTACACTTGTGCAGAGGGGCAATGAATGACACGGCATTGCAAAACTCGAGGGGAGAACAACGGCGTGCAATCGACTTGCGTAGGCATCCGTGTGTGCAACACAAATGCAGAATCACGCGCGTAGAATCCCCATGCAGCTACACAACTGAGCCGACACCCAAAAGCCTCATTGGCCAAGTTGCTAGGGCGCTGGTTTCATGGGGATAAGGTGTGAACCGTTTTATCCAGGATACCTTTTCTAATGGACAACATATAAATATTTAGAGATAGAGAGCCTTTACAAGCGCGGCAAAAACCCAAGCGTCAGACGCTCGACTTGGGAAAGCCGAGGAGATCTTCGGGGACTCCTTCCTGATGGACGCCAGCGCGCACTCCCGCGGCGCCGTGGTGGTGGACATCAGCCTGCTGCGCTACGAGCGCCACGGATCGAAGCCTTGGGCTTTGACCATGTTCGCCTTCGACCATCAGACATCAACTTTCGCGAGCTTTGCCTTTTTTGGGTTTGACCATTTTCGCCTTCTACCATGAGAGAGAGAGAGAGAAATGTTCGCAGGGGTCTAGGTTTGGCCCAGTTGTGTTTGTTTTCTTTGGGAGCCCCGCTTTGCTTGTTGTTTCCGGTGGTTTGCTAAAAGGAAACCACTCACCTGGAGGTGCCATATTCCTCTCGCCGAATCAATTTCAGATGCCACCACACTTTTTGGGATGAATGATGTTTAAAGGAGAAGTACAAGGGACGGGGTACCTTAAGATTGTGGTGCAGCCCGGGGTTTCCGCAGTGGTGACCATTTTCACTCCGAGGGGTCGCAGAAGCAGTACGGTTTTTTGATTTGTGTGGCAACAGTTGGTTTCTCGCTTTCTAGCAGAACTCAACATTCGGCGACCACGACAATCATGCGACCACGACAAACATATCCAGGCTTGGGAGGTAAACAAATATGCCCAACCACCTGAGGGTGTTCAAACCATGGCCATAGGCTCGCCTCTCCATCCTCACGCCAGCCTTGCCGAAGCTGAGGCATCTCAAGGCCGAGAAGTGCCCCGCTTCCCGGGCGAGCCCGGTGCGCATGCTGAGCCAAAGTCGCGGCATGCTGCTCGGCCGCTCGGCCAGGCCATTGGCCCCGAAGACTCGCGTTGAGTGGATCTCGGTTCCCCACCGATCGATGGGAGGTCATCAGGCATGATCAGCCCAAGAGAAAGGTTTCTTTCCATTTTCTCTACGAGGGTCAGGCGCGAGCGGCGCGAGGCCCTTGGGTGGTTTTTTTCGATTCAAGCGGTTGTACCCTTTTGGGCTGGCGGTCGCCCTTGATAGCAAACAAGTGTTTTTGTGGAGGACTCGGTCGAATTGGGACCCACGAGTTGCTGGGTCGAGGCTGAGTTCCAAGTTTGAGCACCCGGCCTGGCTGAAATTTGGAAGTGGCATTGTAACAATATGTTTGTGTAAAAATGGGCCAAGTCCAAACGATTGGGCCAGCCCTTACAGTTTCCTCTTCACAAGCAATACGAGGAAGTGCAACTCTGTCACATGATGTAACACAGGCAAGTGACGACACGAGTATTGAGAGAACAGAACGCAAGGCGGCATGGCTGTTCAAGATGGGTTTGTTTGATCAAAGTTCTGTGAGGCACCTGAGAGGAGGAACCTTTGAATCAACTCAAGGTCCATTTGGACCCTCTTATCAGATTCATCAGCGCGCTAGGCGCAATCCTAAAAGCAAGGACGGACAACTATGATAGAATATGATGCTTCATCCAGATACGGCTAGCAGGAGCCAGCATGTGTAGTCCTGTTGTTGTAATGTAAGGTCTTGCTTTGCTCGCGACGCCAAGAGGGCTGCGTTTAGTGGACAAGTGTCGCAGCTGAGCTCCATAAATGGCGGGGCAATGGACCAAGACGGGTGTCCATAGATGCCTACGTAACAGCAGGATGCCACTCATGAGCCACAGGCCCCAACGGTATGTTTCGACGTCGCCAAGGTCACCCCAAGCTGCCAGAGAAGTTTCAGGCAGAGACGTGGCTGGGGCAGAACCCCAAGAGTTTGTTGCTGGAGGCTCGCTTGGGGGGAGTGGGGTTGGACATGCACTGTTGTTTCTGGGGAAGTGTTGAAACTGGCCGGTTTTTGGGCACAACAGAAATGAACAATGTTGGCCACGATGTGAGCCATGACAAGAATGGGGATTGTTTGTTTCGGAGCAATGACTAATGGCAGTTTATATGAGATTATATGAGTTGCTGTTTGCTTCGAAAGCTCAATGTGAGCAGCAAACCATGTCGTTGTCCGCGATGCTGTTTTGTTGCTTGATGTTGGCATGGAGATGTGCATAAGTCTGTTTGCATGCAGCTGGTGAGGACAGAACCACTAGCATGCTCTTCCCTGCTTTGGTCAGATATCCATGAAGGGGAGGTAAGGGTGGCTTGCACAAGACAGGAGTGTGTTGCTTCTGTTTTGTTTCACCCTGGACCTGGCTTAAAATGGTTTGCAGAGATGGTTGTCAAGCCAACAGCACAGATCTTCGGTGGTGCTTGGAGAATTGCCGCACGGGTGGGCACTCTGCAGGTGGCAAGGAAGCGCGGCTACAACCAGCCGCACTTTGAAGTCTACCCCGAAACGGAGGACGGAAGAAGCACCGGGGTGGTGTCTTTTGTTGAAACATGAGGCGGCTTTCTTGATTTGAGATAACATGCAAAGAATCTGCGATGAATTCAGGCACTTGTGGTTCCGAAGCTTGCTTCTACATAATTTCGACACTCGGCGGAGCTGGCCATGACAAGAACTGCTTTGTTTCTGCTCGTGTCATCCATCCAGTCTTCACAGAAGTTATGTTTGTTTTCCAATCTTTTCCGCCTCCGGCATCCAGTAGTAGCGCTTGGGCGTTTTGTACATTTGCTGGTCCAGGGAATAGACCATCTCAAGTCCTCCAGAGATGCAGGGGCACCCAATCCAATTCAGTGGGCCAGGTCAGCTGCACCCTGAAGCTGGATGAGTGGATAGGAGTTCAAACATACTGATAAAACTTTGTGTCAAACTGAGGAGCTGAGGTCCAAAAGATGCTTGATGCGTTTAGTTTTGCTTTTACGTACTGTAACCAGAATGGCATTGAAGAAAGAGGACATACCTGCGTCATGCGTCGAGTAAGATTGGTTGCGCTTGAATCCTTTTCAACCCGAGCGGTCCCAGAAAGTTTGCCCGCGACTGTCCATGGGGGAAGCCCTCCAGATCCAGTTTAAATTCCCGCAAAAGGGTCCTGTCCCTTTTTTACATGTGGAAACCCATATTACCTTTGAAGCGGAAGACCAAGGGAACATGGCAACTCAAAACCTCAGCCCCACCCACCCCCCGTCCCCTTCAGAGCTCCAGGAGAACAAGAGCTGGCGCGCGACGGTCCAGATCTGCTCCGAGGAAGAGTCCAAGTTCGCAGAAGGCCGGACGACTCGCGCGACGAGTTTGGTTGGCAGAAGGAACACGGCGGAAGAAATAACGGGAATTTAGAGGAACCTCGTTTTTGGCACAGACTTTGGGGCTTGGTTAGTCTGGAAAAAACGCATCCGAGTTGAGAGGACTTGGGGTGGCAGGGTGTCTTTTTGCGCCAGAAACATGTTTCTAAACGGAGTGAGTGGTTTCAGCCTAATTATTGCAGAGGTGCATGGGTTCGACATCAAGCCGTCTGAATCTGAGAGCCACAGCATCTTCACATGGGTTCTTTGAGAGCAACCAAAATCGGATTTGTGGAGGGTGCCACCCCAAACCATCATTTTGTTATTTATTTATTTTTAACATGGAACCCCAACATGTTGTGGGGTGTGTGTGATTTGTGGGGAATGTACTCTACCCGCAAACTCTGTTCCCATCTATCGGTTTAGGTTTCTTCACCTCTTAGCTTCCAGGCTTAGAAGGGAAACCAAAGGTTGCCCCATTTTCGGCCAGTCTCAAACGACCTGAATGCCAAAGCGGAAAACCCTCAAACCTTCAAACCTGGTTGCTCCAAAGGGTCCTTGCCCTGTGCCCTGGAACCGGATGCATCGCGTCCACATCGCCTCAAAAAGAAAAAGGCAGACAACAAACACACGTCCACCAACTTACAATGAAAAAATGGAATGGGCATACCCAAATCCGATCCGTTTTGGTTTCACCGTTGCACCGGAGGCCTGGCCTTCGCCAACAAGATGGACACGCAGCACGACGCGGCGCTGGCGATGCTTCGCCAGTTGCAGGCGGAGGACGAGGCAACCAGCTGCAAGTGGAACGAACCGGGGCTGACTTGGGGTGTTTAAGGGTTCTCTGGGGCACCTACTATACAGGGAATAGAATCACGTCAGCCGCTCCCACGGATTCCGGACTGGTTTTTTTTGGAAGATTCTCCTCAGCTGTCTAGACTTTACTTTGTTCGCGGCAAACAAAGACAGATTTGGTTGCTTTGTCTGACCAATCCATCTAAGAAAGGAAGGCCCTGGTGCCAGAGTAGCCATCACTGCAAGATAAGGCAAAGAGCTCAATCATGGTTGTTACAGTATAGTGCCAGGATGGAGCTATTGTCGATGTCAATCTGGGTCGACATTTTTCCCAGTAAAACATGCACTTGTTTCAGTTGCACAATTGCCTGCAGGGCCATAGGTGAACGACAACAGGATGCGTTGATTTGACGGAAGCAGAACGACCGAATGTGACCCCAACAAGTATCAGCCCCTTTAGAGTTTCGCCTCGAGCGTCATAAGGTGCTTCACTGGAGGAAGCATCCCATTGGAAGAAGCCTGGCTTGCTGTCGAATCCGAAGGATCCACCTTTCGAGGGCTGGGATTCGGTGAAAGCCAACCCTGACAAGCCACAGGCTGACAAGAGGGTGATTATTAGACAGGCCGCTCTTTGCCTGCAAGTTCTCAAGAAGAACAGATAGATCCTTAGCACTACATATTGGGTGTCCTACTATCTGGTTTAACACGAAGAACAGCAAGGCCAAGACATAACCCATTCAACATGCAGGTACACCCAAACGTCAATGGGTTCAATTGCTGCTCAACTGCACCTGTCTCCTTTACGAAGGCACACACACAAAATTGAAGATGCCCTGGGAATCAAGGTTGTTATTGACACTCGCATCACGTTGCCTCGATTGTAGTTCGGCCCTTTTAGGAACTTTGAGACCTTTGGGACAGTGAGCCCTAAGCGAGCAAGTCTCTTCAGACAGTAGGGGCTAGCCCCTCGCTCTCTCGCCAACTCAGGCGGCGGGGGTGCGACACCATCCACTTCGGGAAGGATTTCTCGCCTGCCTGCGGCGCTTGGACAAAGGCCGGACGTGTGTGGATTTTAACATGAAGGGCTGGAGGGAACCATGCAGAGGTGCTCCATTCTTGTGGGCAAGCACAAGCAAGTGCGCACATGTTGTGACGTTTTGGCATGTCAAACGTGCTTCACACTATGACAACCAAAATTACGCGCGCACACACACACGAAGGACCTTGGCGTTGGTTGTGCTGTTTGGCTTTATTGCCGGCCGCTTGGGAAGGTGCCAATCTTGGATGGTGTTTGTCACACCAATCTGGGCAAACAATCACGGGCTCCTATAGCTTTCAATTTCCCAATTGGCCATCAGTTGTCCAGGCGGCGCCGGTGCTGTGCAGGGCAGCAAAGTTCTTTGCCGCTACCAAATCACATTGGCGCCTTGGCGAAAGGTCCAGACGAATGCCTTCGTCAAACGCTTCCCGTTTGGGGTGAGGGGGGGAATCAGCCCATGCCGCTTGCCATTGAACACTGGATCTGGGAAGTCAATGCTGCAACACCAAGCCAGGACCGGCGCAAGGAAGCCGGCTGCGAAGCGTTCCAGAAGGCATACGGCCAATGGTTGTAGCGCGCCAAAGCAGCTTGCAGCTCGCGCTTCACTCAAGGCTCTTTGACTAGGCCAGACATGGTCAGGTTAGTGGCAGGAAGGACCTCATCCGGGATGAATTAGAGTGTGACCAGGCTGGTGACAGGACCATGGGACAACCTCAGAGTGTTGAAAGATCCAGTTGAGACTGGTGAAGTGTAAAAGCGGCCCAGTTGCTTGTTGTACCTTGACTTGAATTAGATGAGTTGTGTTGGCATCACGGTAGCAGGTGGCCAACAACAAGGGTCGTTCGTGGTTTGCGTAGGTGACCTGCTGTGATAAGTGTGACAAGGTCCTGCTGTGATAAGTGTGACAAGGTTTCCGAACAGTTTTCCCATGAAGTCTTTGAGATCGGAGTTTGTCTCCTGCGTCCCGCTGACGAATTTCCCGTTTGGCTTGCACTACGTATGCACGAATGGCTGAAAATAGACCAGGCTCACCACAATTCACCAAGGAAGGCCCCAAACCCCGGGGGCCAAAGACTGAGTTTGATGCATGTCTTCCATTGGACGAGTGGTACAGACCATGTACGATTCCCTGTCGAAGAGACATGGTGCTTCAGGCCGGCAAAGCCTCTGACTCCGTGCTGCTGTGGCTTGGCGGAAAGTGATTCGGAGTGCAAATCATTCACTGGGTGTCACAGGGATTCATCAACCAAGGTTCCTTCAAACGCCTGGTATACGAGGGGCCTCGAAAAGTCCAAAAGCTGAATTCAGCCACACATAGTCTTAGCATGGTCTCAGCTTGTAAAGCCAGCGGGTCTACCTGTCTGTGAAGCCCTCAAGACCTCTGGTCCTTGGTGCAAGTGGCTGATTGAACGTTTGGACGCACTCTGCTTGTGGCAGTGATGGGATCCATCGCCGTGCTACTACAGAGTTTGGCCATGGCGTGTTTGATTCAAAGAGATGGTGCCAGATTACTTGAGAAAGGGATGCTAAGCAACCCCTTTTGTGTGAACTGGAGCGATCAAGGCGGCCTCGTTTGGGTTTCTCAAATTTCAGGAATTTGTCCTAACGGGGGCAGAGACCAGCACGATCCAGCACGAGTTCATTTAGGCAAGTGTGGAAACCAGCAGGGGGGTGGGCAAAATGCTGGCCCCCCGTGTGCATCTACCCCACACAAAACGACACCAGGGTCGGAAAGAGAGGCCTTGAAATCGGAACGCTGTAGCTGTACTTCTCCTGGTCTTTTCCAAGTATCTGTCTTTTGAGGAAGTGGGAACCACGGATTTTGACTGGCGTCCCAAAGGACCTTGGTGCAATGCATAGGGGGGTCACCCTTACGTACTGTGCCCAGGCTGTGCCTTGCCGCTTGGCAAATCAACTCTAGCAATGAAACCTAATATCCCTTTCCAGTCGCAAGTTATCAGAATGCTTGGATTGTCCGTGGTTCAATGTCGCCAATCGTTTCTGGGATCTCTGTTGAAACGATCTTGCATGTTCAAGGTTCACTGAATTTGGCCCCAAGTCATTTTGTGGTTGTAGGGTTGTAGAGTTGTGGGGTGGTGGGGTGGTGGGGTTGTGGGGTTCTGGGGGTGGGGGAGGGAAACCTGATGTAGGATCAGGCGCGTGCCATTCCTGGCCAGGGTGGAGCGTCACGAGAAGCTGAGCTGCGTCCTGGGGAGCCGCGTTCTCCACCCCGCGCTGGAGGTGACCGGGTTGGTTTGTCTGGTGAGCCCCGTGGTACTCAAACAGGGACCAAGGGAAAGCCGATTTGGGGGACCAACCCCTATTTTGAGAATTGCGGATGGACCCGAACAAGCCGATTTGGGGTATTTTGAGAATTCCGGATGGATCCAAGGCAAAACGAAAGGGTCTACCATTTGAGGTTGGCAGGGTAGAAACCGCAGAAGGATTGCACCATGACACCCAAAAAACACAAGGACGGTAAATGCTGCCCATCCCAAAAAATAAATTGCACTTAGTCTTCCAATAGACCTCACTTGGAGGTGCCACTCATTTTGCGACACGCTAGCAAGAAGCAAGGCTCATGGATGGCACTAGTTATACTGATTCAGAATCATGGCAAGGGGAGCCTTTGGCTCCTAGACTATTGGTTCATACTGGGAGCCATCAAGGGCCATTATGGGCCACAATCCTCCCTGGGCTCCACTTGCTATGGCTTCGAACGAGTATGGGAGTTTGGTGGGTATTCTTCGCACTTGCCTCGGAGGGTCAAACAAGAAGTGCCTTATATTAAAAGGACTTGACATCCTATGGATCATGCAAAGTCCTTGAAATGGCCGGGGAGGGCTGGATGCTGGTGCGAGGATTTGGCCATCCTTGGTTTTTGTTGGGTTTGAGGCTACAAACTCTGCAAAGGTGTTTCCCTCCCTTCAACCTCAGTATTGTTGAGTTTCAGAACGGACCATGCAACGTGTGCGGAGTCGCAGATGTGAACGTTTCGCCCTGTGAACCGCTTGGGATATGTACTGGCATCGTGCGAACATTAACATACCATGTGCTGAGACACCTGCTTTTCGGCGGGGGGGCTCCAAAATGTAAGATCTGGTTCCCCAGACTCAAAATTCTGGAAGGCTGTCAGGGAAAGTGAAAGGACCCAGGCGGGAGCAGAGTGCACCTTCGAGAATGCGCGTTACATGTTCAGACGTGCCCGCCCCCTACAAAAAGGAGGGGAACGAAACAACATGGGCATTAATTGAATATTTACAGACGCAGCCCAGCTGGCGCAGTTGTTTGACGGTCCTGAGCGATTGCCCTGAATTTGGCTTGGACAGAGTTGTTGTTTGTTGTGTTTCCCACAAGGCAGTTAGTGCAACTTGTTGTGTTTGAAGTGAACGCAGGCCACACTTGCAGCAACAACAGCATGTAAGCCTTCTCAAATGGACAGAGCTATGACTGGGTCCAGAGCGGCATCCTCAAAAAATCCTCTAAATGTTGGTTTCAAGGGAAATCCTGCCCAAAAGTAACTTTCAGCCCCTCGAAATGCTTAGTTTTAGGGACTGAGTGAGAAAGAAGTTTGAAAGTTGTTCAAATGTTGCTGCCAGCGCGCATGTGCACTCGTGCACCTTACCTGCAACTCTTGTCAGGACTTACTTGGTGGGTTAGCTGTGGGCGAGGAGCCGGGGTTGACAGAGAGTTCAAGAAAATTGAACGTCATTGGGTGGGTCTCCGATGTCTCTGAGCGGCGAATGGCGGGCTCCAGCAGGGAAACCGCAATAAGATAAGTCACTCTTGGTGATCCACTTGTGACAGCCCCTGGATTTTGAGTTGAAATTTGAGTTGAAACTACTGCCTTGTCATTCCAGGATCAACAATGGCCAGCCATGGATGAAGCACATATGTGTATGCGTAGATGTTGAGGCATCAATGGCAAAGAAAATGTTATGCATGTGTTGGTGTATTTGAACAAACGGGGGCCTAAAGGGCCCCATGCAGCAAGAGGCAGATGTTCCTTTGGGGTCCAATCCCAATCGCACAATACCAAATCGTCCTGAGACAAGAAAGGCTCTAGCCGGACAAAGACGTCTTGGGAACAACTTGCGGTAGTTTCGTAGACACAAGCAACATGGCGAAATTTGGTCCGTGTTTGACTTCCTGTAAGCCTAATGTAGTCAAGAGGCACCATGGACCATGGGGTGGCATTTGGCGATCTTATGATGTTGTTGCAGGATCCCTTGGGACGGGCGGAAGCAACACTTACATACCAGCTCTGCGCCCTATGTTACGTCGTTTGATGAAACGGGTATGTCCGATCATGTTTTTTTTGATTGGCACGCCCCGACTAGTCTTGGTTGGCACGCTTGTTTCAGCAACGCACCAAATGGAACAAAGCCCTCAAGCTACAAGTAACACTGATGTACTAAGTTCAAAGCTATTCTGGGATTACGCTGGAGAGTCATAAGCTGTACAAGTTGGTCCTTTGCCTTTTGTGTCCAGTTTCTGGGCGATGGCAAAGCATTCACATTGTGCAGGAGGCGACTGCGGAGACGGACTGCAGGTACGAGGGCATTGACTGCACCATGACCCTTTCGGTCCAGCTGCAGGAGTTGTGCCTTGGCCTATGAGCCGCCCACTAGGGGCCGAATTGTGCGATTGATTCGGGGGGCCCTTTGGAGTGTCTCACGGATAAGTTCACAAAGGAAACAGGGCACTAAAGACAATGTTGGCAGCAACGGAATGTGTATATTGGCTGTGCTCGCTTCTGGACTATGTGTGAAAGCCAACTCAAACCTCAGAAGTTCACAGTCCAGAAATGCCATCCGTCCCCTCGCCATTTTTGCCGGCACTAGACGGCCAATCAAGATTGTAACAAAGTCCAGGCATCAAGGCATCACAGGGCAAGGCGTGTTTAAAACGTTAACCATGTTGCATGGCAGAAGGGGGCCACCGTTTTTTTTGGGAGGGGGGGTGTCAGGGGGGGCGACCATATCTATATATACATACATACATTTTTGTCTGGCCCTAGGAACTCAAAGCATAGGCAGGTTTTTCCCGGCCCGGGTTTCAGTTCTCTAGGCAGCTGCCTGAGACACCTCTGGATATCCCCAAGAAGGTTGTGAAGTTCGATCCTCCGCTCTCGAAGCAGCGCCAGGGCCCCAGAGTTTGGCACCAAGTTGGGGGTGCCCCTTGAAGCTGAGAAGGGTACCCGAAAAAAACACGCACGCAACAGGGTTCCACCATGCTTGTGGGTATTTGCCCTGTGGGTCAGAGAACAGTCGGAAGAGTAGGACTCTTTGTTGATGAACTGAAGATGTCATGTTTGCCGCAGTGGACATGGCAAAAGCGGTGGTATTTGTGAGCGAGAAAGCAATTCCTGGAAGCTTGGCTGCACGTGCTAAATGAACCTCAATTTAAAGCCAAACATGTCTAGAACCAGCCGCAACATATCCTAGCCACGTGTGCGTGTGTGTGCGTGTGTGTGTGTGTGTGAATTGAGCTGGCAATGCTATCGAGCGAAGCTAGCCACTTTTAGAGATGCACTTGAGACATGTTAGAAAGTATGATAGGATTATGGAAAGTCATGCTGAAAATATGCATGACGCCTACTAGAAACTAGATACGCATGCTGAGACCTCTAGACATGTAACTGGACATACAGTAAATGTGTGCTGGACATGTTCTCATTTGCTCGAGACATGCAACAGCTCGAGGAAACCAGGCAAAACACACTACGGAGACTGCTCATATTTGGATGCCTAACAGCTTGTTCCCTGGGAAGGTTGGCTCCCTGTGTCAAGTTGTTCTACAGCAATTTTCAGCGGGATGTGCGGGAAACCATGGGTTCCCCCCATCCCACTTTAGCGCGCCCAACCCGAGCTTCTCTTAAACGTCACCCAAGAAGAGACCTAGATCCCCAGTAGTGCCCTTCTCTCCCCTTTTTGGGGGAAGGTTCCCCTACTAAGATATGCTACAGAAAAAAAGGTACCCTTATTCTAACCTCTCTGCTGGAGGACCTAGAAACTCTCCGGGTTTTCCTGGAGTCCTCGGCGGGAAATCCGTGGAAAGCCGGTGCTGCCCGAAGGCCAGAACTTCATCGTCCAGGCGCTGAAGGGCCGGAAGTGCAGTTCTGCACTGGACCTGGGCTGCGGGGATGGCCAGCTGCTGGAGGCTTCCAGACGTCGTTGCCGTTTTTTGTTGGCGTGTTTCCATTATTATTAGTATTGTGAATTGATGTAGCTTGTTTTTCAGGAGGTGGCTCTTTGGGGTCGGTTTAGAAGGGATCCAAAAAGAACACCGCAGTTCGGGGGTCTCCCTATTTGCACACAGCCGTGGCCGTTTTTTTGGTTGTTGTGTTTCCATTAGTATTATCAGTATTATCATTGATTTATTTTGCTTGCTTTTCCGGAGGTGGCTTTTTCAAGTTGGTTTAGAAAGGATCCCAAAAAAAAGCACACAGTTTTGGAGTCCCACACATACCCAAGTGGAGTGGGTTTGCGAAAAGGAAGCTGAAAGGGACTGGACTACAGGCGGTGGTTATTTGACAGTTATTGTTACTCCCCAGAAACCGTGGAACCTGAAAGAGGTTTGCTGGATTAAAATAGCTTTCCAGGGGGGGCTTTCAGTTCATGTTTGCTTGTGGAGGGTAACAACATCCCCGTCCCCGAACTACAGTTTGGAAAGGGGGTGCCCGCCATAAGGGCCATTTCCCTTTGTGGGTAGGGACAAATCGGGGTGGGGTGGGCGGAAAAACCCGGCCTTTTGGGTTGCTCCCTTTTGTACGTTGATTGGGTTGCCCATTAAAGTAAAAGCAAACAAGTGCGTTTTTAACGGTGACTGGAGTTCTGCAGGGATGTGACAAAACGTGTTTTGGACGGTATCTCACGGGGAGTGGAGTTTGCTTCACTGCTCCATGAAATGAGTTCTCCCACTGAAACCAGCTGTTGAGGCATTTGTATGAGAAAACTATGGTGATTCATCGACAAACCATTGCAATGCAGGATTGAAGGTGTGAACCCAAACTTGCTAGGGAATGACCCAGGGTTTTGGATGGAACCGGAAGGGGATTCCCTTAAAGGAAGCCAGAAGGGATGGTTTTCCTCGGGCTCATTCCAATCCTCATTCCCTGCTGAGCGGTCCCATCGCAGGCGCTGCTGAGCAACGGCTTGGAGCGTGTCCTGGGCGTAGAGCTCTCAGAGAAGCGGGTGAAGGCGCCGGATTTTTGATAGCTCCAGTGGTGGTGTGTGGTTGCTGAAATCTCGGCGCTTTCTGTTGGCCCCTGTGTGCCTCAACCATTTTCCGGCATCTTCCCAAATTGTTGTCGGCCTTCATACTCAATGTTGTGGGCTGCTGTTGGTTGACTGCTTTGGGCTTAAACATATCATATGTTGTGCTGCTGGCATGTTGTGGTCTTTGTGTGGGCCAGGCAAGAACTCATCCCACATGTGCAGTTGTTATCTAGTTTGACAGCAACATGAAGAGTGGTAATGTGTTGATCATCCCAAAGCATCAGCAACACAATGAGGAAGGCCAATCATACCAAAGCTCAAAGCAACATGTTGCGGCAACAGGGTTGCCTGCAAGAGACAGAGTTGGCGCACGCTTGCTTTGCGCTTCATCGACTTGCGCCCTTGCGGGGCGGGTTTGAGGGGGATGTTTTCTCACTAGTCGCATGCGCAACTTCGGCTGGCATGGCACTACAGTGGTCAAGACCGATACCATGGCCCTCACTCTGCCGGTGTGCAAGTTGCGGAACTGCATATATTTGTCACGCACGCAACACGTATGTATCTTACCAGCATTTGAACAGCAAACTTGCCCTGCGGTGCCGCAGCATGTACTCTAGACAGCATGGGTTGGCAGCGCAAGACCAGCTTGACCCTTCATATGAGGCACAGCACCCTCCCCCCCTCCCCGAAACCACCCAACATGTTGTTATGACTTTGTAATGTCACCTCGCTGCTGTAGAAATCTCTGCAAACCGCTTGCCATTACTTTGGATAGTTCTGCGCACTCGGTCACTGATGAACGAGATGTGTTTGACCCACCATGACACGATCTGCCGTGTTGTGTTTGAACATAGAGAAATATATCACTTGCATGTTCGATTGGCATT
>CAUJNA010001768.1:230000-320000 GCA_963377175.1 Effrenium voratum | reverse complement strand
AGGGCTTCCAACCCTCTTCAAGCCTGTTTTGCAAAGCAGGCATGGAAAGAACCCGAGCCATCCACCTGCCATTCACCATCCTTCAGAATTTAACGGTGCCGTCGGATTTCCCCACAAAATCGCAGGAGGCGCCGGCGCCGTCTTCGCCGTCTCCGCCGGCTCCGGCGCCGGGAACGTCGGCCCCCGCGTGGCTTGGAGCGCGGGAGGCGTCGGAGCAGATGCTGCAAGAGCTGTGGACCTTCCCGGCCACAGAGCCGAAGGTTCCGGCGCCTGAGACGGACCCGCGTGCTCGATCGGTGTTGCATGGTTGTTGTTGAGAAACATTTTACATTTTCGCTTCTTGTGGTTTAGTGGGACATCTCCACTTAACTGCTAAAAATTCAAATTTTGCTTCCCTTCCAGCGTCAACCAAGGTTGTCTGTCTGGCCCTATTGAACTCGGGCACTGCGTTTTTCCCCCTGGGAGGAGTCAAGCTGTGTTGACTCCCATTTGTTTTTTCCATTCGCCATCACAGACTGGGATGTTGCGCAGGGATGTGCAGGGGATCTAGGTCTGGGCCAGTTTTGTTGTCGCATGCTTTGCCAGAATCTCGTCTTGGAACTCGCCGTGGAGTGGCCTTCCTTCAGTTTCACAGAACACGTGGTCTTCTAACAGCTTGGCTTGGAGAATGCATGATGGGCTGTTGCGGGATGTGGCGTGTGTTGGTAAGGAGAGAATTTCAGTAGAAGTATCTACTCTCCCTGAAAACCTGCACAAGGACGTGCCCCCTAAATGGAAATCCTCGAACTGAGCTGTTTGAAGGCTCCATATAATTTGGGTGTATCTTTTCAAGAGGGTAGCCCTCTTTGGATGGTCTTAAATGGAAACAAAAAGCACAACCATCATTTTGGGGGGTGCCCTATTTTCAGAGACAAGCCCATTTGATCTATGTTGCTTCCCGCGCTGCCAACTTCTCCCATTCGCTAAGCCTCAGGCGCGGCAGCGCCGGCCCGGGCCAAAAGTGGCTCCGCGCCTCAAGCCATCGCAGGCGTTCGGCGCGCGGGGAAGCGCCGTGGAAGGTGAAGCTTTGTCGTTCCAGTCCTTTGGGCAGTTGAGCGCCCAAAGGATTTCAACAGGGTCTACCCGGTTTGATTGGGGTAGGGTTTGCATAAACCATTGTAAAGATGTTGGTAGAACCAAAAGTGAATGGTTTTGGGCGATGCTCAATTGAGTTTCTTTGGTGGTTAGAAGGCAAGCACCAAGTAGCAGAAGAGATAAGCATCACAGAATCAACGGTTTGTGTTACCCTGTTATCCGGGGTTGGGCCAAGCTCATGTTTGCACATGTTAAATACCCACTCTTTGAACAACCTACTTTTGGTTCCCCTTGATGGATGAGCGAAAGAACTTGGCATTGTTCAAGGAGGTGCACACCCTGTATGGAACCATCACCCATAAGATTTGGTTGAAAGGGCTTCAGACGGCATGCTTTTACAGCCAGTGCTTTGTTGTCCACCCGGAGATTTACTCAAATGCTAGCCCTTTGGGAACGCCTCCAGAACCCTATCCAGCGGCTTCATGGAACCTTCTGGAATGCAGAAGCCCCAGCAACCGCTTCTAGCTTAATTCAGCAAAGATCCCATAGCTTTCATAGCTTTCAGCTGTTGGGGGAACAAGAAAGGCATTTGATATACGCAGTATCCTGGCACATCTTGGCTCAGAAGCCAGCAGCTTCGCTTGCATTTGGGCCGGTTCAACAACGCAGCACTGCCCGCAAGAAAAGAGAGAGAAGCGCAACCCTTCGGAACCCTGAAAGCTGCTCTGAACCATTCTAGAGCTTATTTGGACAGAGACCCCGAATCTTGCAGCTTTTGGGGAAAAGCACTCAAGTCACGGAATGGCTTCGGGCAGAATCAGCTTTTGCGAATCAAGGCCGCGCTCAGCCTTCAGCCACCTTCCTGTCGGCCTCCGTTTTTGTAACGTACCTTCAGAAAAGTTCAAAGTTGGGATGGGACCTGACCCGCGATTATGAGGGTCGGTTGGAAAGCAGTCGCTCGCTTTGATTGGCGAGGGCATTGGGACAAAACCAACTTTTCAACTTGGAAACACCAACTTGAATCGAAGGCCAAGACGGGATTCATTTTTTGTGGTTTGGGCTCAGGGTACGCCCAAGTGGCAGGCCTACTTCCCGGTGATGTCGGATGAGGAGTTGGCTCCTCTTCTGGTGCCCGCAAAAGCGGGCCCACAGCAAATTCGCGACACCTTCCAGCAGTACGGGGTGTGCGTGGTCACTGACGTCATCGGTGACGAGGTGGGACCAGAAAGCCCTGGTTTTGCCTAAGCCAAGGATAAGCCCCGACAACGAGCCCCTCACACTGAAGGGAGTGATTCGCCAGCAACATTCAGTGATTCAGTTCCAGCGCGACCAAAAGGCGGTTGGTGCTCATCTCCCAGCATGGATTGCTCAAGCACACTGGGGAAATGGCAGCAGTGTCTCAGATTTCTATTTGGGGTGATCTGTCTCTTTGGCAGAAGCGAGGCCATTTTTCCTTGGTTCGCCTTTTTGTCTGGACCCTGACCATCACACAACTGATGACAGCGTCCTGAAAACGCCTGCCATTTACCACACATATCTAAAATTAGCACGGGACACTGGCACCAGAATGAGTACGACCAATTTTGACTAGCTTAATTTGAGCTCACCAAAACAAGCCAAGTGTGCAGCAGGGCCAACGAGAATGACACTCGAGCGAACGCTTGCGCGCACATTCCAAGCTTGTAAGGCACCTCAAAACGTCCACTCTGAAGCGCAAATCACGATGGCACGGTGATGCAAGCCTGCTACCTTCCAAAACGTTGCGCCTGCGCAGCGAAACAGCACGCAACCTTGCCTTTTGGAGGACGTCACAAACAGCATGCCGATCAGAGAGATTCTCTTAACACGAACCAAGCAAATGCACGACCGTGTGTGTTTTCCCTCCCCAACGGTGGGCTGGGGGTGCGGGGGGGGGGGGTGGGGAAAGAAAGATGTTTGAGCTGCACTTGTGCCTCCCTACCGGCATGGTGATACTAGCCTGTCTTCACCTTTCATCTCTGTTCCCGGGCCAATCATCAGCAAAGTCTACGCTTAGATCTGCTTTGCAAATGCGAGCGGTCCACCAAATTTGAGATCCCATCTTTGCCCATCCACTCTAGTTTGCATCACGAATGAGCACACCAATCGCCACGTCGTCTGCATGTGGTGCAGTGAGCGGGATCAAGATACCACGACTCTACCAGCACAAACAGCATAGAGACATGCTGCCAAGGGTCCCCGCCAGTTATAGGGATGTACACAATGGCTTGTGTTATGATGCCTTGACGCATGGTGGCTCTGGAATTTGCAAACAGATTCCTAAAATCCCACGGTCGCTTGTGCACGGCACGTACTAAAGGGGAGCCACTTTGGGTTGATTTGGAGGGCTTCTAAGTATTGTGGGCAAATCTTCAGCGAGCTTGCAAAGGAGGTTTGCGTGCTTATCAATGGAGGTTCCTTTCGTGCGGGCGCCATACGATAATTCATCCAGACTACGCAGCTTCGATGTCCGTTTGCTCCTCGCAAATTCAACATTTCAACCCACAAATCCCCCAAACAGGACTCCGTGCCCAAGAGTGGAGGGAGTAGTTGTGGGGTTCCAGGTGAATCTGAGAAGTACACACAGAAATTGCCCCCACCCGCCCGCCCACCCACCCACCCACCCAGCGACCCACCCACCCACCCCCATCTCTAGGACCCAGACTCTGACAGTTTTCAGGAGTGCGCCCTGCTGGAGAAGCTGTGGCTTCAGGACATCCTGCAGCTTCTGGATGAGTCCAAGGCGGATCCCCAGGCGAGGGGTGCAGAATGTGTTGAAACGACCATGCCCTGGTTCTGTTTGAAGGGAAAGAACAGGAGGATGGGGATGAATAATACTGGTTTGAACGTGATGAAACCTAGATTCCTCAAAGTTGTCACTTGTTGAACATCACCACATTCATTGTTTGAGAGTTTCCCTTTTGCCTAAAACATCCTAAAACGACCCAACTCGGGCCCCAGGTGGCCGCACGCATCGCGGCGTTGAAGGAGCACGGCCCCAAAGCCTGGCCGCAAGAATGGGCGCCTCGGACTTGATCTTTCAAAACTTGGACTGTCCGGCTTCGCAAAAAGAAGAGGCGAAGAACTGACCTGTTACGCCAATCCTCAATCCTAGGGGATGATGAATGATTGCGGAATTATGCATGATATTCACAAAAAAAGACAAGGTCCTTCCTCCTACAGACGTAGTGCGAGTGTACCTGCACGATCAATCTCCTCAAGGCACCCTCTGTCAAGTGCCATGTTAGTGGGTCGTAGGGTAACTGACCTGCGAATCCTTGCATGGGATTGTGGATTGCGGGATGACGGATTGCACAGCGGTATTGCTTTTCGCGGCCTGAGACAGTTGGAAGGTATGAGAGTAATGAGAGTGCGTTCGCTCGTTCGCTGGTCTTCTTCTATAATTAGTGTCGCGCGCTTGTCATTTGGGGATGTGATGCTTGGCGTCGTCCAATGCAGGCCTAGCACGCCAAGCCCGCATAGCACGTTCCCTCAAAACCTCTCCAGCACTTCTCCGACACATCCCCGGTACCGCCCCGCCCTGTTTCCACACCTCCAGCACCTCTCCGGCACCCAGCCCAACGCGAGCATGTGGCTAAGACTTCTCGCCTTGAACGCGGCGCAGGCGAGAGTGACCGCCAGCAAGCCAAGAGTTAAAAGGCGGGCCACCGGTGAACGGCCATGAAGCGCGGCGCGTTCAAGAGCGGCCTCCCCAAATGCAGCATATGTAAGGCCTGGGACGGGGGCCTGCTTCGCATGGCCACAATTCGCGAACCCTTGCGACCCACCTTTTGCTCTGCCCTGAAGTGCCGCGCTTTCAACATCAACCATTTGGAACATGGGTCCACTTAGGCGGGCTACCAATAAACACAGGCCATGCAGCGCAGCGCGTTTCGTTGTCCTACTTGAACAAGTCAAGCGATCGCATGGGACTGGGTGCCGGACAGCTGTGGATGTGGGAGCAGGGCGGGGCAGTGCCGGGGAGGTGTCGGAGAAGTGTTGAAGAGGTCTTGGAAGGACCTGGTGTGATGGACGCTAGGTTTTCATTAGAGTCGAAGAAACCCGCTGGCCTCAAAACTCAGCACTCCTGCTCAAACTAGGCGCCAAGAGAAGTGGAACAATCGTCTCTTGCTGGTGGCGTTTCCCCTGGACCCAGCATGGCACGGCCAAAGCAGCCACCAAAACCGATTAGCGCCTTAAAGCACGTTGTCCCACGCTGAGAGACCTGTTCGGCAGTTGATGGCCGCTTGTTGCTTGGCATGAGTTTAATCCATGTTGCCTTTTACGCCGAGCAGTGAACCTAACCCATGCTTTGCTGAATGGCACCAGCGCTTACGCGCACAAACAGCAGTCAGCAGACCACACGTGCCGCGAATAATCCAGCGTGTTTGTTGCCTTTAGGTTTTCGCCAAAACGGTGCAAACAGGGCAAGGATTGCAGATTGACAAGGACTTTCAGATTTCAGGGATTAACAGGATTGAGGATTGGGATTGGGCCGCGCTTGGTGTTGAACATCTCAGCCCAAAACCTGTGATCTCCATTTGGTTTGCGCAGGGGTTACGGATCTTCCAAAATGTGGCCGGCTTTCCGGCGGCAATTTGTTTTGTTTGTTTCACTGAGCAAAAGGGTACGAGTCCGGGGTTTGAGGAGCAAAGCCAAGCGGTGGAATTCTCGATCACAAGTTCCTGAGGGGCTGAAAATCTGCAGGTGTTCCGGAATGATCCCTGAATCCGCCCGTGAGCAAAACCGGTGCGTGCATCGCCCGTGAACGCGTAGAAACCGTGCAGCTCAAGACGCCACCGAAACTGCTGAAAAGCCTGTTCCGGACGAAAATAGTAGCGAAGGCAAAGTATGGCTAAGCGACTTGTGAAGGTTCTGGGTTTTTGTCGGTGTGCAAATAATTTGCAGATCAATAAGTTGGCCAAGGTCATTCATCCGACACTACTGCGCCAAAGACGGAGCTCAAAAATCAGAAACATCGCAATTCTTTGCTACATCGTTCGGGCCCTCTTCCACCTCGAGAGGGAATTCACCCGCAATCCCTCAAACCCCAACCCTCCAACCTCCCCACCTCCCAACCTCACGCTCTAAATCAGAAGGCCAGGAAAATCCCTGCTTTCTTCTGGTTTGAACGCTCCAAATGAAGGCCGCGGAATCCATCGTTTTGGGATTGAAATCGCAGGAACGAGAATCCACCCAATTTGGGTGAAGCAGAGATCCAACGGATCCAACGAACGAGGACGAGTATTTCGGCTTCAAGGGCATGGCCTCCCGCCGCGGGCTGCCCCACGGCTCCTTCGCCTGGGGCGCGCGCCTGCATCCCAAGGCGCGATTCTTTGCGCGCTCGAAATGGAGACATCGAGCGAGCCATGGGGCAGGTAATGTGAATGGAAGGGCCTGGAAGTGATGTGAGTAGTGCGACTCGGAGTGCAAGTGGTTTTTGAACAGGCCCAGGCTGGAGAAATGGCAGCTTGTCAACGAGGCCAAAGATGGGGTCGCCTCAACTAGCTCCCCCGATAGTGTCCTTTTACCCTTTTTTGGGGGAGAGTTCCCCTACTAAAATAGACTACGGGAAAAAAGAGTACCCTTATTCTAACCTCTCTACTGGACCTAGTCAAAGAGATCACAAGTCGTGACTTGGCTACGCCAATCCGAAGTTCCGCGCCAGGTGCGACAGGTCTTTGCAGACCTCTTTGACACGCCCACGGAGGAGTCAGTCCGGCGGCAAGTTCTTGTTTGCAAAAAAGGGCCCTTTCCGTGATATGTCGTGCTGCTTTCAAGTGGATCGCAGCCCAAAAACGGTCGTTGATTGGCAACCCTCCACTTGCTGAGTTTGTTGTCCAAGAAGAGGTGGCCCCTGAAAATAGTTGTGGGAGCTTTACATTTGTCCGCCTTCCCTAGTCAATGCTTGTTCATTCTTGACATATTTTGCGCCAGCGAGGCAGAAAAGAAACGAGCAAAAAAAAGGCAAAACTAGGTCCCCCAGAAGTGCCCTGTTACCCTTTTTTGGGGTTCCGGTTCTACTAAAATGGACAACAGGAAAAAAATCGGGTACCAACTTATTCTAGCCTCTCAAACCTGGACCTAGAAAATGCCCATGTCCACAGGCTCCGGCCATGTCTGACCTGTCAGGAGCTGGCGGTGGGTCTGGACAACGTCTTCTGGGCTTCGGCCATGGAGGGCGCCGCCGGCGCGAACCAGGAGTGGCTCCATGCGCCTTCGAAGAAAGAAGAAGAACGAAAAACGGCCCCCAGAAAATCACAGAAGGGTGCCGTGTGGTTGATGGAATACCCGTTTTTTGGGGTGGTTGCAAGCCAATTGCTCTTTCTTGTTTTCTTGCTTTCTGTCTTTCTTGCTTTCTTTCTTTCTTTCTTTCTTTCTTTCTTTCTTTCTTTCTTTCTTTCTTTCTTTCTCTCCTTTTTTCGGGGGGGGTCCTCCAATGTTAAGACACATCCAGAAGGATGTTAAAGGCAACCCGGTGCAAGGGCAGGCATGCCCAAGTTGCCAAAGGCTTCGGGTGAAGAAGCCTTGAGACGCCTTGAACATCCGCCCCTTGAAGATCCCATCCGCAATTATAGACGCAATTTGTGTAACTTGGCCGTTGGGCATGAACAACAGTCAATTCTCCTTCAAGGGGATGACATGGGGCCCAAACTCACCCAGTTGACACGAGGAAAATGCCAGGAGGGGAGGCATTTGATACCGAAATCCAATGTCAGAGGGTCACAAGAAATGCCGACCTTTTGGGATTGCAGGTCAGCGTCAGGCTGTGTAAGCAGGCGGGAAGTTTCTTGTGGGGAGCACATCGGATTCAGGTGATGTGTGTGTGTGTGTACTTGCCACGTTGCTTCCCAGTCATTTGAAGCTGCCATTCTTGCGTACTGCTCACTTGTTTGATTCCCGGCGACTGACTTCCGTGCAGAGAGAGAGAGAGAGTGTCAACTCTCTCACTGCATTGGTCCATTCCCGGCGCGATGTGCGATGGTACAGTAAGTCCTGTTGCCAGGTCAGCACTGGTGTTCGATTCGTTTGGCAGGTTCCCCACAAATTTGGACCCCTTTTTGTTACACCTCGCTGCCACTACGTAGACGGTCAGCTATTCCCCACAAGTTTGGACCCACGACTCGCTGAAACCTGCGCCAGCGAGGTGGACCAGAACCACCGCACCGGGCTCACTTGGCCCTGCGCGCAGGGCGTGCTCTACGTGTGGCCCTCCGAAGGCAGCAGCTGCTCAAGCACCGTGGTGTGGCGCCTCGGCCTGCGGCCCCTGGGCCACGCCCGTCTGGGGCCACAAATTTGGTGTTGGCATGTTCTGTGGTTCAGATCTACCCAACATGGAACCCAGCTGCATGGTTCCTCTGCTTTCCGGACGAAACAAGACCCTTGGGCTTTATGTTTGTTGGTGGGTATAGCGAACATGTATGTCGTTATACATCCAAAAAAAGTGCAGGTGTTTTCGTTGGATCTTCATATGTTTTGCTCAAGCTGCCCAGATTCAAAGATGAAGAAGAATATGATGAAGGCTTTGTTTTGAGATTCTAGCTTGTTTGGGGATTTTAGGTTTTGTGGTCCTGACCCCGAAAGCGCTTGCGGAATCACATGCCCTTCCTGTTGATTGTTTCATAGTGTTCTTTCTCAGCGTCCTTTTGGTGCTTGGTCTAAACCGACCCCCCCAAAAGGGTGGTTCCTTTTGGTGTTCCTTTAAAACCACCCAAAAAGGCTTGGTGCCCTCAAAAATCGACGAGCCACCCATGTTACATTTGTTTGAATCAACATGCATGCAGCTGGTCCGACATAGCGCCGAGGCCCGGCAGCCACAGGGCAGCCTACGACCAGCTGATGGAAGACCCTCAGGCCTACGCGCTGGGCCGATCCCTGGGAGGCGGGGCTGCGATTGGAAGGGATGGAACATGTTGTGTTTCGCTGGGGAGGGGGGGAGGGGGGGAGGGGGGGAGGGGGGGGAGGGGGGGAGGGGGGAGGGGGGGGGGGAAAAAATAGTAAAAGGAGAATTCAAAGAATTATTCTTTCTACTATTTTTTCTCCAACAGCAACACAACAAACAGAAAACAAAATCCAGAACAACAAGCAAACAAAATAAATAATCACAACCAGCAACAAAAATATTTAATCACAGCATACAACATTAAATAATTCAAGCAAGCATACCAACAAAACAGCAACACTCTAAATCATCAAAGAACCCAAACTCAAAAACACACATCAACAAAAAACAAAGCAGCATACCAACAAAAAATATCACAAGAGTATCAAACAAAACAAAAACAAACAGCCAAAGCACGAAAAAATCAAAAGAGCATACCAAGTCTAAACAACGCACTTTGAAAGAGATAAGCAAATTATAATAATTCAATCTTTACAAACGACAAATATATTACAATTATAACATATAATATTTTACATGTGATAATCATAGTATGATTATAATTTCAGTACAGGATAATAATTTAATTGATTTGTCTTACTTCTTTCATACATCATTTTAAAAATAATATTAATATCTCTCAATGTATTTTGAACATTAAAATTTTTACTTTCAATAAATAATTTGATATTTTCTTTAACATCTTCTCCTTTCTCTTGACTATAACACAACATCCTTAATATATCATCAATCATACCATATTTTTTCTTAGGGATTTTAAGAAACTGTTTAATATAATCGTAAGGTGGTATTTTATTTACAGTTAGAAATATTAAAATCTCATCTTCTACATTTCTATTATGTCTCCCTTTTATTCTCAACAGACATTTGATTAAAACTTGATTATCTCTCCATTCCTGACAAATTTTACATTCATCTTCTTCATCCATTGAATAATTAATAATATTATTCAATATTTTATTAGGTAAATTTAATTTATACAATTCCATATTTTCTTTTTTGAAGTGACAACAATCATAGCATTTTTTATTGATATAATTATTGATTTTATCACCGTTCATTTTCCTCTTATTATATTAAGGCACTATTTCTTTAAGTCATTTTTAAGGCATTAATAAAAATTAAGAAACTAACCATAAGTATAGTATAATTATAGCATATAATATTTTACATGTTATAATTATATTTCAATTAAGAATTAAGGATTTAAGATAACAGTCAGGCAATATGTCTTCAAATATGTAATCTACATATTTATCAATATCACCAATGTCTATATATTTGATATTGTCTTTTCCTATTATTGAATAAATATATTCCCAAAAGAATAAATACAGCAATAGACATACTTTATATTTAGTGTTGTAGTAATACCATACATGATATTTAGTTATTCTAAATTCATTCAAGACCTTGTTTATTTTATCTTTGCTTAATAAATGCCAATCAATCTCTTCAAACAAATCACGAAATTCTTTAGCAAATGATTTATATGGTTTAATGCTTAGTTCTCCTCCAAACCTTTTAATCAAATCTTTATTATTAAAAAACTCATCAATTTCTTTTTCAAATGACTCTCTATCAATTTTATGGTAAAACCATACAGGAAATCGTTTTTGATATCTCATAAAGAATTTCAATTGTAATTGAAACTTTGTATATCCCTTATCCTTATATTCTTCAACAAACAACTTTTCAAGGTCTCTTGTTATACAGCATTGATTACAATATACATCATATTCACTTATTTTACTACACAGATTAGCAGGTAATAACTTATACAATGTAAAATTAATATCATTCTTTTTATTATTACAACATTCACACTTACTATAATTAAACAGTGTCATTTTTCCTCTTAATATATTAAGTCAATATTTCTTTAAGTCGTTTTCAAAGAATTTATTTTATAATGGCCGTAAGCAAGTGAGTTTACACTATCTATCCAATATTTTTTGTTTTCATAACTACTAAGAGCAATTTTTTTAGTTGCTATACTAAAAATTCTGTGGTTTTTACTTCTAATACTATTAAATGACTTATGTATAACCTTATTAGTTTTTAAAACCGTCTCAAACTCTTCATATTTCATTTGACGTCTTACTGTGCCTTTTGCTATGCCCTTACATTTCTTATATTTTTTATCATCACCATAAACTGAGTAAGCATAGCATTTAGGACGAAGAGCTATAAACCCTGTTATTATTTTACTTTTTAATTCATCCTTAAATTTACCTAATACTTTCTTGTTATTATCATCATAACATTTATGTTCCTTAGGATAATCTGAAAAATCTAATTCTTTTTTAATTGTATTAAGGTCTTCATAAATGTCATTGGTTTTAGTATGAAATACAAAACTATCAGTATCAGTATATACCATTTTAATATTATCTCCATATTTAGGCTTCATAACGTCATAATAAAATTTATACATGTGTTGCTTACTCAAATCTAAAATACTCATCCCAATAAATATAGGTTTGTCTAGTTTCAACTTTGTTTTTTGCTTTTCAACTCCAACCAAATTTTCATTAATGATATGACTATGTTTGAAGTTAGGATTACTTACACACTTCATATATCTAGTTTCATCACTCACAACTTCAAAGTCTAAATGTTTTCGCTTATCCTCCATTGTTTTTCCAAATATGGCATTGTTCATCAATTTGTAAACATCTTTCTCAAAATCATTTCTAGCATTCTTCCTCTTCTCAGTGTTAAACTCAATGTAAGGTTTTAAAACTTCTTTTTGTTCAAATTTAATTGCTCTATGAATTTTCTTAAGTTTTAACCCTTGCTTCAAATAAAATTGTAAGGTTCTTATATGGATTACATATTTTTCTTTATCATTTAAGTTCAATATTAATTTATTTGTTTTCTCATCCGTAGGTTTTTTATGATTTAAAAATTCATAAATTTCAATTTGTTTATCTGACAGCATGTCGGCTTTAACATTCATAACCTCAGGTGCCATTGGATAGTCATTGTGTAAATCGTGTAATTCTTTAGGATATTCTAAATCCACTTCTAGAATATATCCAATATTATTATTCTTGTAATTAATAATGTCTTCTTCTTTTAATGTATCATCCCATTTTAGATTTTTATATGGCAGTTTTTGTATCATGCTTAACCCGTACAAATTATTAGCATCAAAATAGTTAATATAACTACTTTCCTTATTTTTATCATATTCTTCTCCCATGTATTTATTATTTGCTTCAACTTTTTTAGTAGAAACCATACACATCCCGCCTCTAAGTCCCGCTTCTATCATTTCATACATTTCTTGGTCATATATTAAATCAATCTCTACACCAGTCATTTTAAGCATAGCATCAAAAGCAAAGTTAGGCAATGTATAATAATAAGCAGGGTCCAATCCATAATATTTCATACACACATCTCTAAAATTTTCGAAAATGTCAGTCAATAATAATACATCAGTTTTCAAATATAAATCATGGTATTCACCCATATTCTTAATGTCAAAATGCTTCCATATAATTTTTGCTCTTTCATAGTCGTTAACACTTATACCTTCTTCACTCAACTGACTATAAAAATCATCCTTACTCGGTAATTGCTCATCATCAAATTTATCAAATGAATTCATGTAGTCATAAGGATAAACGCCTTTATCAGTTAATAAATCTAGACATTTCTCACTCTTAATCAAATCATTTTTACTACTAAACCTAAAATTATCTTTCCAGTCTTCACGCAATAACCATTTACTTTTATCTTCTTCATCTGTATTATCATACTTACTCATTGAAACTAACTTATCTAATGAAGCAGTTAAAAACCCAAAAGTGTCTTTAACACTCAAACTTTCAAAACTGATATTAATAAATTTTTCACTGTTCTGAGCGATGACACCTATTTTATTGTTGTTACTTAATTTATCCGCATTTTGAATAATTAAATGACCATCATAATTTTTCATGTTATGAAAGAATACTGGAATTTTAAAATATCTATTACAAAAATTAAGATTGCAAACATTATGAGCACAACCTCTATACTTACCTGTAAAATGACAATGGTCTCTAACTTTTCTATATTTCTCTGCTTCCTTGGCATTTTTATAGTTCATTCTAAACTTATCCCCACAAATAAAGCAGTTTTTAGCATGTTTAAAATCTTCTTTGTCTTCATCAGTCATGTCTATTTTTTTGTTTTCTCCCATCTTCTCCTTTACTTCTGCCCTAATCTCATTAAGTTTTTGACAAAACACATCAACAGCATCTTTACCACGATACATAAATTCATAATTTGTATTATCAACAGCATTAACCATATTAAGCATAAAACCACATGGTTTATGCTCTTGATAAGAAAAAGTGTTTTTATCTTCATCTTCATCAGGTTTTTTCAGTTCCTCTGTCAAACATTCAAAATCAGCATATACAACAAAAGGACATCTTAACTTTTTGAAGTGATGCTTAAAACTAACTTTTTCATAAGGCTTAGGCATTACTATTTGTTGTCCTTCAACTTCCATACATCCACTATCATAATGTTTATTTAATAATTCTTCATTTCTAAATCCATGATTACAATATTTACAAAAATAGGACTTACCATTATGATTACTTTTTTGATTATTAATAAGTCTGCTCAAACTTTTTATATACACATAATGACTGCAATCCTCCTCATCAACTCTCAACAAATCAAGATGACAAGAAGCATCTTTATTTTTCAATTTTCTACTAATAACAATTTGTTCATTATCATCAATTTCATAAACATTAATGGATATTGATTTATTATTTTCTTCAAATATATCTATATCATTATTATTAGCAGGAAAACTCACACCATCAAAAATCAAATCACTTGCTATCTTCTTGTAATGAAACATCTTTTCAGGGTGTGCTTTATCACAAATTTTACAATATCCACACTCAATAGAATATTTAAAACACTTGTCATCTTGATTTTTAATATTGATACATGCCTTTTTCTTTTTAATCCATTCTGGAAGTTCAATATATTTGCCAGCTCTAGTCGGATTATATTTATTATACATGATATGAATATTATTAATATTGCTAATTATTAATCCTGACTGATACAAAGCCATATCTAAAATTCTTGTTTCAACATCAGGTCTCATTCTTTTCAAAGCATTCCTTAAATCCTCTTCATTTACAATAGTGTACGACCTTGTCCTAACTGTTACGTTTCTCTCCTCATCAAATAAGTTCATAACTTTCATATTTATTGTAGCATTAAGTTTCATTCCTCTATTCTCTTTCAAGTATTCATTAAGTTTGTCAAATTGATAATTAAAATAAGTCAATCCGTTCAACTCTTTTAAATGAATGTTTGAAATTGTGTAGGCGTTAGCATATGCTCTAAAGGCGCTTCTTTCTTCTGTTATTACTGCTTTTTTCTTAATAGCATGTTTTAAAACCGTTCTTGCTCCTACTCTTTCTCTGATTTGATTTGCTTTGTAGTCATTAGTTTTCTTTACTGCTTCAAGTCTCTTACTCAATCTATTACTTATTGGTTTTTCTGGATTATATCTATACTGGTTGTTTCCTATAATTATGGTTTTAAGTTTTTTACCTTTATTATTTACTTTGTATTCTCCTAAATTTTCTTTAAGAAGATACTTAACTATTTTAGTGTTTTCATCTGGCGGTAAATCTCTATTCATATTATTATCTATATAATTTAATTATGGTTTTTCTCTTTAAGTCTTTTTAAAGTCATAAAATTCTAAGAACTCAATACCTAATTATCAGTCTAAATTATTATTTTTTTATTTTTAATTTTCAATTAGTAATAATTCATGGCGCAAATAATGCTTTTTCAATCCTTCCAAGACATAGTATGTTTGTAATGTTATATCTTTTTCTATCTTTTCTATTTTGTATTTCCTTTCTGTCCACTTTGGGTTGGTCTCTTTCCTCGATGTATAATTACCTTTTCCTTTTTGGTATATTTTCACTGTGTCTGAAACTGATAATTTAGGATATTTCCTCATATGCTTTTGCTTCAGTGTAAGGTTTGCTTTTACATTTGCTCTGTTGTCATCATCATGCGCTTCATTTGGTTTCATTCCAGTTGATGAGTGAATAGCGCTATTATATTTCTTTAATGTAGGTTTCAACATATCAGTCCATCTACCTTTAGTAAAGTGTATTCTGTCTCCTATTCCTTTTTTCATCGTTCTAATCAATCTCTCCACAATATTGGCATGTGTTAGCGTTGTTTTATGTATTATACCTAAATCATCTAAATATTTCTTTACTTCTGCTTTAAATGCTCCATCATCATCAGAAAAGATTTCCACAGGCTCACCCATAACTTTAAATGCTTCTTTCAAACCTTTCAAAACATTTGGACTGTCTCTTTGAAACATTGGATACACAAAACCTAATTTACTGAAAGCATCTATTACAATCAATGCATAGCGTTCTTCATCTTCTTTCTTAAATATTTTCATATCCATAATATCTATTTGAAATTCTGCTCTGGCATATGGCACTAAGAAACTGTTATAATTCTGATACGGCTTTATTTGCTTGTTAGGTTGCTTCTTCAACCACTTTGCCACTTCTTCTAATGTTACACTTGCTCCTTTCTCTTTTGCTTGATTGTATAAGCTTTGTTTAGAACCATAACCTGTTTCTAAATCATAGTAGATATTGCTCATTATCTCCTCATTACTTAGTTTACTCATATATTGAAATTGGATTATATTAATTAAATTAAAATTAAATTAATATTATCCAATTAGACTTTACTTTTAGTACTCTGGCACTTTCTACTTTTTTCATGTCTTGATTTGTTAGAACTGTTGGCCATTGATTTCCCACAAATATTACATGTATAAGGTTTATTAAGTTTTTCTTGAAAGTATTTTTTATGATAATCCTTTTGATATTGTTTCTCTTTATTTTCTTTTGTTTCTTCGCTATCAGTAGGACTTGGCAACACATCAGCATCTGAACTTTTATAATGTCTTTCAATGTCATCAGCAAAACTACTATTCATAAATAACATATTCATAAAGTCATTATAATCATCTTCATCATGTATTCCTCCTAACAATCTATCTCTTCCATCATCTGAGTGTCTGCTATAGAATGGCATTTATCTTATAGAATAAAGTCGCTATTTCTTTAAGGCATTTTTACAAATTCTGGTATTTTAATTTTATTTTTTATTTTTTTTATTATTTATTATTATTATTATTTTATTGTTTTTCTTTATTCTTATCTTTATCTTTATCTCCATCATTTTCACTTTCAGCATCAGTAGGAATAGGTATTTCTGTTGGTGGTGCTATTTCATAATTAGAATTTTCTTCTGATGACGCCTCGCCAGAGGCTCGCGAGCTTCGCGACGATGAATTAACAGTATGCGTTGAAGAACTATTAACAGTGATAGGCGGAGAACTATTAACGCTAACAGGCGGGGAAGTGTTTAACTCAACTTCCTCACTAACATTTGTATTCAACCAGCTCATTATAGCAGTTGCTATATCGTATGATGTTACTAATGAATTCATTGTCAGATTAACTAATAACTCTGAACCTTGAATTGTAGTTAATGTAGTGTGATATGTTAAATGTGCTACTATTTGTCCTATACTAAAACCCGTCCTCAACATAAATTCTATAATCCTCATCAAAATAAATAATTTCTTTCTATATTTATCAATATCATCATCCTTTTTATCATCATCATCATCGTCGTCATCATATAAATCAGGGTCATATGTAAATGCTATTGCTTCTGCTTCAGCCTTGGTTATCAGTTTGCTTTTGAAACTCTTTGAAGAACCGCCTAATATTTTTGTCTCATCATCAAAATTATAAGTTTGTGTCGCTTTATCATTTGGTAGGTCTGTTTGTGTTGCCTTGTTTTCTTTGTTAAGCGTTTGTGTTGCCTTGTCCATCATCATAACTTGAGCGTTCATATATCTTTCTTTATTTTTATAATTCATTAAATCCATTTTATCAAAATCAAAATTATTCAATAACATATATTTTTTGTATTTCTTCAATATAACTGTTGTTTTCATTTTGCTTGTGATTGCTTGTTTAAGCATTTCATCATAAGTAGGGCGTTTCCTTAACTCTTGCTTGTGGTTGTTAATCATTTTATATAATTATTGATAAATTATGTAAAATTATCTATTTGTTCTTTGTTGCCTTGCCTTTTCCTTTCATATCTTTCCAATCATTCATTCTTTTTCTTAACAATTCATCATTTACTTCTGTTGTCCATTTTCCGCTGTTTATAAGCTTCTCCACCAGTCCAACTAAATAAGTTCTACCTGTTTCTTTTTTACCTTTACCTTTTTTCTTTGTGTTTGAATATTGTTGTTCCTGTTCTTCAGTAAGTCCTGTTCCTCTTAAATGTAATTGAAATAATATGTCTTCTTCTTTTACTGTGCTTCCCTTCCAATGGTTTATATCAGTTGAATAGTCAATAGTTTCCTTATGTGTTCTTGTTTGTCTTGCTGGTAATGTGGATGAACTGCCAGCGGTTTCCATTTTTTGCTCTATTCTTTCTTCTTTCCTCGTCATTAATCCTCTTTGGGCCCCTTGAATTCGTTTAACTGCTTCGTCTTCTTTCCTCGTTGTTAATCCTCTTTGTGCCCCTTGAATTCGTTTAACTGCTTCGTCTTGCGTCATAAGCGGTTCCAGTGCTGGTAAATCATCATAGTTGCTTGACTTTGCGGTTGCTACTGACTGCCAGTCATCTTCATCTAATTGTTTTGCTCGTTGTGCTCGTTGGTGTAGGTCTGCTATTTGTTCACTACTAAGTCTTTTTGAAATTTGACTGATTTGTCGTTCGTGTTGTTCCTCTGCATCATCCATTGTGGCACTTAGTGTTTGTATTGAACCGTCTCTTAAATCATCCATTTCATCATCCTTCGATATATCAAAATATTTTGTTTGATTTTCTCCATCTACCATTTTTTTAAAGTGTTGCTGTCTCAAATCTACTGTATTATTATCATACACTGTTCCTAATGGACTATCACGAAAATAATAAGCGTTTCTGTCTATTACATCTCTTATATTCTTATTTTTAAATTCTTCCTTTGTAATTTCCTTTATCAGTTCATTATAAGACGGTCTTAATCTCAATTGTGATTTTAATGTTTTCATCTGTGCATTGTCTAATCTCATTAGTATATTAAATTAATTAGATTATAATTTATTAATCTAATTAATCTAATTAATTTAATCAAAATTAAAATCCTTTCTTAATTGATTGATTATTCCTTTCTTCTTCTTAATCATTTCTGAATAGGTTTTACCTGTTTCACTTGATGGATGATGTCTCAATTTTTCACTTTCCAACCTTTGGATTTCATTAAAATACGCCTGTGCTTCTTCTTGATATCTTCTTTTATTTTGAAATACAGCATAATCTTTTTTAGCGCTATGAAGTTCTAATTGTTCTTGTAATTCTTTCAAATATGTGTAATTAGGTTGGTGTGCCTTGTTGTCTCCTTCATAATAGTAATGTTGAGTTGATTTATATTTCTTCTTCTTTTTGGGTTTATTTGTTTCAAAAACTGCTTTTCTATCAATAACATCACTGATATTCGGTTTGTCTTTATTTTGTGGTTCTGTTATTCTATTTACAACATTGTCATAAATTTCTCTACGGTGCATAAGCAATTGTTTTTTATCAATAATCATTATATAATAATAATTAGATTAAATAACTTTATTTGCTAAATTATTAATTTTCTGTTTATTTTTATTATCTCGTTCCATTTTAATATTATTGTATCTATCTTTTGCAGTTTCAAATACTTTATTAGCAGTTGTTTCTAAATGTTTTTTCAATCTTTCTTCTACTCTTCTTTCTATTTCTTGTTCATCAACTTTTGGAATATTATCTTTAACTTTTTCATATACATTATTCTCAAATTCTTTTGCTTGTTCTGGATGCATAATTTTTCTACGGACAACTTTGTTAGGGTCTGGTTCTTTTTTAACTGGTATTCCATTACAGTTATGACGATATTTGAAAGTGTATTTTGTTAAATATTTTTTACATTTTGGACATTCCACTTTTTCAGTTGAGTATGTTTTAGATTTTAATTCTTGCTTTGGTTCGTGTTCTTCTTCTACTTTATTATTTTCTTCATTTATAATATTATTAGTTTCTACTTCTTTACTTTCTTCATTAATAATAGGTTCTTCTTTAATTTCTTCTGCTTCCTTAGGTGCTTCATTATTTTCACTGCCTACATCTACTATTTCAATATTTTTAACCATATAATTAGTATATAATAAATATTTATATTAAAATTTTTTAATATAATTAGTATATAACAAAATATTTATATTAAAATATTTAATATATGCTTTTCTAACCTTCAAAAAATGTTAATGAAAAAGAAGATGTTGTGCCATTCATATTTAAAACTCTACCCGACGCATCAGTAAATCTAAAATGAAGTCTATTCAATGAACGCATACTAACATCATTAGCATCATTTAAAATTAGTTCATTATCATATATGAGGTTGCCGAATGATGTTAAAACTGGTACTTTCTTTATTATTGATGAAGTACCAAAACTACATAACTGGTTTCCGTTACTTAATTCATTACAATGAATATAAATATTTTTAACAGGTAAAAATGATATAAATCCACTAACAAACGGGTCTGCTGTACTATTTACTTTTTCAGTAGTATTTCCTAAAATGTCATTAATACTATTAGGATAATCTCTATCATAATCAACACCAAAACTATAATTAGTTTGTAATTCTTTATCTGTATGGATTATAAAAAAGTAAGAAATATAATTACAACTTATAGTTATATTATTTGTTTTTAATGAATAACTACAAGTAAAAAAATTACTGTTTCCATCAGTTCCATTAGTAGCAGTATTCAATTTATTTTGTAATTCGGTTGCTAATTCACTACCTACATAACTACCTTTATCAGGTGCTACAATAAAATAATATACTGGTGCTCCTATTAATATCCCTCCTAATGTTAAATATAATCTGTTATTTAAATTATCTTCAATTGGATAAAATGAATTAGCGATAGATACTTCGTGACAAATCATTTTAGTATTTGGTCCGCATTCTTGTTGCTCTCTTAAATTAATAACAAAATCTGATGTAGATTGACTGTCATTTAAATCACGATAAGCACTGTTGATATATATTTTACGAAATCTCATTATATTAATTAATTAGAAATTTTATAATTTAATTATATATGAAAAATAAATATAAATATAAATATTATTTAAAAGAAGGAAAATTAAAATCATACAATCCTCTTCATCAAGGATATAGTGAGATGTATAGAAAAATAATTAATGAAATTCAACAAGAAAAATCATTATTCAAACCTAAATATAATAATAATTTATCTGACACAGAAGGATTAAACAAAGCATATACAAATGGTAAAGGTTATTATTTAGATAATAATAAACTATATGTTGCTGGGACATTTGGTAAGTCTAATATTATATCAAATATTAATGATATTTTAAGTGATATTACAATTCCATTTGGCTTAAGTTCATTCAGTGAAAGATATAGAGATATTAGCGATATACTTGATGAAAACCATAATATTAGTGAAGTTATTTCACATTCATTGGGTAGTAGTGCGAGTGCTAAATATTTAAAAGAAAATCCTGATAGAAATATTAGATTAACTACTTACGGTGCTCCTTTTATTTCAATGTCAAACAAAAACAATGACAACTACACAAGCATACGAAATTTTGGAGATATAGTCAGTATTTTAGATAGAGGCAGTATAACATCAAATAGAGGAGGTTTTAACCCATTAACAAATCATCAACACTCATTATATGGTGATACTGGCAAGGACGTATCAAGAAGCATTGAACCTGTAAAGGAAATTTTGTAGTCTTATATATAATGCCTAATAATGATATACAAAATACTATAAATCCTAAAAAGAAAGTCAGTTATGAAGACATTAAGAAAATAGTAGAGGATGAACGCGAAGCCTTCGCGTTGCTACGCGAACCTAATTATAAGGTTGAACATAATAATATTAAAAATAAATCTAAAAAACTATTAAATAAAAAATATAAAAAAGAAGTTATAGATTATTCACACTTTAAAATAAATTAATTTAATAATAGAATAATTAATATTTTTCTATTATTAAATATATAAGTTATGGAAACATTAGATATTGAAGATGTCCTTGTTGAAAAGAATTTAAGATTTAAATTAAAAGATGGCGGTTCTTATGTTCGGTCAAAAGAAAGTAAAAACTTTTATCCTTCATCGGTTTCTACTTATACCGCTGATACAAATTCTGTAATTAGATTTAACATTACTGGACCACCTAATCAATGGTTGTCCTTACCATCACTATTATTAGGATTTACTCTAAACAACACTGATAACGCAGAAAGTCACGAACTTCGACCAATTGACACAGCCGGTTTCTTTGATAGAGTGCGTGTGTTAATGGGTGATGTCATTGTATGTGATTTAAATTCTCTTTCTCGTGCAAGTGCTATGAAAGATGTATTAAAATCATCAGAAGAAAAAAGAATTGATGAAGCATTAGGTTTTGGAAATACTCTACTCAATCATGATGGACGGTTTTTAGTTTGTGATGCTACTGGAACTTCTACTACTCAAGCAGTAACTAGAAATGTAACCAATGGTAATTATAAAGGAATTAAAGAAGGTAAAAGTGCTAATGTCTATTTTGATTTAAATTTAAAATGTTTCAAGACTTGTGAAAACTGGATACCTTTATCTTATTGTCCAATCACGATTGAATTGTATTTAACCACTGATGTATTAAAACCAATTGTTAATAGAACAGGACTTTTTACTGATGCAAATACAAGTATCACTTGGTCAGTCACAAAACCGTTATTCAAAGGAAATGTCTATACTCTTGACGATAGCTTATATGCAGAGTATGCTAAAATATTGGAAACTGGTTCTCTTCCTATTACTTTTGAAACTGAAACCCTACAAGAACAAACAGCATCAACAACAACTGAAATATTCACAACTATTGTCCGTAATGTGTCTAAATTAAATAAACTGTTTATTTCTTTTTCAAATGCGACTCAAAAGGGTTATGTAGGCGGATACGGTGAATTATTGAAACCATATAACTTTATGTATCATCCACTGGCACATGTAACAAATGACCTAGGATATTATGACCCAGAGCACGATTTATCTGCTTCTTTGGTAATTGGTAATCAAGTTATCCCAAGCCAGGAAATCCAAGGTATTCGCGAAGCATATGCCCATCTTATGCATTGTGCTGATAAACCAATGTTAGTTAGAGCAGAAGATTACAGGTCTCACGCTTTTATGTATGGTTTTAATTTACAAAAATTAGAAAGTGCAAATTATACTGGTATGAACCTTAAAAATAATTCAAATATGGTTGTTAAAATAAAAGCGTTGGAGGGTTCAACATTATATAGCGCTCCTGGTAAAATGGCCGAGAGAATTTATATGCTCTTGGTTCATGAGTGCATTCTTGAAATCCGCTCAAATTCTGTATCATTTTATGATTAAAATAAAAAATATGATATTATTAATTTTCTAATTAGTAATATAATATTATGAGCAAAAACTTAATGAATATCTTTGATATTACAGCAAATAGAATTAGGCAAGTAAAAGATGGAGCAGTCAATGATATAGAAGACCTTTACGCGAGTAAATCTGACATTCAAACAGTATTAGATAGTAAAGCAGACCAAGCAGATACTTACACAAAGGAACAGATAAACGCTAATTTTTATGATATAACTGAAACATATGACAAAACAGAAATTAATGTATTATCAAATAATATTAGTTCAAATTCTTTTTTAATAGGTAATCTGACAATAACTTCAAATACAAATTTTAATAATATTTCATTAAATACAAGTTTAATAAGTAATTTAAATTCTACTATGACAACTAATTTTAATAATATTAGTTCTAATACTAATTTAATTAATACAAATTTTAATAATATTTCTTCAAATACAAATTTAATAAATAATTTAAATTCTACTGTATCAACTAATTTTAATAATATTTCATCAAATTCTCATTTAATATCTCAATTACAAACAGGTTCATTTGATAGTAATTTATATTACAATAAAATAACAACTAATAATTTATTAACAGATAAATTAAATACATCAGTATTAAATAATACATTAATTCATAATATAACAACTACTTCAATTTTCAAAATAGCAAATTTTGGAAATTATAATAATTTCTTTGAAATGTATAATAATTATTTTGATAGTTATGTTTATGGAAATTTAAGTGGAGCAACTATGTTTTTGAATCAAAGAGGTTTTGGAGATGTAGAAATTAATAATTCTTCAATTTTTCAAAATGATAAAATATTATTAAATCATAATACTACAATATTATCTAATTTACAAGTATCACGTTTATTTTCGTGTTCATCTATTTTAGATATAGCAGGTTCTGATAGTAGATATGTTTTACAGTCAGATAATTTAGCAGGATTAATAACAGGAAATACAAATACTATTAATTCAATAATTACAAATGATAGCGCACAAGATACAGTAATAAGTCAAAAATTAGACAAAGTTAATACAACTGCGCAAACAGTAAACTCTCCATTAATACTTAGTTTAACAGATAATACTAATCCAATATTTAGAATCCAGGATGCAGTTAGTAACCAAAGACTCGAGTTTAAACGAGGATGCCAGTTAGACTCTTATCAAGGACTAACAGGTGCTACGCCTTATCGATTATGGCTAGGATGGAATACAGGAGATGTTATTATTGGAAGACCTAATAATGCTTCAAGAATTACAATTAATGGTAATGTTCATACTTCATATAATTTTGCGCAGATGCACGGTACATCATATTTCGAAGGTGCTGTTTATATGAAAGGAAATTTATTTACAAATAATGATTTTTCAACGGATATTAAAACAAAAATAGATAATATCAATACTTCAATAAATGGATTAGAACCATATTTAGAAACATATACACCAGATGCAATAGAAGGTTTTTATATGCATCATCCTAATTTTGTTTCTCTTTCTGTTGGCGATATTACTAATGCCAGTAACCAATATATGATGTGTGATGGATTAGTTAATAAAACTATTTTTAGTAAACCTATTGACGTGTTAGGTAATATTTATACAAATGCTGATGTTAATTGTGATAATGTTAATATTGATACTGATGGTAAATTAACAATTGACACAAATTGTGAATTATATAGATATGTTAGTGCTTTTTCATCTTTTGATATGAGGAATAGTGATGCTAATTCTTCAATTAGGTTCATTTGCGGAGACCCTGCTGTTCAATCTAATATAGTTGGAGCAGTTAATATTTCTACTGGATGGACTTTTAACACTTCTACTGTTGATGTAATGGGTAATTTATTTGCTGATGATGTTTATGTTAAAACTAATGGAGCATTAAGAAGCAATCATATAGCACCTAATGGCGGGTCATTAGGACCGTTGATACTAACCTAGCAGTTCAAAATGCATATTTAGCAACTAATACCATTCAATCATTCGATTTAACAACGGTTTCATTTTTAAATAATATTTCAATGACTACTGGAACTGATATTAAAATGGGAACATCGGAAATATCAACTTATCATGATGGAACTAATTTATCTACAATTGATGTAATATTCAGAACATCAAACACTGCGTTTAGAGTTTCAGATGCTTCAAGTACACCTTCAGTTTTATTATCTATTGATAAGACATTTGGAACTACAGTAAATACTGGAAGTTTTACAAATAATGCTCCATCGACTTTTAATGAAAATGTAACAGTTGCAGGAACGAAAAAATGTTATGTAATTTAATTGAACCATCAACAGGAACTAATATAGATTTAACAGCAACAACAGTAACCATCAACGGAACGTTTGTGGATTCATCTGATTCAAGATTGAAATATGACATAGACAATATCAAATCTAATTGTATGAATGTTATTAAGAAATTTAAACCGAAGAAGTTTAAAAGACACGATAGAAATGATAACGGTAAAACTCATATAGGATATATAGCAGATGAAGTATTAAAAGCAATCCCGAAAGAATTTGAAAATGTTGTTAGTAAAGACAGAGAGTATTTAGGATTGAATTATTTAGTTTTACCCGTGTTAGTTCATAAAGCAGTATTAGAATTAAATGATAAAGTAGATAAACTTGAAAAAGAAATTAAGGAATTTAAAAAAGAAAAAAATAAATAATTTAAATATATAAATATATAAATATATAAATAAATAAATAAATAAATAATTAATATATCTAGATATATATATGGACATTGACAGAAAAGTTAAAATAGAAGTATTATTTAAGAATGATAGTATGAGAGAAAAAACTTGTTATTGTGGTTGTAAAATTACTAAGTTAAATAAAGATGAATTTACATTAGATAAATGTAATAATAAAGAATGTAATTTTAGTCATTCTAAATTTGATGAATATATTAAAGAATTAAAAAAACAAAGGAAAGAAGAGAAATTCGACAGGCGAACAGATAAGTGTTGTATGCTATTAACTCCTATTATGTGGGGATTCTGTTGGCCTATTCTAATTCCTTTGAATATTTATTATTGTATTGTATACCTTTGAATATTTATTATTGTATTATATTATAATCTAAAATAATAATATATAATGGGTAATTCAAATAGTAATGTTGAAACTTCATCTATTGATAAAATTAATGATATTGATATAGAACAATTAGATTTAAGTAATATTGATAAATTACAGTTAAAAGCAATTAAGCAAATGAGTGAAAGAATGTGTAAAATTGAAGAAGAAAAATCTGATAAATTAATATATAGATTACCGGTTCAAATTTGTAGTTATTCATTATTTTGAATTAATACCATTAAGTCATAATCTTAATGCTATTAATTTTAAAGATAAAAATAAAAGTCATCAATAATAATTTGGTCATCTTCATTGATGACTTTAATAGTTATTTTTTTCACTTGTAATGAAATAAAATTAACCATATCACTAGCATACACTAATTTAACTTTATGAAGGTCTTTATTAAGAAAATAATAAATATCAAATAAATTAATTGATATTAAAGTTCGATTACACACATGAAACCAACGAGTAAACGAGCTAAATGTAACAAATATATCATATTCAATAAATAATTTTAATGGTTTATATTTTTTATGTAATTTATCTAACTCACTTAAATTAAAAATATATGATATCCCATTATTAATATTGATATTATCAATTTCAAAATAATGTATGTTATTTAATGTGTAAGATTTATATACTGGTTTATATTTATTAATATAATTTTTAATAATATTATTATTTTTTATTTTTAATAATTTAACATCGCCTAAACTATAAGATAATACTATGTCTTTAATTTCTAATGGTAAATCATAAAATATCATATAATATTAATATATATTTAATTATTTAATTATTTAATTATTTAATTAGTAATTTTCAAATATTGAGAAAACTTTTTCATAAACATTTTATCTGGATTCTTTTCTAAAAGGTTAATATATAAAAAACTATGCGGTTCATCAGTGGCAGTCTCATATATTTTATAAATTAGTTTCTTGCTTTCATGTAAATTATCGCTTCTAACAATTGCTGATAATTCATCTTGCAATATTTCTATCTCTTTAAAATTTCTAACTTTATAATAAAACAAATGACTTATATTTACCCTAATAATTGGTGGTACGGTTGATGATTTTTGAAGACTTACAAGTGTTGATATTCCACTATGACGACCTCTACAAAATAAAGAATTTAACAATTTGTTATTTCTTGTTATTGCTGGATTATCAGATACATCATCCAAAATTACCAAAATATTAAATAATTTCTTCGTTCCTTGTTTTTTCTGGTATTCAATTATTTTATTTTGAGTTTCTATAACTCTTTCTAAATCTCCAACATTGAACTCATCCCACCAACACGGTTCTTTATCATTATCTACTTTCAAACCTTCTTTAATGTATTTTTTAACAGGCAACCAAATACTATCCAAATTTACAGATGGAGACCAGATAAAAATTCTTTCAAATGCTCCTCTATAAATATCAAGTATCATTGATACAAGTAAAGTTGATTTTCCACTTCCAGATGGACCGACGATCATAGCTCTCATCGGCAATTTAGGGACGACCTCATGCTTACTTTGCTTAAAGTCATATTTGATTTCATTAATTGGTTTTACATCAGGCATAATAAAAATAATATTATAAATACTTATAAATAAAAAAAATATATATAATATAATTATATCATAATGACAATAGAATATATAGAGTCTATTAATTTAAGTGAAGTAGATAGTATTCGGAGGATATATAAATTTGGTGATATCTTAGTTCCAGATACTGGCCAACTATATTATGATACGATTTTATTGTTTTTATCTATAATTAAAAATAAAAAAATATTATAATATCTAAATCATCAATCGAAAACGAGGATAGCCTAAATTATAATAAATTAGTAAATTTTATGAAAGATTATTCTAATACATATACAAATGAAATGATAAATAGTGTACAAGAAATTATTAATAATAATATTATAGATGTTGATATATCAACTGCAGTAAAACTTACTAAAGAAAATAATTTAAATACAAATTCTATTTAATATTAATGGACGCGAGGAACGAGCCTCGCGTGCTAACGCGACCATCATTATGTTATGAGTGGCGGTGAATAACATAATGGAACAGGTTTCCATTGCTACAATCAATAAGCATTGAAGCTAATTAGTTTGTATCTCTCTCGCGTGCAATGAAAACCCAAGTGCTGAGCCCTCGAATATTCTATCATGCATGAAAATAATAAGATTAAATAATCTAAATAATTATTTTATCTTATTATTATATGACTGTTATCCATTGCAATTGTTGTAAAACTTATGATAGCAAATATTTATTTAAACATCTAAATTCAAAACATCATCAGAAACTTGTAGAATATAGATGGAATAAAGACGATACAATGAAAAAACTTTACAAGGAAAGAAAGACAGAAATGAAAAATAATTTATCTTATTATTTATATGAATAGGAGTTATTCAAATTATATTAATATAATAGATGAAGTAGAAAATATAGAACAAGTACTAATAACTGATAATAGATGTAAAAAAATATGTTATTTTATTTTAGAATTAATTAAGTTTTTGATACAATATATTAAAAATATAAATATTAATATAAATGGGAAAAAAGAAAAACAAAAAGAATAAGACAGGTTTAAGTGTTTCATCAACTGATGAAGAAATTGTTAAAGAAACATCAGTTATTGAGGTTGTTTGTCCTACATGTAAAAGAATGTTAGAACTTAAGAATGAATTACAAATAAAAAATAATAAAAGTTGTAAATGTTCATGTATTCCAACAAGTTTCAAAATAAGTAAAAATGATAAGAAAATGAATATTGATAAAACTAAAGACAGTATCAACTTAGAAACTGATGTCCATAGTATAACTTTTAAATTTGGTAGGCAAGCAACACCAACCGATAATAATGAAAACGAAACTCAGGAAACTGTTAAACAAATCATGAAAAATTAGTATTTAAAGAGTAGATTTAACATAATTGCACTTTATAAATATAAATAATTAAATAAATAATTATCTAAATAAATATATAGTAATGTCTGAAAATGAGAATTATACTATTAATGATTTAATGAAGAAGATAACATTAATTGGTAAAAATATCAAAACCTTAAATGACATGATTAAATCCATTGATGACAAAATGAAACCAGTTGAACGCAATGAAGATAAAGAAAAAATCGAAAAGATATTTCAAGCAAAATCTATAGGAAGACCAACGGGTGATTATCCTACAAAGCAAAAGAAATACTGTGATATGTTGAATACAGGAAAAATCAAACAACCTAAAAGCACCACTTTAGAATTTTACAAAATTTCAAAAAATGATGATGGAGTATATGTATTAGAATAATTAATATCTAAATAATTCTAATAAATGAATTTATTAGAATTATTTTCAGGCAGTGGTTCAGTCGGAACCATAGCAAAGTCGCTTGGATTTAATGTGATATCATTAGACTTGAAAAATGCTGATATCAACACTGATATTTTGGAGTGGGATTACAAACAGTTTGACAGAAACCATTTTGATTTTATTTGGAGTAGTCCCCCATGCACTGAATACAGCATAGCAAAAACTCAGGGAATTAGGAATATCGAATATGCAAATAGTATTGTCTTAAAAACTATTGAGATTATCAAATATTTCAATCCTAAATATTTTGTAATCGAAAATCCACAAACTGGATTATTAAAAAATCAGGAGTTTATGGATGAGTTTGAATTTAAAGATGTTGATTACTGTAAATATGGATTTAATTATAGAAGGAGGACTAGGCTCTGGAATAACATTACAACTTGGAAACCTAGAGAATTATGTAAAAAGGATTGTGGCAACATCAGGAATAATAAACATATTGAAACAGCACAACGGCTACCATCAGGCACTAAGGAAAAATGGGGAGACAATCCAACAATACATAAACAGGAAGATTTATACAAAATACCTAGCGAATTAATTTGTGAAATCTTAGTGAGTTTGATGGATTAAGGATTTTGAGCTTGATATTGGAAGTATCAGGTGGGCGATACTGGTAGTATCAATTGAACGATACTGGTAGTATCATTTGAACGATACTGGTAGTATCATTTGAACGATACTGGTGGTATGATTTAAATGATACTGGTAGTATCATTTGAATGATACTGGTAGTATCATTTGAACGATACTGGTAGTATCATTTGAACGATACTGGTAGCAGTATATAGCTTTACCATACTATAGTAATAACATTTATACCCTTATATGTTATAATTATAATGTAAAATGACTTAAAGGAATAAAGACTTAATATAATAAGAGGAAAATGCCAATGATAGGAGTGACAGAAAAAGAGCTGGAACAGGATAGAAAGATAATATTGAGTTTCATTAAGGATAATCCCTATCCATCGTATAAACAAGTCATTGAAATAATTAAAAACGATAAAACAATGAAAGATATATATCCAGATATGTTCGCTGAGTATGGAGAACAAAATCATCAATGGATAAAAGAGATTTACGAAAACATAATGAAAGAAGAACTCGTTAAACGTAATGGTAATAGTATTAATGAAAGAGGAGGAATGACAACAATGCATTGTAATTATTATACTTTGGTATCAGTGTTGCGTTATTTAATACAACAAAGAGCACCAATGAAAGATTATGACGTTAACTTAATCTGGTATAATATCAGAAACATTTTGAGCAGTTCTTGGAACAACATAGGAGACTGGAAACACTAAAAACAGGTTTAGTCATACTATGATTATCACATGTAAAATATTATATGTTATAATTGTAATATATTTATCGTTTGTAAAGATTGAATTGTTATAATTTGCTTATCTCTTTCAAAGTGCGTTGTTTAGACTTGGCATGCTTCTTCAATTTTTTCGTGCTTTGGCTGTTTGTTTTTGTTTTGTTTGATACTCTTGTGATATTTTTTGTTGGTATGCTGCTTTGTTTTTTGTTGATGTGTGTTTTTGAGTTTGGGTTCTTTGATGATTTAGAGTGTTGCTGTTTTGTTGGTATGCTTGCTTGAATTATTTAATGTTGTATGCTGTGATTAAATATTTTTGTTGCTGGTTGTGATTATTTATTTTGTTTGCTTGTTGTTCTGGATTTTGTTTTCTGTTTGTTGTGTTGCTGTTGGAGAAAAAATAGTAGAAAGAATAATTCTTTGAATTCTCCTTTTACTATTTTTAGGGGGGGGGGAGGGGGGGGGAAGGGTCACCTCTGAGGCGTTGATTATGTCCAACCGACCAACTTGCTGGTGCAATTTGTAGGGAATGTGGGACTGGACCTGGGGATTCCCTTAAAGGAAACCACAAGGGATTGCTTGATGGGGTTCATTCCATCAATTCCGTGCTGAGAACCAGCAAGTCAAGGATGTTTGTTTGAGGATGTTCTTAAAACAAGGTAAACCTTTGAATAATTCGGCAACACAAATCGAAGCGTCTGACTCGTAAACGGTGTTCTCATATGTTCAGCATCTACCATGTGCTTTTTTGAGATGTTTGCACGAAAAAACACAAGGCGCTTGCCTTGTACAATGCTTTGGTCAAGCACGTGGCGGATAGCAAGCGATTAAGTTCTTTGCGCGGTCTTGTTTTTGCGCGGATGGGTGTGTTTAGATGAGAACAGTAAGTGAGAGGATCGCAAGGTGAGCTCGTGCCAGATTGGTTTTCCATGGCTTCAGTCCCATGATTGTCTTAAAGGACTCGTCAATGTGGGGCAAATGATTGCTACCGCTGCTGCCGAAGAACTCACGCAATGTTGCAGAGTGCATCTCTCTTCTCTCTCGCTTACCTGAGATGGCTGTTGACGCGCAGCTTGCCGTGAGCCGTTGTGCTCTGATATGCACAGATAGCATAATCCATGATATGCCGATCAGTTTGCTTCGCTGCAAGTTCATACTTGGGCATGTGTTTCTTCAAGGAGCGGGAAAATCAGAAATGGTCAGCTCTGGGTTGACTTTGCGAATGATCAGTCTGTGGATCTCAGTCATGAGAAGTGTATATGATATATTGTTCCATTGTCTGGCCTGATTCTGCCCTGGCCTATGCCAGCACGCAGGTCCTTCAGAATTCCCCCCCAAAGTCTTCAGTTTGCATGCTTGGATTGTTCAACCTAGATTGCACAATCGCTGCACAAACCATGGCTTACAAGCTGCGCAGATCTAAGCTTCTAAAAGGTGTGTGTGTGTGTGTGTGTGTCTGTGTGTCTGTGTGTCTCTGTGTGTCTCTGTGTGTCTCTGTGTGTCTCTGTGTCTCTCTGTGTCTCTCTGTGTCTCTCTGTGTCTCTCTGTGTCTCTCTGTGTCTCTCTGTGTCTCTCTGTGTCTCTCTGTGTCTCTCTGTGTCTCTCTGTGTCTCTCTGTGTCTCTCTGTGTCTCTCTGTGTCTCTCTGTGTCTCTCTGTGTCTCTCTGTGTCTCTCTGTGTCTCTCTGTGTCTCTCTGTGTCTCTCTGTGTCTCTCTGTGTCTCTCTGTGTCTCTCTGTGTCTCTCTGTGTCTCTCTGTGTCTCTCTGTGTCTCTCTGTGTCTCTCTGTGTCTCTCTGTGTCTCTCTGTGTCTCTCTGTGTCTCTCTGTGTCTCTCTGTGTCTCTCTGTGTCTCTCTGTGTCTCTCTGTGTCTCTCTGTGTCTCTCTGTGTCTCTCTGTGTCTCTCTGTGTCTCTCTGTGTCTCTCTGTGTCTCTCTGTGTCTCTCTGTGTCTCTCTGTGTCTCTCTGTGTCTCTCTGTGTCTCTCTGTGTCTCTCTGTGTCTCTCTGTGTCTCTCTGTGTCTCTCTGTGTCTCTCTGTGTCTCTCTGTGTCTCTCTGTGTCTCTCTGTGTCTCTCTGTGTCTCTCTGTGTCTCTCTGTGTCTCTCTGTGTCTCTCTGTGTCTCTCTGTGTCTCTCTGTGTCTCTCTGTGTCTCTCTGTGTCTCTCTGTGTCTCTCTGTGTCTCTCTGTGTCTCTCTGTGTCTCTCTGTGTCTCTCTGTGTCTCTCTGTGTCTCTCTGTGTCTCTCTGTGTCTCTCTGTGTCTCTCTGTGTCTCTCTGTGTCTCTCTGTGTCTCTCTGTGTCTCTCTGTGTCTCTCTGTGTCTCTCTGTGTCTCTCTGTGTCTCTCTGTGTCTCTGTGTCTCTGTGTCTCTGTGTCTCTGTGTCTCTCTGTGTCTCTCTGTGTCTCTCTGTGTCTCTCTGTGTCTCTCTGTGTCTCTCTGTGTCTCTCTGTGTCTCTCTGTGTCTCTGTGTGTCTCTGTGTGTCTCTGTGTGTCTCTGTGTGTCTCTGTGTGTGTCTCTGTGTGTCTCTGTGTGTCTCTGTGTGTCTCTGTGTGTCTCTGTGTGTCTCTGTGTGTCTCTGTGTGTCTCTGTGTGTCTCTGTGTGTCTCTGTGTGTCTCTGTGTGTCTCTGTGTGTCTCTGTGTGTCTCTGTGTGTCTCTGTGTGTCTCTGTGTGTGTGTCTCTGTGTGTCTCTGTGTGTCTCTGTGTGTCTCTGTGTGTCTCTGTGTGTGTCTCTGTGTGTGTCTCTGTGTGTGTCTCTGTGTGTGTCTCTGTGTGTGTCTCTCTGTGTGTCTCTGTGTGTGTCTCTGTGTGTGTCTCTGTGTGTGTCTCTGTGTGTGTCTCTGTGTGTGTCTCTGTGTGTGTCTCTGTGTGTGTCTCTGTGTGTGTCTCTGTGTGTGTCTCTGTGTGTGTCTCTGTGTGTGTCTCTGTGTGTGTCTCTGTGTGTGTCTCTGTGTGTGTCTCTGTGTGTGTCTCTGTGTGTGTCTCTGTGTGTGTCTCTGTGTGTGTCTCTGTGTGTGTCTCTGTGTGTGTCTCTGTGTGTGTCTCTGTGTGTGTCTCTGTGTGTGTCTCTGTGTGTGTCTCTGTGTGTGTGTGTCTCTGTGTGTGTGTGTCTCTGTGTGTGTCTCTGTGTGTGTCTCTGTGTGTGTCTCTGTGTGTGTCTCTGTGTATGTCTCTGTGTGTGTCTCTGTGTGTGTCTCTGTGTGTGTCTCTGTGTGTGTCTCTTTGTGTGTCTCTTTGTGTGTCTCTGTGTGTGTCTCTGTGTGTGTGTCTCTGTGTGTGTCTCTGTGTGTGTCTCTGTGTGTGTCTCTGTGTGTGTCTGTGTGTGTCTGTTGTCTGTGTGTGTGTCTGTGTGTGTCTGTGTGTGTGTGTGTCTGTGTGTGTGTCTGTGTGTGTGTGTCTGTGTGTGTCTGTGTGTGTGTGTCTGTGTGTGTGTGTCTGTGTGTGTGTCTGTGTGTGTGTCTGTGTGTGTCTGTGTGTGTGTGTGTCTGTGTGTGTGTGTTTGCCAGAAAGCCGTTGTCAAGCTGGTGTGTGTATATTGTTGGTCTTTTGCCTTTGTCTTGTACGAGTCTCGGTGGATTTGTGAAGCTTCCCGAGAAATGGAGGCCAGCCCCCAACTTGCCGTTTCGATGCTCGGGCTTTCGTATCCACCGAACTCCTCCGCACTGGCCCCCACCCAGGCTGCATGCCCAAAAGCCCTACCCTGACCTTCTGTACAAGGCTAGATGGTAGAGGATTCAGTTGTGTGGGGTAAAGGCAGAAGTGGTCCTGCATGTGCAAAAAACAGTTGTCCTAGCATCAGCATTGCTTCCACATGCTTGGAACAAATGGCCAGGCCAGTCGGTGAGGCTGAAGCAGCTGGCAGATCCAGGAATTCGGGAGGAGAATTGTCTGCTCGTCGGACCCGGATATAAACCCTTGGACCCCTTTGGTGGATTTTAACATGGTGCCAACAAGTCTTGACTGACCACTTGTGTGAACTTGTATGAGAAACACACACCAATGTTTCAATAAGTATTTGGGAATTGTAAGACCAGTTTTCGTTTAAGCCTGGATAATTCAATTGTTTGATAAAGACGTCGATCAAAAACAACCTGCTGACTATGCACTCGCCATGTTGTACAAACAAAAGTGTGCTTATGTTGTTGATGAGTCTTGAATGCTGTACCCCGAAATTGTATGATAGGAATGATCCGGTCCAAGATTTGTTACTGGAGGAGGTTGCTGATATTGAGACAAGAGAGGAGTAAAAGTATAAAGTGGAGAGGCAATCGAAATTCTGGCATACGATTGCCTTCGAAGTAATTATACACTTGATAATTTGCATGTTCAACAATAGACTTAGATGCTGTAGGTCCAGACTCATGCCAACAGAATCAGTGCGCTTCTCTCTATCTATAGTAGAGTCTCTTTAGAATGTCTGTGTGTGTGTTGGGTTCTGTGCACCAGCCAGTACTCCTGTTCCTGTAACAAATCCTCCGGCGGAGGTTGTCGTTCTAAAACCTTGCTGAGCAGTTTGAAGGATATTGGCAATTGGCTGTAAATTGTAAACCAGGTTTGGACTCATAGCAAGACACATTCATACAAATTGGAGCACATTGTCATGCTTGATTCTAAATAATTGTTCAACAAGAAGTTCATACCAACAAGTGCCGCTGTATTTTTGGGACTAGCTGGAGCTAAAAGCCAAGCAGGCCATGCATCACTAATACAAGTAGATATCAATGTTGAGGAGCAGAAGAAGAGTGTGCACATGGCAGACAAGGATATCGGGGCAAACCCCCCGTGGCGACATTTGTGCAGAAGGGCAGATCTTTGGAGGGCAGATCTTTATGTGTTGCCCTCAATCACTCCAGTATCTTTATGAGAACTTGACAGCCATAGACTGACCTCAGTGAAAACAGTTGTTTTATCATGTTTTTAATCATTTGGGGGTTGTTTCTCATTTTTCATCATTCCATGCTAAATCCAAGTGCAAAACGCGGATGGCAGAGGGGCGGAGTGATTGGGACTGGCAGAGGAGCTGCTGAGCCAAGCATTGCTCAACTCCCGGCGCATACCCTGCCCCGCGGGTAGCCGGGAGCCCCAGGAGAAAAACGGACCTTTGGGCAACAGGAAAGGCCTCAGCCAGGCAGGATCCTTCTGGCTGGTTTGCTTTTGGCTTTAGCCCGTGATCCCGGTTTAGAACGACAAAGTGGGTTCCCTTAAATGCATATTATGTTCAAGAAACATATTCAAGTTTGAACCGCGAAGAAGCAAAAACCTGGCCTCTGTTCAGACAATTGCTTTCTGAACTCCTCTCGGCCCTTCGTAGAATTTGCACAGACGTTTGCTGCTAGGCACGGCGGCGGCAGGCGTCCTAAAAGAGAGCCGTTTCCACAGCCTGGCAGGTTCCGAAATTTGTCTCGAGTGCAGGCAATTAGAATTCAAGAATCTACAAATCAGGGCTCAAGCAACCAGAGTTGTTTTCTTGAACGTACAGCATGTTGACAAGCCAGTGTTTCAAGAGAAATAACAAGAGTGGGCTTCAGACACTCATTTTTGATGTCCTTTAGGCTTGCACAAGGAGCGTTCCGGTGGCTTTCGCTCTCGGGGTGTGGCATGTGTCTCTTGCGGCCAGGACCACTTTCATGGCTTCAATCCTTGAAAGACGATGGTGCCGGCACTTCCTCCAATGGAAGACTAAGCACACAGAATCATGGGGGCTGGGGGGAGGGAGGGGAAGGGGAGGGAGCCCAAATACGCCCTTACCTAATAAGCCTTAGTTGTTATTGGGGCTCCCTCCCCCCCGCCTCCCCCCAGCCCCCATGACAGAAGGTGTTGGAAGACTGCCATCTTTTTACACGCCGTCTCTCCACTGGGAAGAGGGTGTAAGTCCCATCCGTGCACCGAAAAGATGTCTTAAATGGGGTCCAATGTCATTGGGAAGCCTTCATAAGGGGTGGAGAAGGTATCTCCGGCGAGTCATTCCCATAGCTCACTTCCTGAGTTTCTGAACTTGACACTTTTTGGGAAGACCACCGTAGTGGTAAATTAAAGAAACAGTTTGGACTTTGTTTGGGCCATCCACTCGGGAAGTGCGACGAATCTGGTCCCTTCGCGGGGTTCTTTGCAGCGTTCTGAGGTGGCTGTGGGTCAAAAATATGTACCCAAAATGGGTTGCCTTGGTAAATGGAAACATGGACTGCAACCTGGGGTCCCCTGGTGGCTTAATTTTGACCCACGCCCAGGTGTGCTGCTGTGGGACAGCCGCTTGATCCACCAGGGCTGGAAGGGCGGGCCCCGGCTGGCGCAGCCCATCTGCTGGGAGCCCAAGGAACGCCGCCGTGAGGAGCGGACTGTGGGCAGGGGTGGCAAGGGGTGGGAAGGAATTCGGTGGTTTACATGCTTCATATATGTAAAAATGTATGTAATGTCCAATCGGGATTAGTAAAGGGGGGTCCCCCCCCCCCCAACAATGGGGGCACCTGGAATAGTATCTTGAGATCCAGTTCAAGTGAGTTTCCATTTGATTTAGTATTGGTAGACTTGAGTTTCCATTTGATTTAGTATTGCTGGAGCTTCCTTTTGAGATTTGGAACTGAGTTTCCATTTGATTTAGTATTGCTGGAGCTTCCTTTTGAGATTTGGAACTGAGTTTCCATTTGATTTAGTATTGGCAGACTTGAGTTTCCATTTGATTTAGTATTGCTGGAGCTTCCTTTTGAGATTTGGAACTGAGTTTCCATTTGATTTAGTATTGCTGGAGCTTCCTTTTGAGATTTGGAACTGAGTTGCCATTCGACTTAGTATTGCTGGACTTGCTTTTGAGATGTTTCCAGGGGGGCAATGCATCAAGACTTTATGATAGGGGCCCCTGGAATAAAGTCTTGGGCGTAAAATTTGGGGGGCTGAAGTACTACCCCCTTTGTGGGTTTGATGGTGGGCAGTTTTTAAACAAGAGACATGTAAGAAAACTTGAGTTTGGGCAAGGTCTGCAGTTTGGATTTGGGGAGAAAGCAGCAAGCTTCACCAGCATCACTTGGGATTGTTTTTGAATTTGGCAAGTTGGTTGGCTAAGAGGTAACTGCAATTAGGGAGTTGCATTTTTCAGGGGGGCCAATGCATCAAGACTTTATTCCAGGGGTGGCGGGTGCTTGTCTTTATTCCAGGTGCATTTACTAATCTTTTTGGGCCACCCATTTGTCTTTATTCCAGGTGCATTGTTTTATCCTACTTGGACATTAAGTATATATATATATATATATATATAAAAATATGTACATATATACATATATACATATCTGTTCCAGTCCCCAGGCCACCAACCCCCCCCCCACGAACATAGGGTCCCCCCGTAAGAGGGAAAAACTAGGTCTATTTTACGGGCAGGAGGTTGATTTTATTTTTTAATGATTTGGGTGCTGAATATGAAAATGAGTTTAATGAATTTAACGTTTCAGAAGGCCAAACACATTAAACACATTAAATGATTTAAGATATTCTAAATGAACGTAACGATTTTAATGTTTTTGCGCGTCTGACACATTAGATTTATTAACATCGTTAAATTTCAGGAGTTTGCTTGAGCCAGGATTAGTTTATTATTAAAATCATTTAAATGATTTAAATCGTCAACAGCATATCAATGATTGTAATGAATTAAATGATATCAATGTTTTTGGCCTTCTGCACCGTTAAAATCCTTAAATTTGTTTTAAATGAATTCACTGATTTTATTGTGTTTGGCCTTCTGAACGACCTGAGTCATTAAGCTAATGTAAATGATCTTAATGATTTTGATGGTTTTATCGTTTTGGTTTGGGACTTCTGAAACATTAAAATCATTAAATTCATTCAAATGGGTTTAATGAATTTATTGGTTTTCATGATTTTAATATTAAACCAGTCCTGCCTCAGGCAAACTCCTGGAATCTACTGATTTTAATGATCTTAATGTTGTGGGCCTTTTGAAACATTTAAATCATGAAATTAATTTTAATGATTTTAATGATGTTGGTCTTCTGAAACAGCAAAATCATCAAACTCATTTAAATGATTTTAAAGGTTTGAATTTTTTAAAGTGTTTGGCCTCCAGAAACCTTAAAATCATTAAAATCATTAAATGCATTCAAATGTTTTCAATGAATTTAATAAGCTTAATGAGTTTTATATTGAAATAGTCTTGCCTCAGGCAAACTCCTGGAATTTATGATTTTAATGAATTGAATGTGTCAGACGGCCGAAAACATTAAAATCATTACGTTCATTTAAATGATTTTAATGAATTTAATAATTTCAATATGTTTGGCCTTCTGAAACAGTAAAATCATTAAATTCATTCAAATGATTGTAATGGATTTAATGATTTAAATGATTTTGATGGTTTTAATATTAAAGTAGTGCTGGCTCAGGCAAACTCCTGGAATTTAATGATTTTAATGTGTTGGGCTGTCTGACACATTAAAATCATGACATCCATTTAAATGATTTTAATGAATTTTTATAATTTCAATATGTTTGGCCTTCTGAAACAGTAAAGTCATTAAATTCATTCAAATGATTGTAATGAATTTAATGATTTAAATGATTTTGACAGTTTTAATATTTAAAATAGTGCTGGCTCAGGCAAACTCCTGGAATTTAATGATTTTAGTGTGTTGGGCCGTCTGAAACAGTTAAATCATTAAATTCATTCAAATGAATTGAATGAATGTATTGTCTTTTAATGATTTTCATATTAAAATAGTCCTGGATCAGGCAAACTCCTGGAATTTAGTGATGATGGACATGATGATGAACATGATGATGATGAAAATGATGAGGAAAACGATGATGATAACAATGTAGATGAACATGATGATGGACATGATGATGAACATGATGATGAAACCGATGATGAAAGTGATGATGACCATGATGATGATAATGATGGTGATGAACATGATGATGAAGACAATGACGATGAAAACAATGATGAAAATGATGATGATAATAATGATGATAACGATGATGATGATGATGATGATGACAATGATGATGAAAACGATGATGAAAATGCCGATGAACATGATGGAAAAAATAGTAATGATGATGATGAACACGATGATGAAAGCGATGTTGATAGTAATGAGGATGAAAATGATGATGATGATGATAATGATGATGAAAATGATGAAGAAATTCATGATGATACAACTGGTGAGGAGAATGATGATGAACATGATGATGACAACGATGATTAACATGATGCTCATAAAGTTACATGGTTTTAATGAGAATCCGTGACGATTTGATTGCAGTCTTCTTATCGTGGCAAGGCATGTCATTATCTCAAGCGGATTATCCTTCATGGTGCTTGTTCTGGAAAGCTCTTATCCCGGAAGGCCCTCATTCTGATGGGCCCTTATCCTGTGCAAGTGTTGCCTTAATGTTGGTCTTATTCTGCGATAGCTTTGCTCCAGACGAATCATCTATCCTGGCATGGGATGTGCCCTATTAGTATCTATGATTTTCCTTATCCTGCGAAAGCATGTGTCTAAGACGTAACGTATACAATAATCCAGAACAGGTTAGCCCTTGAATCCTTCACGGTGCCTATCGTGGAAAACCCTTACTCTGAAAGGCCCTTATCCTAAGCAAGATTTAACATGTGATGGGCTTGTCCTACGCTATGACCCTTGAACCAAAGAGTGTCTTATCCAGGATGGCTTTGTTCTCTGAAAGCATGTGTTCCTTTCCTGGAATGCTTCTATCCAAGAGAACCCGTAATCTGAGGGGCCCTTATCGTGGGTAAATTCTGTCTTGGTGATAATCCTTATTCTAGGAAGGCTCATCATCTTGGAAGATGATGCGTCTTATCCAGGATTGCAATTTTCATGTGAAGGCGTGTGCTCTAGGGCATTGGGCATTTGTATCCTTGACCTTTTGATTGGAGTCTGGCAAAGCCAAATCGTGTAATATTGCTGGCAATATTGTCCTTTGAATCAGTACTGGTGCTTATCGTGGAAAGCTTATCCTGCAAGACCCTTATTCTGAAGAGCTCTTATCCTTGGCAATCTGTGTCTTGGCGTTGGTCTTATCCTGGGCCATCCCTCTTCCAGGAAAGGCCCTTATCCTGGGACAGAGTGTGTTGGTCTTATCCTGGGACAGGGTGTGTCTTATCCAGGATTTACATTCCTAGAGAGCGCTGACCTGGAGGTGGAATGAACCGTCTCGGCCAAAAAAGAAGATCCGTCTTGGCCCAAGGGAAAACTTTCATGTGAAGACGTGTGTTCTAGAGCATTGGTATCCTTGACCTTTCGACTGGAGTCTGGCCAAGCGTGTAATAGTCCTTAAAAAAGTCCTTTCAAACCTTGCCGGCGCTTATCCTGGAAAGCTTATCCTGGAAAGCTAAAATTCTGAATGGCTCCTATCCTGGGCAATCTCTGTTTTGGTGTTGGTCTTATCCAGGGCTATTCCTCTTCCAGGAAAGGCCTTTATCCAGGCCACCTTTTTATCCTGACTGTTGGTTTTCCTTATTGCGGTCCTTATCCTGGGGCTCTGAATGGCCCGAATTCTGGCTGCTCCTTATTCAGCGCATCATCTTTGTCAGGCTGCACCTTTTCGCTCGAACTATTTACCGTGAGAACTTCATTTCAGGAGAATGGTCTAGCTGTAGAATGCATGGTTAGGAAACAGTTGGAACCTTGTACCATCTCACCATTGCACGAGGAAAGCCGACCGTGGGCACATGTCGCACTTCCGCCCGTGGACACCTCTCCTGTCTGGCTCTCCGTGTTTGCCTGGCATGCTTATGTCTGCTTGCCAGCTAGCACGCTGCGTGTGATGCCTTGCCAAATGACCTCCATGCCCGCACTCGCAGCCTTTCCTTTGAAGCTAGCTTCTCCTGCACTGTTTCTTCGTCTTTCTCCTTTGCAGCCATGGAGGTGGAGATGCTGGAGCACCAAGCCGCGGTGGCTAAGCATCGCTTGGAGATGGCACAGATCCGGCTCGCTAAGGCGATGGCCAAGGTCAAGGCCAAGTGCCGCAAAGTGACTTCTCTTCGTCTTGGAGCTCTTCATCTTCCGCCTCATCTTCTTCCTCATCGTCTTCCCACAAAGCGTGCCCTGCGTGCCGATGGAAGTCCAACAAGGTCAAGAAGCTGCACACCGGCAAAAAGAACGCGTATGAGCACAAGCCGGACTGCCCCGGTCGGCAAAAAGGCGACCCGGAGGGGGGGCGAAGCCAAAGGCGTGAGCACGGAAAAGAATCGTGTCGTTTGAGTGCTTTAGTGGCCAGGGACTGCAAGACTAGATGTTCCCACATTTGCATTTTCCTTCTGTTCGGACAAAGCGCCCATGTCCTTATGCCAGGCGTTCTCAAAGCCAAGCTGGGTCTGAAGTTTGCGCACTCCGAGCACAAGAAGACCCAAGCTTTAGCAACCAATATCAATTCTAGACGCATCAGTTCAAGCTACGCGTGCCCACCCCTTGCTTGACAGAAGGCATCCTCAGTGAAGCAATGAATGAACCATCACCGTGCGAAGTGTTCGCATTGTCTCTGTTTGATTAAATACTGTTTTGCCGTGTCTGTTTTTTGGGTGCTCTGACTGAATAACTTTCTTTTTTTGTTTATGCTCATCCATGCTTATGCGGGCCAAAATGCAGCGGAACAAGGCTCTCACCACTTGGCGCAGCTGAAGCAGGAGCTCTCGTGCCAAACAAGCATTGCTTTCTTCTCAGAGCGTCGAGTTCTTGACCACTTTAGCACAGTTCCTGCAGCATTTATGTCACGCAAAGCATTTTGGGCAAAAGGCTTCCCAAAAAGCGTACAACACACATAGCCTGCACATGCAGCCGCCTCGCCCCGCCTCGCCCAGACCCACAGCATTGAGCTTCTGCGTCCTGCCTGGGGCCAAGTTGGAAGCAGGCCGGTGCGCACGCATGCCCAAGTCTAGCAGTCTGGCACGCGCCACGTGGATCTGCAGTAGTTGATTTTGGGATCTTTGGGACTTGTTTGCAGCTCGTGTAGCGCGCAGCAGATGTAATCCTTTTCTGCTGTGAACGTCGAACAAATTCTTGACTGCCGAACATCAAACTTCGAAGGCATCATCATGCGCAAAGAAAAGAAACGAAAGGAGATTGAACGTGCGTATGCAAACGTGCTACTACTTGCGCCAGTTGCATGAAGCAATGTATTTAGTTTCCCTACAAAATTCTACCTTGTCGTCTGCAGCTACACAGCTTCAGCTATGGCAGTGCACTTTTGCTTGCGATCTTCCTAGCACCTTGGGCTGCAAGTGTGCTATCCTTCTAGGACCTTCGTATAACATGCCAATCTTGGTGCAGGTCCACCAGTTGGCCTTCAGAGATTAAAGCTTCAAGCGGGGGAAGGTAAGTGGGTTCAAAGGCCAGGATCAATACAACAGGCGTGCGCTCCCTTGGAGCGCCAGCTTCAACAGTGTCGCCATGACATGTGCCGGAAAAGGGGAGGGGTCGTGTTCGGAGGGTCTGAGCAGCAGGTTGTTTCCCCACCGCTGCCCGCTGCCGAAAAGGGCGACCAGAGGAGCAAGCCAAAAGACGCGGAGGCCTTTCGCACAAGGCGCTCCGTTTTCAATGGATTATGTGAGGGGCAGTTCTGGAGGAAGAAGAGTCAGATGAGATTTGCAGCGCGAGCATCCTGCTCTGAATCATGCACGCAAGAGTGCTCAGCTTGCACGCAGCTTGGTCCAAGGTGACTTCTCATGCGCGGGGGAGTTTCTCTACGATGGAAGCTTTGCTTTTTAGTTCGCCGCCGCCAGCTTTTTTTGCTCAAAGGCGGAGGCTCACGAAAGCTCTGCAATGTTGCTGAAACTTAGTTGGTTTTGCTCCGTGCCTTTCTGTCCTTCGTGTTATGTCTGGCCGCAAACCCTGGGCAGACATCACAGAAGATGAAGATAGTGTCGCGGCTACAATTGAGACAGCGCACTCCGAATGCCGACTCGGCCCCTTTCATTTGTAGCAAAGCAAAGCCTTGAACTCAGCACGCCGTTCGTCGCACAAGGCCTTTGATCACACCAAACCTGCTTTAAAGATCACGGGTCTGGCATGCTGAGTCTTCCAAGTGGATCAGTTGTTGAATCTCATTCAGGCGCTCATCCGTCGTAGTTACCTTTTCAACGTGTCTGCTTTCAACTTTCCACCCCGAGGTGGAGTTCAGGATTCCTACGCCCGTGCCCCGCCCGGCTGCAGATTGTAGGGCTTGGCCGTGATCTCAGTTTGCAGAGCGAGAAAGTTGCCAAAGGTTGTGCTCAAAGGCACGAACAGGCTATGTCTAGCTTGTTTTGCTTCCACACGCAGCAAGGCTTGGGAGAAGAGACGCGCTACACTGGTGAGTTGAGTCAGGCTTGCCGCTGCCTCAGTGAACACGACACGAGCACGGCGGTGGTTTATTCATGACTTCACTGAGGATGCCTTCTGTCAAGCAAGGGGTGGGCACGCGTAGCTTGAACTACTGCTGCGTCTAGAACTAACTGATACTGGTTGCTAAAGCTTGGGTCTTCTCGTACTGGCATGTTCAGAAACAGCTCCAATTGCTTTCCAAGGCTTAGGAGAAGAGGCGTACGTCCCCATGCGCAAGCAACACCAGCCATTGCGAGCCTAGAGGCGGTTCGGTTGGCAAAGGCGGGACACCGTGCGATCCTCCTGCCTGCCACGAAGCTAACAAATTGTTTGTTTGGCTACCATCTCGACTTTTTGTTGGTGCGTAGTTTCAACGGGCTTTCTGCCAATTTGAGCGTGCAATGAGCGAGTGGCGTTGCAACATATTTGGGCGTCTGCTTCGGGCACTCCGTCTGCAAATCTTAGCTTACAACCCAACCCAGCGACTTTACAGACCGCACGGCAACACAACACTTGGTGACGCGTGTTTGGCGTTCTTTCTGCTATCTGCTATTGCAAGGAAGGCACGCGACTTTGTAGGGCGCATGCCATTGTCACACATGTCTGCGTCTATTTGCAATTCTGCGCGTGCCATGTCTTCAACGAACCACTTGGTTGGAGGATTTTCTTGGCTCTTGGCCGTTGCGGCCAACCTGAGTTTGCAATGGGAACGTTGTTTGTATGCCATCGTAATTGTTTTAGGCCATTTGCGAATCTTAGCCTGCAATGCAACCCAACAACTTTGCAGCACTTGGTGGCATATGGCCTTGACATCATGATTGAATATCTGTGGGATCAAAGAAGGCAGGCAACTTTGTTGGACGCATGCGATTGTACCACATGTTGGCATCCTTGAACATCCCATCTGCAAATCTAGGTGTGTCACGGCGCCAACACTTTTGCTGATGTAATGCTATCCTGACGTGTGCTTGGCGCCTGGTTTCAGCGGTCCATCTGCCAATGTGGGTTTGCAATGAATCAATCTGTTGTTTGAATGCCATCGCAGCATGTTTGCGCATCTGCGTTCGGCATTCCAGTTGCCAATCTTAGCTTGCAATGCAACCCAACCCTTTTGTAAGCCAGACAGCGTTGCAGCACGTGGTGATATTTTGTTTGGGCATACTATCTGTCCATCTGCGCTTTCTACAAAGGCAAGCAAATTTGCTGCACAAATGCCATTGTATCACATGTTTGCGTCTGGCTTAAGCATTCCGTCTGCCAGTCTGGAAATGCAATTAATTGAGTGCCATCCGACATGTCGTTGGCCTTTGGCTTGAGACGTCCATCTGCCAATCTGCAATGAACTTGTTGTATGACTGCCGTCGCAGCATGCTTGGGCATGTGCTTTGGACATTTCATATGCCAATGTTAGCTTGCAACAAAACTAGCTACTTGGCCTGCTGAACACCAAGACAGCACCTCGTGTGACATATGGTTTAAGCGTTCCATCTGCCAACGTGTCCTTGTAACAATAACACTTGATATCTGCCACAGGGTCCCCCCCCCCCCGCCCAACCCCGAGCCCCGAGCCCCACACCCCGCTGCTTCGGTCCTTAGACTGAACTCGCAGCCTTGCATCCCGACACGTAGGACAACTCAACCCGCAACCAACCCCAAAACCCAACCTTAAACCATTCCTACACCGCTAACACTTCACCCTAACCCTGAACCAACCCTAAATCAGCCTTAAACGCACCCTGACCCACCCTAAACTCACTGTAGCTAAACTTAAGCCAGCCCTAAACCAACCCTAAAACAACCAAGCCAACCCCAAACCAACACCCCAAACCAACCCTAAACAAACCCAAGCCAACCACCCAACCCAAACCCTTACCCCATCTGGAGGGGGGACCTGTAAACCAACCCAACGCGTAACAACGCTGAACCCTTTTCCTACCCCAAACCTAAACCCAGCCCTAAGCCAACCCTAAACAAGCCAACCCTAAACCAGCCCTATACCCACCCCAAACCCCCCCACCCCCCCACCCCACCCCCACCAAAAAGGGAGGTCCACGGCCTGGAACATATATATATATATATATATATTGATTTATTTGAATGGGATCAAGTTGCGTTCCCGTTCGCTCTTTCTGGGGCCATCTACCAGAACAAGAAAGACCAAAAGGGAGCCAGGCATTTGGAAAACCAAATTGTGCTGCGGTTTTTCGGGCGCTCTTAGTTCCTGGAGAGCGGCTGGTTCGCCACCGTGAAACTGTCATCACTTGTGATTTCGGGGAGGGGGGGGGTCTAATAACGTTCGCTTGACGCTGCCTCGAATGCTCGCAGCTTTCGGCCCATGATGTGTGCGCGCTCACTGTTTTCTTTGTCCTTCCTTCTGCTTCTCCGGCTCGCTGGCTTGCTTTCGCTTCCTCCTAACGTTCATTTTGCGGCTGGCAGGTTTTTTCTCTGTTTCAGTGGTTCTTCAGCTCTTCAATGGACGCAATGTTGTGGTTGGGTTCAGGGAACTTGCCTCCCGACTCCCCGGACTTCTTTACTCAAGGACAACTCCTGGGTCCTGAGGCTCTCCTTTTGCGGAGTGAACCCAAAGCAGAAGAGCGAAGGTTTGCACCTGGGTTGGGCCCCTTGTTGAAAAACACCAGAAGCGACCTGATGTCGGTTTCGGGTTTTCCTTTGAAGGAGCCCAGGCTAAATGAACGTCCAGGTTCTGGTTTGCAACCTCAACTGTTTCAGCCCCACTAGGACGCCCTTCGCCGGAAGCTGTGGATGTGCTGCACGGGCACCCCCTCCTCCCACTCGAGCAGTGAGGGCCGAGTGCATGGGATGGCCAAGGAGGCCGCTTGGCGTTGGCTCGCTTTGGCGGCCCCAATTTGTTGCCGAAGTCCTATTGGGTGTGTCACTCGAAATGGGGTAACCCCAAGAATGGAGGTGGCTTTCCTTTCGGTTTCCCTTCAAGACAAACGAAAAGGGGGTACCCTGAAAAAAAACGAACACATAGACCAAACAATGCTACAACCAGAAACCAATCGGGGACACGCAAACCTGGTAACCAACAAGGGTCCGTGCCAAAGCGATACTCAGTTCCCTTTTCGGGTGGTTTCAACGTCCCCTTTTGGTTGCCAAAAGGGAAGTTACCTTGAGGATTGAAGGGCACACTTCCGGCCGGAAGTGTTCCAGAAGGATCAGCTGTCATGGTCCCTTGCCTGTCACTCTGGCCCTGATTGACGCACATGGGTGCTCCATTAGAGACAGCTGTGCGCGACAATTGGGGACCCCTTGATTCATTTGAAAACAAGGCCATGAAGTGTCCATTCGGAAGAGATCGAATCCCCTTTAGGTTCTGAGATCTTTCAAAATTGACATCCTCACTTCAGTCTGAGGTGCACCCCCGCAGACTTCGACGGTTCACGCCCTATGCAAATTCAGGGTTGCTACATGATCGAAGGACACTGTTCACGCTTCCGAAGTTTTTGAAGGTTACCACCAGTGCACAATTTCACCCTAGGCTGGTCACTGCAGACCCTTCCAGAGAGTTGGCTCCTCCTGACATCCTTTCAAAAAATACTCCAAGGGGTTCTGGGCGTTGCGAAAAACACATGACCCTATTGTTGCCCATGTTTCAAACGGGAACTCTAGGGCAAGTCAAGGGAGGCTCAAATCGGGTTGTCATTTTGACCACCCCCCCCCCCGGGATGTGTTTTCGTTTTGGCGCGCTCGTCACCGGCTTTTCGAGCCGTTTCTGGTTTAGGCCCCATCGGTGTCCGCCTGGGCGGAGGGCTGGCCGTCGCTGCGGGCGTCTTTGGTGCCCTATGGGGTGAAGCCGGGCCAGGACACACCGAAGCCAGAAGTTCGGGTGAAGCCCACGGTGAGCCAAGTGGTGTTGGTTGTTTTGGGTGGGGCGGTACTCTCCCAAGATGGGGAGAATCATGTTTAGGGTTGCCTATCTTGAGCAACCTACGGTTTGAAAGAGGACTTCGACTCCGGAGATCTCCTTTTGAAAGGGTTTCACCAGTAAGCTTGGTGAGCCTGCTACCTGACTGCCAGTTTCAGCTGTTTGGTGGGAACAAATGCGGCACGTGATAAGGATGCCCTGTACCCCTGCAAATTGCGCCCTTTGCTGGGCAAGCAATGGCTTTTACCGGTTTTATGTCTATGTGACCAGAGGGTAAAAGGCGCCCTTACGCTTGTCTCTAAGTGACTTGGAGAAATCATTCGGATGCAGGCTGTCTCTTTCATGGCGAGCTCACCTGGGGATAAAGCGAGCTCACCATGATGAAGGTCCTCTTCTTGAGGATTCCTTAGTTGGGGTTTGGAATTATTGTAGAATTTCTAGACAAAGAGTTTGTGTACATGTTGCATCTTATCTGTGACTCAAACTACAATGAGGATGTTGTTGCAGGGTACAAATTGAACTCGGATTTGATCACAGATGTTGCTCCCAAAACGCTGGGCGATCCCTGGAGTATGATGATGAATGACATGATACAAGGAATAGCCAAACTCTGCTGTTCTGTCGGCTGACGAGTGCTTTGAATGAAACAATCAAAGGTTCTGGAAGGTTTGTTCTTGTGTTATGTGTTTCCGAATGTGTGGATTTCTTGAACCCATTCATAGAAAGATAATGACAGCTGTACAGGGTTGACCAGCAAACCAGCAGACGATGATGCATGTCTATTATATCAATGAGCAATCTATGTTGGGTTGGCGACTGTTTGAGGGAGCATGCTCGGGCATGTTATGCAGTGCAGACTGTTTTGCCATCCCAACCGACTGGCTCTAGCTCTGTTCCTTGGTGGTTACCCATGTTGCCGAGCATGGCCGCAGGCATCAAACTGCCAAGTGCCTCACAGACGAATTGGCCCCAAGTTTGAGCTCGGTTCTTGCCAACTGCAATGCAATTCATCAGCCTTGATTGCAGAACTTCAGAACTGTGTTCGCAAAGATTCACACACAGGCCAAGGAACCGTATATCATCTCATATCTCAAGCAAGTGGTCTTCGCGGAGGAAATGCTGTGCATTACGGAAGGATGCCGCAAATTTCTTGGGAGGGCCTGGATTTAAGTCATCTTTCATTGTGGGCTTGCATTCATGACTTGGGGATTTGCACCTTTGGGTTTTGTTGGAACTCATTGCGAGCGCACCCTCCAACCTCCGAGCCACCAATAACCGCCTATCATGAGCATGCTGATGGTAAGGAACCTGTTATTCCACACTGAGCTGAGTGGCTCTCCCCTGCGTTGCGCTTGTTTCCAATCCATTGAATTGTTTGGGATTTGGTGAGGAAGTCATCAATCTTGTTTGATCAGATATGTGTTCCTCCTCGCAAAATCGCACAATTAAACAAGCCCTTATTATGATAGTTGAAATAGGAGCCTCTTGCTTAGCCCTGCCATTTGAGCGTTGGGTTCTTTGAACTAGAGCCTCGCGATAGGAGGCTGCCTGGCTCAATGCGCAGCCGGAGCTTTGGCGCAACAGCAACCCCAAGCGTCAGGCGGACCGTGGAGAGGCAGGGTCCCCGCCTGGTCGGGGCTCGCTATTGTTGGAATCTTTGGGTAGGCTCAAGCCCAGACAGGGCCCCTTTCTAGTAAATCAACTTGCAAAGTACCTCTTAGGTTTTCCAGCTGGGCTGCTTTAAACATCTCCCTTTGATTACTGTCCTGAACCAAGCCAACTTGAAAGGGGCATGACATCCAGCGAAAATGCAACACAAACGCCCAAAAGCGAACAAAACCAGCAGAACAATACGCAGACCCTAGCAACCCCATGTTTGGTCAGGCGTCTGCCTTACACATCTTGGTACTAATCGTGACAAGGTACCCCCTAAAAAAGCGAAAAGAGTGGCCGTCTTGTTCAAAACAATTAAATGAATAGTTCTCCGAATCGAGGGTCTGGGGGTATTTTCCAACAAGTCACCAACCTGACATAAGTCACAATTGCGAACCAATCCATCGACTGAGGACTCCCTTTCTCATCGCGGCACAAGATGCAATCATCCCCAACAGTTGCAACGCATATCTTGGCATCTGTGAGAGGAACAATACGTAGAACATAAAATGAAACTGTTACGAATCCCCGCGCGGAACAACCCCGTAACCACGAACCGACCGACCGACCGACCGACCGACCTATTCATCAACAAACCTACCTACCCACCTACCTACCCACCTACCTACCCACCTACCCACCTACCCATCTACCTACCCACCTACCTATTCACCTACCCACCTACCTATTCACCTACCCACCTACCATGTTTGCTTCAATCGCTTGAGTTTCCCCAGCCTGACCAACCCCGAAACTTGGCTTCTTGCAGCATGCATGTCCCCCACATCACCCTGAGCATCTCACGTGCGCCTGGTGTGGCACAAGCACGCCAACAGATATCTGTGGAAGTGTCAACCATTAGACTCACTTGGCTGTAGTTTTTCTCAAGAAGCCCTAAAAAGAGTAGACAAGCCACATTTGTCTGATGTGCGCCAAAGGCTTCATGTGCACTGACTCCTACCAATTGCAGAGAGGTGTCGCAGATGCTGCAGCTGCTGAGGGAGGAAGTGGTGCAAGCTCTGTGAGAGGCGAGGGCACAAGTTCTAGTGAACCGGGGATGTTGCATGTTTTTGGATGGCGGTTTATTTTAATACGGCGGCCCATGAATGGGAGGTTTTTGTTTGGTGTCCCTTTGGGCAACCTCCAATACGCTCAAGAAAAGACACCGTGATGGGGAAGCACTTTGTCGTGCAAGAGCATGCTTGGCGGCAGTTGCTTTGTTTCCTTGGTATGAGTTTGGTGCAGCTTGGTTGCTTTCAATTGGGCAGTTGCTGTTTGCATGATGCATTCACGCTGGCAGTTGCTTGCTTGAAGCTTTACACCTTTCCAGTGCCCGTGTTCTGTGCTCATGGGCGTTTAGGCATTGAATCCAGAGTCTTTCCCTTGGAGGACCATTCAGTCTCAGAAAGCACAATGTATGTATGTGTGTGTGTGTGTTTGTGCAGTCGATTGGCGCTCATTCAATTGTTTGAACTATGGTCACTGATGATCGACTGTATGAATACGAGGTCTCAATGGCTTGTGCTTTTGGCTGGCTCGGCTTGGGGCAAGGAGGAGACAGCCGCTCGCTTGATCAATGAGAGACTTGGTCCCCCAGTAGTGCCCTTTTACCCTTTTTCGGGGGAGGGTTCCCCCACTAAAATCGACTACAGAAAAAAGGGTACCCTTATTCTAACCTCTCTACTGGAGGACCTAGGAGAACAAGTAGGATGCTGTCTGATTTCCCGGGTGGTTCAATGGTTGTCCGTATACATACATATATATATATATATATTTGTTTGTGGTACGTCAGTGAAGTTGCAATGGCTATGATCCCTTTTCCTTTTTTGATGAGTTCCTGTTCTACACTGGCCACTGGGCAGGTGGGATGGTCGAAGAAGCTTCACTTGGAGACTGGCGCATGACCATTTCAGTTACCTCCAAAGTGGGGCAGAAATTGGCAGAGACAGGCCTTCCCAGTTTTGAGAAGCAACCAATGGTGCTAAAACACATGTGATTTGCCAAAAATGCGGCCCCTGCAAGACGCTTGCAGCACGGAATATGTGTAAGTGATACAAATTGTAAAGTGTCCACCCTAGCACCACATCTATTTCGGGAACCCTAACTATTTGAGCGCTGGGTGCTCATCTTTTTTTTTGAGAAGTTTGTGCGCCAGCTTGGATCGCATTCTTGTCAATGGGCAGGAGACCAACGCACGTGACAGATCTAATCGAGAAATGGTATAGAGCCACTGATGGAAATGCGCCTCTGGTTGACTGATATCGGGGCTGTTCCATTTCAGATGCGATCCTTCACTTTTGGGGGGAACTCACCGCCGCCTGACACGTCAGATTATTTTTATTTGGGGTCATTGGGAGAGGGATGAGGTTGGTTATCACTCAAAACAGCCAAAGCAGATCCGGTGCATCGAGGCTTGCGTCAGCGCGGATGCTACTTGTCTCGTTTCTGACACCTCGCACACGCCTAAGGCTGTGTGTGAGTGAAGGGCTACTTGGCAAAGGGCCGGGATTGCCGCGTTTCCGTTCCTTCCGGTCCAAGATATGAACTCTGGGCCAGGGATCAATCTGTGAGATGCTTTGTTTTATTTGAGCAAATTGCTGGCCTTGGCCAGACCTCGGAAGGGTCTGATACAGACCCTTCGCTCAAACTGTACAGAAAGCGCGAGGACAAGGCTGTGGCAAGCATCAGGGCTCTCTTGCCCTTGTCGTTGTACAGCTGCCGAGGTAGCCTTCGCAGAAGCGCAAAACAGACATCGCATAAAAGCTTCCCCTTCGAAAACAAAGGCACAAACCTGGAAAAATGGGAGGGGGGTGATTGGCTTGTTGGGGATCTCCTGTTGGGTTCTGGGTACTTTTGACACGCTACTAGCGGTTTCACAGTACTTTCTTGAATCCAAAGCAGGGAAGGGTAGGGGACGTCATTCAACAGTTTACTGTGGGGGTTGTCAGGGCTTGGAAAAGACATTGCCATCGTCAGCATTGTGATTGTTCTCATCCAGAGAGGCCTTTTGTATTAGGTGGAGAAACTAAAAAATGCTGAGTGAATCAGGCTCGCTCCGCACAAATCGTGCCCGGTGTTCCGCGCTTGGCCGTGATGGGTTGTTCTGATGTTTAATCGATTATATGACTTAGCTGCTTCCTGAGATACGGCTTCCCTCCAAGTCAATTCGAGCTCAAGTCAAGTCAACCATTCGGTACCCTGTTGAGCTGGGTTTCATGTCAAAAGGACCGAGGTCACGCAAAGGAGGGAATGGCCTAGGCCCGCCGCCCTCTTCGCGCTGCAGCCGCAGGTGGTGGTGGTCACGAGACCGGCGCCCAGAATGAGAGTGCTCCTATATAAAACCCCTTTGGTCTTGAGGTCCCCGGCGCTGACTATGCCCATTCCGTTGCATCACTCACCAATGATAGCGTGCAGCATCCATAAGAAGCGCGCTCATTCAACCGCATCCGCCAACGGGATGCAGCACAATGCATCTTTGTCCAAGAACACGTTTGACAACAATCAGCAACTTAGCTCCAATCCAAATTGCGCGCCCCTAGCGATGAACAGGCTTGGAGCGAGTTACAGTAACGCCTGGGCACCAACGATGAGCGCATCCGTTTGCTTAAAGCTATGAGCGCACTGCCCCTCCGCACAAACGATCGCTCGTGCCAGTGAGAAGCGCAAACCGTTTCTGCAATCCCTGCCAACCATAAGGTGTGTCCTTTGAGGGTATCCTGTTTGGGGCTGGTTTCCCGTTGAAACCGAACGAAGCTATCCGTAGACCTTCCAATGAAAACAGCATGAGCTGCGGCCGACAGGAAAGCTCTTGGTGCCAATTTAAGTGGGCGCGCCTTTTAGATGGCGATGAGTTGTCAAGCCGGACACCCTAGAAAATTGTAGGAGATAAATCTGTCTACCAAAGGGTTCCCAACAAAAAATCATACCTTTGGTTTCCTTGAAAGCAACCCAAAAAAAGGGCATCAGTTCTACAAACTGGTGCTGTTTGGTTATCATAGGAACAGACACTTGAACCAGGTTAACCATGACCATTCCAAGGATTGGGGCAGGGATAATTGTAAGGCCGAACGTGCTCGGTGCAAATGATGAGGACACCTAAATCGCATCCGCCCATCAAGAATGTGCTGTTGCAATGACGAGTGCGCAAACAAACCACCGCAATGTCCTGATGTCCTGCGGTACCACCTAAGAAAAAAGCAGAAAAACACACACACAAAAAAACGCTTTTTCTCCGCCATCGCCATCGGTAGGTTTGCTTTCGTCCGTAAGCTCTGCGAGCGTCTGGCCCTCGAGGCCCCAACGCGGACTTCGGAGAAAGCAGCGACGAGGAAGAGGCTGAGGTGCGCAACGCTCGAGCTGTTTGCAGGATGACCGTAGAGCCCAGGGGCTCCCTATATTTCCCTTTTAAGCATCTGGTTGTCAATTTAAGAGGAATCACGTGAAATCAGGTTTCAATGCGAAATTGACTTCCCCGGTCTTTGCTGCAAATCCTACCCTGACTGGGGGTCCCAGTGGCTCAAATTTGTTCACCGGGCCCCTGGGATACAAGCAAAAACCCGTGAATTGAGAGTGTTTTCTTTTAAGTGGTCCGATTTGTGAATAGGTGGATTGTTCTTTCAAGCCTATTCACCCAAATCTCGTAAGCACTTGGTATCGGACTTGTGGGTTTCCTTGTATGTACTCCGCTCACAGGCCCCAACAACCTGAGGGATCCTTTTATGCAGCATGCAGATCCCACCCCTGGGCTTAAGTCTTTTGAAGGGTAACCCAAATTGGCAAGCCAGAGAGAGGCCTTATTCGACGACGCCCTTTCTTGTGTTCCACGCTAGCTGTAATCTTATTTTAGGTCAGGCTTTAACTGCCTTGAGAACAGGTTCGAATGAACCCAGCACTCGGAATGCTCCCTGCATAGCAAAGTGCAATTGCCGCGTGCATGACACCAGACCATGATCCTTGACCCATATTGACCCTGAGAGATCTCCTTCGTAACCGATCGGCTGTTTATACCTTAGGGCCTTAGGATAAAAGCGTGAGGTTACCACTCCGCGTGCTTCCAGACTGCATAGAAATGCTGGCTGGGTTTGAATCTGCAACACCTTGCGTTGCAGCATGCATGTTCCGCACTTGTGCAGTTTACAATCCATGGTGTCCCCTTGAAAGCTGAGCTTCGGTTTTTGGAAGTCAGAGTGTAAACATTTATTTGAGCCCAACCACCTGGCACCTGTGAGAAGTCTTTTGGAGACCCTGAGTTTGGCAGGGGCTGTCAGGATTAACCTGCAAGGAATTGAGGATAAGAACACTTAAGTGGTTGGCTTCCCAAGTCAACCGGATTTGATTTTGTTCATGTGACTCTCAAGCTGCGCGTAGCCTACGGGACACCCATTCAAAAATTGGCATGAGGGAGATGAACACTCCCAGTTGAAGCACTGCAGGAGCAAGCTACTCACAGGGGTTGTCAATCCTACTATGACCTATTTTTGTGCCCCAGAAAAAAAGGGGGCATTTCTTGCCGGGGCCGAAGGCTTTCTGCGACTGTGGGGCTCCTGAATGTGTCCTGGTGTCCTTGTCAGATTTTGCAATAAACATTAAATCTCTACAAGAATACACCAAACACTCACGGAAGCTAGCCACAGGAAATTCTGCAGGAAACTGACAAAATACCGAGCAGAACAAGGATATTCTGCAGAGTTTCCCTTTTTGCTGGTTTCCATGAAACACACACACACACTCAACATGTCGAAGCGGTCAGATCCAAAAGCGGCGGCTGAATTCGCTCCCGGCGATTTCTCTCCGTCAGGCCAAGCCCCGGCAATTCCGGCACTCAGACCATGAGCGCGAGTGGAGCCGTCAGGACGGCTCTGCAGGCCCCTCTTCACGCCTTGCAACAGTGCATCGACCCAAAACCGAATCTATCAAGTTGAGCTTTCCAAGTTTGGTCTTTTTTGAAGGTTTCAAAAGGTGAGCCGATGTCCAGGTCAGAGGGGCAAGTGAGTGGGCTGGAAGAAGTTGAAAGTTTGCCTCTTGGCTCAGCTGCACTAGAGGGATTTGTAGGTCTTACTCAAAGCAAAATCGCAATGGAGGATAGAAACTTGTTGGTAGGCCAGCCTACATGTGTTCGCCTTGTCTGGCCCCGTGATACTTTTCGTGCCGTGTTTTTTCAATTAGTTCGACCGAGTTCCTTTCTGATGAGTCATTGGCCAGGCTTTTCAGCACCAAGGTGGAGTAAAAGGTGGGTGTCTGCTTTTGAGGATACCCCTTTTGAGGATACCCCTGTTTTGACAGGTGCTCCAGTAATCTGCCCACGTCGTTTTGGCCACGAGAGTCAGGAGTTCCGGAGCTGGGCAGAGGCAGCCTGTGACGCCCATGGCGCCTTGGACACGTTTTGGGTCCCTTGTGCTCCGAACCCCGAAGTGCGCAAGGGGTCTTTGTGTGACTCAGCCAACCTAGCCTAGTCACTTTTGGGGCCAGTTCTAGGTGAGTTTCCTGCTGGGGTGATGTCGCGGAGCGGGAAGAAGTCAAATACTGGGAGCCTGGGCGCACCTGTTTGCGGTAAGTGCTTGGACCCCGTTTGCTTCGATTCGACGGGGAACAATGACCATAACACACCTACCCGCCCGAACGCATGCACGCCTCCCCTCGCCCACACGCATGCGCGTGCACAGACACAGAGCCAGAGAGACAGAGAGAGGGAGATAAACAAGCACACACACACACACACACACACACACACACACACACACACACACACACACACACACACACACGCACGCACGCACGCACGCACGCACGCACGCACGCACGCACGCACGCACGCACGCACGCACGCACGCACGCACGCACGCACGCACGCACGCACGCACGCACGCACACGCACACACGCACGCACACACACACACACACGCACGCACGCACACACACACACACACACACACACACACACACACACACACACACACACACACACACACACACACACACGCAAGCGCACACTCACAGAGCCCGTATGCAGGAGGAAACACACACACACACACACATGTGTGTGTGTGTGTGCGCGTTTGTTTACGAAGAGGGACCAAGTAGTAGCATAGAAGCTCTGAAAGGGGGGAAAGTGGGGAGGTCCTTGACTAAGCCAGGAAACCAAAGCCAAACCGCTGCCTAGCCCCCCTCTTAAACATGGCACTTGATTGATGAATCTTAACCAAACCCTAGGATCCTGTGGGATATGTGGCGTTAAAGCGGATATTTTAACCTGGCAAAAGCGCCCAGCCTGCTTATTCTAGTCACACGCTGATTCTGGATAAACTTTGATTCTGTTGACTTGTGGCAAACGCCAGGCGTGCCCTTCCTACAGTCGCCTTTCCTGTGTTTCCTTCGTTATGCTTCGCAAACCCAACGGCTTTGCCTTTCAGTCTGGCCTCCTGACCGATGGTCGCTCGCCCGCAGCGCTCAGAGCGGCTGGCGCTGTGGCTTTTAGTGTCTCAATGCAGGGGAGTTGCTGACAACATTGTGCCCGCCGTGGATTGAACCTACAAGTGGCACAGTGTTCAGAAGGCAACAGTTAGGTTCCACATTTGGGTAGCCCAGATTGGCATGAACGTTGACGGCACATACAACACCCTCCTAACACATTGGTCCCAAGTTTGAGACCATACCCTTGTTCCAAGAACCATGGAAGTGAGGAGGCTTTTCAAGACTCCATTCTTTTCAAAACCATCCATTGTCAGCTTCCATTGTTGCCAGGGCATCATCCCCCCCGGCCTCCCCCCCCCGGCTCCCCACCCCTTCCCAGCGCGAGGCTATTGGATCTCGGAGTTCGGCGGGGTGGGCCACCTCGATGGCTTCGAGTCCCAAGGCAGGCGAATCGCCGATTCACGGCGATCGGCTGACCTGGGTCCATCAGCCCAGCTGACATGTTCGCAGGGTAAAATGTTTTTCCTTGTTTCTGTGTGGTTCTTGAGATGGCTTCCAGGTTTTGCGGGGGAACAAGTTGTGCGGTTTCGTCTTGATGTTGCCAGGGGTAAGTTGCCGGGGGTTTGTTTGCCAGGGGTCAGCTTGAGAAGTGGCCTGAGGTTGGAGTTATATACTTGAGGGGGACAGGTGTTTGTTGGGGAAGCTGCCCCCGCATGCTCTCTCTGCATTGAGCTGCACATCCGCGCGACGGCTTGCTCTTGCTCTTCATTAGTTTCTTGGGGTATGCTGTTTGGGGGGGGGGGGCGGGGGGTGGCCTGGTCGCTGAACTCCCATGTACCGATCTCCAAGCTGGCCCCATGTAGGGCCCCTTGTTGCATTGGAAGGAAGGAAGGAAGCCGCTGAAAGAAAGCATCTCCAGAAGACACCGCATGTTTGACAACTAAAACCAGCTCAGAGGACGTAAATGGGCGACGTTCCGGATATTTTCGGGCTTGAGTCGAGGTATGACTTGCAACTGTTAAAAACCGGCAAAACAAGGAAACCAATTGTATAGCTTCAAGAGTGGCAACCAGCAGACTCCCGGGCGAGCATGTCACCTGGACATTTCCTATGGCTATGAATCTATATGGGGAATACCCATGTAAATTCCCATGCAAATGACGACCATCAAAGGGTGCCCCAATGAAATGGTGGTTTTGTTCCGCTCAAGTAAACACGCGTAGATGTTGACATATGGCTGTGGGTCAGAAATAGGTACCCAAAAAGGAACCCTGGTAAGTGGAAACTTGGACTAAAACCCGCGGTCCCCTGGTGGTTTAGTTTTGACCCACACCCATATCAAAAACAGACAGGTAGCACCGCACTGCAACGGCCATGTCATGAAGTCGCATTGGACTGGCAATCTTCAGGCCCTTGCACCCAGCTCTGCGTCTTCGAGCGCAGGGATGAGGAGGCGGCCCTGTTTCCTAGCTGCGTGGGGTTGGTTTCATAGCTGCCTGGGCTTCCTGGATTCCCCGCCGGTCCTAGAAGCTCCTAGGCCCAACATCGAGAGCGAAGCGAAATGAGCTGTGGATGAAACGGTGAGGTGCAACCTGCATGGTAGGTTTGCAGCGGTACCTGGCAAGGAATAGTCAGCAAAATGACAGTCCAAAAACACGCAATGTGCGCAAGCCCATTCTGATTGGTACCTGGAAAATGTCTCAGTACCCTGCTTGCCTCAGATGTTCAGAGCGCGCAGTTGAGAATCAAGAGATGTTTGGCGAGCAAGCCATCCAAGAAAGAAAACGAGCCAGATAAATGATGTCTAAGACTAGACATCTTATACTGGCTCCATGTATGCTTGCCTGTTTTGATCTCCTCGTTTCTCCTTACCTGTTCAAGCTGCTGCTGTCACTTGTTGTTCAATTGGAATCTGATATGTCAAATGTTATTGCATGGTAAACGACGTATCATCATCAGAGTTTATTGAAATTATATATTCATTGAAATGTATCTCCATGAGACCACTACAACTATAATCTCGTCATGTCTTATTTTATTGTCTTTGTTTCACTACTATCTACCTTGATTACACAGAGGTTCATTTGTAGGTGAGGGAAAGGAGAATAGACATGAAGACACCGAATAGAAAGGCAAGCAGAGCGCAGCTGCCTTGCTGCACAGGACCTGAGCAAAAATCCGGGTCAGCCTCGTTTAACGCGGCACTGGGCCAGGCCATCGCCGATCCCAACTCTGAGGACCCGATTCAGGGAGTTTGGCAGCCTCACCTTGGGGGTCGAAGTGGTTCCAAGGGGCCGCATGGAGCCTGACAAAGTCTCTCAAAAGGCCAGAGGCCGTGGGGGCGACCACTCTTATGGGCCCCTCGATGAACCTTTGATTTCGCCGGTGTTGCGGACAACTCTTATGGCTCTGGTGCCATCTGGGCAAGCTGACAATCCCGTGGCATGAAAGATGCAGTGCTCCCTTGCCCGAGCAAGCAATAGCCAGGGGCCCATTTCAAGACGGGATTGAACGTCCTTTTGGTGAGACAATGTCAATATTGAAAGGCTCAAACGTATGTCTCAAACTTGGCTGGTTTCAAAAGGATCAACATGATCAGAGCCCGACTTTGAGTCAAGTCCAGATGATGCAATTCATAAAGTCCGAGCCATGTTGACAGGAGGGAGAAGCAAAGATCAGCTGCACGATTCGGCATTCTCTGCAGGTCCTTTGGCAAAGATGCTTGTGTGTGTGTGTGTGTTTGTGCCGATCCAGCGACTTCCAGTTCTGTTCAACCATAGTTCTTTTTTGAGGCACCCCTTTCTCTGGTGCTTGGTGTTTTTGTGAAAGACGGATTCCAAGGGAGCCTGGGGATGTTACCACTATAGCCGAAATGGTCTCCGCGCAGGAGTCAGAGCACAGACTCAGCTTTGTGATGGCAGAGCAGGCGGGAAGTGCCGGGGGCGAAACTTCCGAAGACTTGGTGGCAGTTCCCGAGTCCAACAGCTACCCATTTGTCCGGCGATGAAGGCTACCAATTTCATGGGCTGCCTCTAGCAGAATGGCCTGTCCATTGTCCTTGGGAGGTGCCCAAGGGATTCGTCTGGTGATAAGTTTTGCCAGGCACCGAACTTGCCAGAACGTCTCCGAGTCAAAAGGCAGCCTCCAGTTTGAACAGGAAGCCTCAAAGCGGGTTTTTTACTGGGCCACCCATTGAAACAATATTCCGGGGTCGCCCCAGGAGACATTATTTTCCGGAATTATTTGTTTGGAATAATGTTTGAAGGGGGGGAGTTGGGGTCACCTTGATTGCTTTTGCAAAGTTCATGACAACTTATGGACCCCAGGAATAGTTGATGATATGTTTGGATAGTGCCGGTTCGGCTGTTGGCCGCCTGGTGATTGCTGGGGAATGCGATGGTGGTTCTTGCGTGTGTGGGAGGGGTTGGAATAATGTCCAACCAGTTTGGAGTTTCCTGCTTGAGGCATGGCACGGAAAAGGTGCGAAAAAGAGTCGGCTCCAAAATAGCAAACATTGTTTCCGGGATTTTAACTACGGTCAGAATCATGTATGCCCATGGTGGTCAGGATGCCCAGGAAGAATGTGAGAACCTATTCCAGGGTGGGCCAACGAGGCCCCCCCTCTCAGGACATGGCCCCCATGGAATTTTGGTTGACAACAAAGAAAGCCATTCTGTGTTGAGCAGCCCAAGAGAGACCATCTTTGTGGGTCCTTTTTTTTGCTTTTTGCCCCATGTGTCCGTAGAGCAACAGGACAACAAACAAAGAAAGAAACAAGGGGGGAAAACGGAAAAAAAAAAAACAAAAAAGGAAAAGAACAACAACAAAAACGAACAACGAAAAACAAATGTCCCTGTTTGCTATTTTTCCCCATGTGTTTGTTGAGCGACCAGACAACCAGAAAAAACACAGTTTGGTGGAGCAACCCTTCGCAGGTGGACGTGGAGCAGTTGAAGGCCGAGGCCTTGCGGAGTGAAGACCTGGGAGGCGCCTATTTTTTTTCGGATTCGATGGCTAGGTGCCCCAGTAGTGCCCTTCTCTCCCCTTTTTTGGGGGAGGGTTCCCCTACTAAAATAGACTACAGAAAAAGGGTACCCTTATTCTAACCTCTCTACTGGAGGACCTAGATGGGGTAGAGGTGGTACACGGTAGAGGGAATCCAGTTTGGGGAGTGGTTGAAAGAAATCGGAAGAGGTGTGGTGCCGAAATTGGAGGGAGGTTTTGTGGCTGGAATAGTGGGGCTTTGTTGCTGGACGGCTTTTGACTGTTGTTCTTCTTGTTCCATTTTTTTTAACAAGGTCCATACTGGTGCTGGTGTCCGTTTGCTTTAATGAGTCGAGGCTATTGTTTGTGCAGATGTACCATGTTTGCAGCCTCTTTCTCCTGTGCGGCCTTCTGAATTCAAAGGGAGCTGGTCGCTCAAAGTCAGCGCTGGTCTTGCGACCCCGGTGGAAGCGGCGCGCGAGGCGGGCTCTGGAAATACGTCCACCGCGAGGGCCTCGGCAACCTGCCGGCGCCACACGCCCGTGCCCCTCGGCCCAAGAAAGGCGTACGTTCTTCCGCACTGCCTGAGTTCTTGGACTTTAAACTTTTGGGGGTTGGACCATTTCAGAGGCAAACAAAAGAAGTTCGGACTTGTTTGGCCAATTCGCTCAGGAAGTGAGCTTCCCATGCTGTTGTGGTGGTTGCCTGTTTTGTTGATAGGGGAGACAAAACATTTGAGGGGGGGGGCTGAGGGGGCGCATTTTGAGACAAGCCTCACCTCATGACAAAAGATGGTGCAAGCAAAATGACAAGGAATGGCGGTACATCAATGGAAGGTCATTCCCTTGACTTGCAGTGTAACGTGGGAATTAGATGCAACAAGCAATGGGTGTTGCATTTTCTCCGACAATGTTTGACCAGCCCAAACGTAAGTTGAGGGTAATGCCCCCCCACTCCCACAACAGCTCCCCAAGAGTACATGTTGGCGTTGGTGCAGTCTAGTATTCCTGTAGTATTGCTTAGTGCTGGCTTAGTATTGGTTTGGAATTGGTTTAGTATCGCCCAGTGCTACCTTAGCACTCTTAGTATTGGCTTAGTGTTGGTTTGTACAACTTGTGTACGGCGTTGTGCTAGTTTAGTATCGGTCCTTTTCGGTCCTCCTTCGGCCCTCTTGGGTCCTCTCTGACTAGTGTTGGGCGTTGCTTGGTACTTGGTTTAGCATGGCAAAGGGAAGGTGGTGAAGATTTGGGGAGACCCTACTTCAATATCTAAGTTTCCCAAACGGACACCAACACGGGATTTGTCATGTGACTAATGTTTTAACTTGTCCAGACCCATTTTTTTTGCAACTCATCAAAAGGACACCCAAAGGAACGAAGAAGCCCATGTCGGCAGTTCCCTCACAACAAAATGGGGGCCAAAAAAACACCACAACGGGGAAACAACCACACAGCAAACAAAGACAAACTACCAACAAGAAACCACCACCATGCTGGTTTACTTTTTGGCTTCCCTTCGAACCTGCCCAAGAATGCCCTCAAAACGCCCACGCCCTGAGACCAGGTGAACCTCCACTACGCCACGTTTTTGGGCGACGGCAAGCGCGTGGACACCAGCCGGGAGAAGAAGCGGAGCACGCCCTTCGCGTTCCAGCTGGGTGGTCAGCAGGCATGGCGCCAAAAAGGGGTGGAAAGGGTATACATGGGTGTGGCTCAAAATTAAACAGGAGGGGCTACGCAGGTTTTGGTCCATGTTTGCTCCTACCAGGGTTCCATTTTGGTACCGGTTTTTTGAGCCACAGCCACATGCCGATTTAATTCTGCCGTTTGCTTTGGAGGTGTGTGTGTGTGTATTTCAGCAAAGGTGTGCGTGCCTGAGACATATGATCATGTGACAAGATTGATCAATGCAACGCGCGCCTCTACATGTGTGTTTTTGTGTCTTGCAGGAATGACAGCTGGGAAGAAAGTGCGTCGTGTTGGTGCTGTGCACTGAATGTTCAACAGTGGGACCCCAAAGCTGCATCCATCAAGCTCCGCTTGACTTGGCATACAGAACGCCGGGTCATGTCAGCCGCCCAAAGCTCCGACGTCGAAGCGCTCGAGGGTTGTGAGCGCATGCTGAGCTCCATTGGGTAGGGGGGGGTGAGTAGATGCCTATTTCGGGCAGAGCCACACATGGCAAAGGAATCACATACGATGAAAAGTGCCTTTCGCCAGGCATCTTTGACACCAGGCGTAAGCTTCGGTCCTCAATACCCTCAGTACTACTCCCCATATGCAGGATTTAACCTATTTCTCAATTTCAATGGCAATGTTAGCGGATTAATCTAGAGGACCGCACTCATCAGAGGAACCCCTGCCAGCATCTGCTGTGGTTTGCCAGCGCCTCACAACGAGCTTGATCTTGCTTGAAGCACCCGGAAACCACGTAGCAGAAGATGAATAGCCAGTACGAAGGATGTCCTGATCAGTTTTGGTCATGACGCCCATCACAGGAAATTATATCAAATGATGATAGCGACGACGACGACGACGATGATGATAACGACGACGGCGACAACGATGATGACGACGACGATGATGACGATGATGATGACGACGACGACGATGAGGATGATGAGGATGACGACGACGATGAGTATGATGATGACGAGGACGACGATGCTGATGATGATGATGATGATAATGATGATGATGATGATGATGATACGGTATAGCTCCTTTGTTTGGATGTCATTTGGGTTCTTGACGCCAAGGGTCAAATCGCCAGGCGCTGGCTGCCTGGCAGCTAGCCGCCGCCTCCATGCGGCCCGGGGAGGCGGAGTGGTTTGGGCCAAATACTCGGCAAATAGCTTTGCTTTCTTCTAAGAGACGGAAGGAAGGGCAGAGCGATATTTTCCAGACCACCTAAGCACCCAGTTCAAAAAGATGTCTGAGGAGTCCTTCTATTTTGTGCCAGCGGAATGCATCCATTTAGCAAAGGGAGAAGTTGAGGTGCCCTTTGTTTGCTGCATGAGGGAAGATCTGTTCTGTCTGAGGGCACTTTCTGGGCTGGCCATAGTTCAGGATGGTTCATCCTGAAAAGTGTCCAACACGAGATAGCAGCAGAGAAATGGGATACATACCTTCGTGTGCAGGTTGCATTGAGAGTTCGGAAAGGCCGCAGGAGTTTGCGTCCTTACCAGAAAGCTTCGCGTTACGCGCATACCGCCTTTGAAAAAAAAGAGACCTTGTTTCATTACCCGACTTGCTTACCTTTTCAGCTTTTTGCATTTTTAGTTTAAAAAAAAAAGAACCTTCAACCAGTGAGCGTTCAGAAGTTGCAGGAGGTCGAAGCCTGGAAGAGAACTTGACAAGCATGTGCAAGGATCCAGAACGATTGGCATTTGTTCGGAGGCTGGAAGTTAGGGAGCCCCCAAAAGAACTCTTGTGGACACATGTTTCTCAGCTTGCTATGATTTGTTCAGATGTTTGGATTCAGGACGTGCAGCTTACTTTCACTGCTATGGACGCCTTCCTCTTTACTTCCCTGTTTGATCCTGTTTGTCCAAGAGTCGGCAAGACCTGGGCCACCGACAATGTTTGCGGCTGGTTCATGTTTGAGTTGGGGCGGACACCCAAAGTGACTTGCTCGCTTTCGCGACTCAGGGGAATCGTGCAGGTGGCGTGGGTTTACAGCCCATCCTCTTTTGCCTATGGTGAGAGAGGTGTGCCTTGGACACTTTGAGTGGGAGCCTTCTGAGTATTGGATTCGCCTTCTGGGGGGTTCTCGCGGCGGCCTTCAGAAGAATACTTCATGTCAACCTCGCACAAATCAGAACCGAGTCGTGGTGATCATTGACATGGATTGACTTCCCTGCGCAAAGATGAAAGAATTGCTTGGAGGTGTGTGTTGTGTTGAATTGCTGTTGTTACACTGTTGTTGCGGTGATGTTTGCTCCTGCTCATTCAAGGCAAGTAGGAACCCGCCGGTCCTTTGGAAGTTTTTATGTCCGTCTTACACATGAGGAAGCTGATGTGTCAGCCATGTGAACTGAAGTGCGCATATATCACTTGCTTGCAATGGTACCATTTTGGTGTAGGTGGATTCACCACCCATTTTTAGTCTATTGTAGCGGGGATTGGGATGTTCACTGGGGGTATAGGATTTTGACGCATGGCCATGTGACAACGAGGCTTTTTCCCATTGGGGCAACCCCACCTCAAACGAGTCGCGCCCAGGCTCCGCCGCTGGTGCCGGGGGATGCGGCGGTGTACTTCGCGCTGGAGCTGAACTTTGCGCGGGCGCCGGGCACGGTGCGGTTCTTCGGGGACCTCACCGCGGCGCTGCAAGAGGCGGAGAAACACATGGAGGCCACTGGGATCTGTGGACGGGGAGGGGGGGGGGGAAGGTTATTTTTCTCTGGGTTGATGCATTTCGCATTTGGATAGATGGACTCCTAGGGTTGGAATGGCAGTGGGGATACGTCAAACAAGTATGGCCATGGGGTCCCTTGGCACCGCTGGAGTGTCCGCCAGCATCGCAGCTTGGAAACTGTCAACACTCTGGCACTGCTGAGTTGGAGACCAAGAGCCAGTGCTGCAGGCATGGACCATGGAGGCTCATGAACAATCGCTTTGGTTTTCACGTTGACTCGCTTTCTTTCCAACTAGTCAAACCAAACCGCAGCACGTGTTTGTCTTTTTCGCCGCCTTCCTCGTCACCTGGTCGTTGCCGGCCGCTGGTCGCCAGGTGGGGCGCGGGGACGTGAAGCGCCAGGCCGGTGTGTGTTGTTCCCAGGGAGACCCCGAACCACATACAATTGCACAAAAGTCCTTCCAAAGTACAACCAGTATTTTTTTCCAGTGCCCTTTCAGAAGCTTCACAGGTTCCTCTTTTTTTTGCGTCGTCTTTCGCCTTTCTTTTGCCGTTGAGCCCCCCCCCTTTCCCCCTTTGCAGGCCCTCTGGGCCCCTGGGGGTTCCCCTGCTACAACGAGCTCGGCCCTGAGGCCTTTGCGCAGGCGCGCCAGGCCTTCCGCCGCGCCATGGCGGCGGTGCCGGAGAAGCTGCTGCTGGGCCGGAGCCAGGCCGGCGCCATAGCCATCGGCAGAGTGGGTTCTTGGGATCGGAAAGAAATCGGTCGGCTGCCAGCTGGGAGGCTCGCGGTGGTTGGCTGGGGCAACAAGACGACCCAGGTTGCCAGCTGGGAGGTTTATTTTTTGGCGCTGGGTTTGTTTTTTTCATGGAACATTGAGGCGTGCCGAGCAAACAAACCAAATGGGGGGTTTTGGAAGTGAATAGATTGCTTTTCAACAATTGGGAACGCCCTCAAACATGGTTGGAGACAAAACCCCTGTGTTTGTTCTTGTCCATCCACAGAAGAGTCCACAATTGATTAAGAGTCACACCCATATTCTTGCAAGCGGGAGCGTGAGTTCCACTCATGAATCAGTTATCAGTGCCACGGTGCCATCAATATTTCCAAAAGGACCTCTTCTGTCAAGGGTCGAGAACAAGGTCCGCGGTCAAGCGAGAGACCCGCCCATGCCCTTCCGCTCTTTTCAGCCAGCATGCAGCGGGTCAAGGGTAATCGGTCTATGAGACCAGCCCCCTTCCTTTGCCCGAACGGAAGAGGGAAATGTGCAGGATTCTACGTGTTACTTCTTGAAGTAGCTCAAAATCACCAAACCAGATGGTCGCACACAGGCACAGTGCTGGTCAGGCAGATTTTTGTTCGAGGAGCTGTCTTGCACATCAGGGCTGCTCGCCCAAACTCCCTTTCATGTCATGCATCACAAACTTTAGGACCCCACCCTCCAGGAAGGTTCTGAGGACCTCTAAAAAAATCCTCTAGGTGGGGATACTGTGTTGTCCACGTCCACTTTAAGAACCTTTCCTGGGTGGCTGGGGGGCCTTTGCGAGGAGGAAATCTCCAGCTTCGCCGCTCTGGAGCGCGCAGCCTTGCTGAACCAGGCCTGACGTGCGCCCGACCGAGAGAAAGAAGCGCGGGTCTTTGCTTCTGGCGGTCTTTCTTTGAGGCAAGTTCCTTTGACGTTCAGGAGAAAAGGTGACGTTCCACACCACTGAAATGCATCCGAAATATCTAAGCAGATACATTGCCACTTGGAGGACTTTAAGGGCACGGGGCCAGCTCTGGGCCAGAAGCCAACTTGTCTTTTACTTTTCAGAGATGCCGAACCGCAGGCGACCGGTCAGGGGTTGCTTTGCGCACTTGTAGGTGTGGGGTTGAAAGGATTGCGACTCCACAACACCATACCCGGTAGAAATGAGCAAATCCGGAGTTGCTCGTGATTTTTTTTCTCAGCATCGTGTTCAGTGAAACGTGCGTAAGCTGTTGTTGAGACTCAATCATCAGGCCCAAACTTGTAGGTTGAGATGAGTTAGTTGAAGGTCAACTTCCCGATTGCGGAAAAGATATCAGGAGCAAAGTGTTTGTGGCACGAGCTATTCGCGCAAAAGTCAGTGTGAGCTGAAATGATATTAAATATGGCTATTGACACCCTTCACAGAGGATTCGCTCAACATTGCACATTTGCCATCATCAAAGGAAGTTTAATCAAAGGAAGTTTAACAAGAAACTTCCGTAGTACTGGAACTAAATGAGCTAGCTGCTTTGACATATAGCTATGACAGGTAGCTAGCATGACAAATAGATAGCTTTGACATATAGCTAGCTTGACAGATAGATAGCTTTCCAATAGGCTTGCATGACAGATAGATAGCTTTGACATATAGCCAGCTTAACACGTAGATAGCTTTCTCAAGTATAGATTTCGTGGCAGGCGCAGCACTTTCGCAAGCACTCTCTGCGAGCTGGGGGATGGCAAGATGCAGAAAACGTTGGCGCTGTGCGTGAATTGGGCTTCCGGACTGTGCGCAAACCACCTCGGCTGCGACGCCTGTACGGAGGCGGTCTCGGAACGGTCTCGGAACGGTCTCGGAACGGTTCGGAACGGGTTCGGAGACGGGCCCATTGGCACGGCCGCGCGAAGGTTTCGCAAGGTTTGAATTGCGTGGCAGGCGCAGCACTTTCGCAAGGTCAAGTATAGATTTCGTGGCAGGCGCAGCACTTTCGCAAGGTCAAGTATAGATTTCGTGGCAGGCGCAGCACTTTCGCAAGCACTCTCTGCGAGCTGGGGGATGGCAAGATGCAGAAAACACTTTCGCAAGCACTCTCTGCGAGCTGGGGGATGGCAAGATGCAGAAAACGTTGGCGCTGTGCGTGAATTGGGCTTCCGGACTGTGCGCAAACCACCTCGGCTGCGACGCCTGTACGGAGGCGGTCGGAACGGTCTCGGAACGGGTTCGGAACGGGTTCGGAACGGGTTCGGAGACGGGCCCATTGGCACGGCCGCGCGAAGGTTTCGCAAGGTTTGAATTGCGTGGCAGGCGCAGCACTTTCGCAAGGTCAAGTATAGATTTCGTGGCAGGCGCAGCACTTTCGCAAGGTCAAGTATCGATTTCGTGGCAGGCGCAGCACTTTCGCAAGCACTCTCTGCGAGCTGGGGGATGGCAAGATGCAGAAAACGTTGGCGCTGTGCGTGAATTGGGCTTCCGGACTGTGCGCAAACCACCTCGGCTGCGACGCCTGTACGGAGGCGGTCTCGGAACGGTCTCGGAACGGAACGGTTCGGAACGGGTTCGGAGACGGGCCCATTGGCACGGCCGCGCGAAGGTTTCGCAAGGTTTGAATTGCGTGGCAGGCGCAACTTTTCAAGTATAGATTTCGTGGCAGGCGCAGCACTTTCGCAAGGTCAAGTATCGATTTCGTGGCAGGCGCAGCACTTTCGCAAGGTCAATTTCGTAAGCATTTCGTGTGCAGGCGCAGCACTTTCGCAAGGTCAAGTTCGTGGCAGGCGCAGCACTTTCGCAAGGTCAAGTATAAATTCGTGGCAGGCGCATCACTTTCGCAAGGTCAAGTACAGAATTTGTGGCAGGTGCAGCACTTTCGCAAGGTCAAGTGCAAAATTCGTGGCACGCGCAGCACTTTCGCAAGGTCAAGTACAGATTTTGTGGCAGGCGCAGCACTTTAGCAAGGTCAAGCACACATTTGGTGGCAGGCGCAGCATTTTTGCAAGGTCAACTTTCGCAGCCGGGGCTCGAAAATCGCAACTTTTAAGTACGAAAGTAGTACGCGAAGTCAACTTTCGCAGCTGGGGCTTGAAAATCGCAACTTTTAAGTACGAAAGTAGTGCGCAAAGTCCACTTTCGCAGCCGGGGCTTGAAAATCGTAACTTTTAAGTACGAAAGTAGTACGCGAAGTCAACTTTCGGGGATTGAACATCGCAACTTTTAAGTGCAGAGAAAGATGGACTGATAGATAGATCAATAAACAGATATAGAGATAGCTAGAGAAATAGATTGCGTGGCAGGCGCAGCACTTTCGCAAGGTCAAGTATACGTGGCAGGCGCAGCGCTTTCGCAAGGTCAAGTATCGATTTCGTGGCAGGCGCAGCACTTTCGCAAGGTCAAGTGCCAAATTCGTGGCAGGCGCAGCACTTTCGCAAGGTCAAGTACAAAATTCGTGGCAGGCGCATCACTTTCGCAAGGTCAAGTACAGAATTTGTGGCAGGTGCAGCACTTTCGCAAGGTCAAGTGCAAAATTCGTGGCACGCGCAGCACTTTCGCAAGGTCAAGTACAGATTTTGTGGCAGGCGCAGCACTTTAGCAAGGTCAAGCACAGATTTGGTGGCAGGCGCAGCATTTTTGCAAGGTCAACTTTCGCAGCCGGGGCTCGAAAATCGCAACTTTTAAGTACGAAAGTAGTACGCGAAGTCAACTTTCGCAGCTGGGGCTTGAAAATCGCAACTTTTAAGTACGAAAGTAGTGCGCAAAGTCCACTTTCGCAGCCGGGGCTTGAAAATCGCAACTTTTAAGTACGAAAGTAGTACGCAAAGTCCACTTTCGCAGCTGGGGCTCGAAAATCGCGACTTTTTAGTACGAAAGTAGTACGCGAAGTCCACTTTCGTAGCTGGGGCTCGAAAATCGCAACTTTTAACTACGAAAGTAGTACGTGAAGTCCAGTTTCGCAGCTGGGGCTCGAAAATCGCAACTTTTAAGTACGAAAGTAGTACGCGAAGTCAACTTTCGGGGATTGAACATCGCAACTTTTAAGTGCAGAGAAAGATGGGTAGATAGATAGATCAATAAACAGATATAGAGATAGCTAGAGAGATAGATAGAAAGAGAGAGAAAGAGACAGAGAAACAGAAAGAGAAAGAGAAAGAGAGAAAGAGAGAAAGAGAGAAAAAGACAGAGAGAGAGAGAAGCAAGGGGCCAAGGACAGTTCTCCAAACTATAGTTGTTCACTGCTTTGAAACTTCCGCCCCCCGGCTCTGCCGGACCTTACTTGTACCCATCATTGCTATCTTTGACATCACCCATCTGATCTGGTTTTGCCTGGCGAAACTTGAGGGACCCCGGCTGGTCTTGTGTGTTGTTTCCCTTTACCACAGCCATTCCAGGCGCTGTGTTGCTTGCGCCTGGGGGAAGCTACCGAGAAGGCTGAGGCGCCTGGGCAAAGGGGCGCCACCCGGGGCTTGCAATGCGGGGATCGAAGTCTTGGCATTGGGCCGAAAGAGAAACAGACCTCGCCTATGGTCAAGCTGCCTTTCTTGAAAGATCCCTCACTGCAGGGGTTGACTTATGTTGACTTGCCGACCCCTTTGCCATGAGCCCGGCAGGTCCTGGGGGTGTTTGAGGCAGTCTATGATGACTTCATGTCGTCGGGGCATGAATCTTGTTGCCTGGCATGTTTTGTGAATGGATGAACTTTGGGGGTTCTTGACGTTGATGCTACCCGTCGTGTTTTCACACATCTCAGTAAGCCCTGATGGATGAACTCAATCCAGGGTTGCTCCGAGTCTTGATTCGACCGCATTGATGCTTCTTGAGATGTGTGTTGTGCGAGACGAAGGAAATGTGAATGACGTGTCTCAAAAGCGGTTGGACAGTTTAGTGATAATGACCTGTCTGACTTAGGGATTCACAGTGGTCGATTCCAAGCTCGCAAGAAATTGGGGTGTTGACGTCGTTGTTGCAAAATAATTCAAGCACGGGTAGCTGTGCAAGCAGACATTTGTGCCATGATTGAAGTACCACTGCAACCAATATGCAGGGCAGCATCCAGGGGTCTGTCCTAAATGCAGCAACACTGCGAAAACAGAGATTGCTGACGTTTGATTAAATCGACCAGATCAAAGAGGGCTTGCGCAACCTGTTGCCGCAACTCCTGTTATATCAGCGGGTGAAAGCTGGAGCCGTCCATTGCTTGAATTGGCCAGAGCAGCTCGTGTGCAGAGCCGACTCCCAATATTAAGCATTGGGTTTGCGAATTTATTCTGTCTCTCTCTCTCTCTCTCTCTCTCTCTCTGAAGCGCAAGTGAGTAGGCGTGCTGCGGGCATCTAGGAGAGATTATTTCCGGATGATTAGGCTGTGTACCTACTGGCATCGGGAGCATGTATCATGTTCATTTGTTGGTAAGATCATGTTGTGACTCCGTAGGACTAGAGTCATACCCAGCAACTCAAATTACTTCGTTGAGTCAAGAAGCCACCAGGCCCCAGAATTTAAACACGACAAGAAGCGCGAGCACAGCATATCAGACTGGAAGCAGCCTCTCAAATATCCAAGAAGCTGTCGAGTTCCGCTTGGGTACCCAACAGACTCAACGGACGGTGGGGATGTGACGTGACCTCCCTTGCTCAACCATGGCCGGGCAAAATCAGGATATGGACCCCAGGTTTGAGTCTTGTCCACGTGGCCGCTGGGGCAACCTATTTCGGGGTTACCCGATTTTTCACCCACCGCCCAACTTCTCGGCAGAAGTCCAAACGGTCGACACGCAGGCGCTGAGCCATCTCCGCGACGCCTTGCACGCCTGCGACAGCGACTCCGCTCGCAAGGTGTCGAAAGGGGAGAAAAACGCCCCAAGTCGCGGGTTTTGCTGTTGGCTTTCAGCCAATAAAACACGCCGCTGCAAATCAAGGGAATATCATCTTCAACTCAGAGCCACTTCACTGGTTACCTCGCAGGTTGGGGGGTTTCCTTCGGGAGTGGTGCAGCAAGTTGGCCTTGACCTTAGGAAGCTAATGGGACCAATGTACAGAAGTGTGGGAGAGGTGAATGTGTCAATCCAAAAGTGTGTTTCTGAAACTATGCAGCTCCAGCTCTTATCCTTCAGACATGAACCGCAAATTGTGTGTGCACTGGTCCTGTTGAGTCAACAGGGAAAGCTGGTTGTTTGTCAAAATGAAATAAGTGTTTTGATGTGTTTTGCATTGGATCGCTTCTCCAACTGCATGATGATTCCAGCAGACAAGATGTTTAAGATCATGTTTCTTCCTTGCGAGAGTTCCTTTGTGGGCATCTCTTTTGAAGGACCTCAGAGAAAGATTTGCACAGCTGAATCCGTGGCTTATTTTTTCCCCACCAATCTGTGGGATGAGACTTCCTGGTGTCTAGGCACGGACCAAAGCGGGATAAGGCCTCGGCCAGGCAGGCGTCTTTGCGCCCAACTCTCCAGATCTGTCCCTCCCTAACCCCATGAATACGTCAACCAGTCAACCAATGGAACAGGCAACATATAATATAATATGATATAATACAATATATAATACAATATAATATGGTAGAATATGTGTGTTTTTTTTTCATACATGATATACATCATATATATATATGTATATATATATATGCATTAAATATATGTGAACATGTACATTGCGGTATATGTACCTTGCGGGGGGGTCCCAAACGCCTGAGGTCTCTTCCAACGCCACGGCGTCGGGGACGAGGTCGCCGAAAGCCTCGGGGCGCGCCCGGAGCTGCTGGCGGCGCTGCGGGAGGCGAGCCTCGCGGAGGCGCGGGGACCCGCGGGGACCCGCGGGGAGATGCGGAGGGAGTGCCTCAGAACCCGAGGAAATTTCGGCACGGGTGGTATGGGTCAACATGAACCAGGTTTTTCAGGCCCTCAGTAGTGCCCTTTTACGTGTTTTTTTGCGGGGGAGGTTCCGGTGGTAAGGTTGACCCCGGATTAATAGGCCAACCTGTTTGTTAATATGGGGGGGCCACCGGGTTTAGTGGGGGCTTATCACTTTTGGAGGGGAACACCCCCATATTGTTAACAGGGGTTATTAATCCGGGGTCAACATTATGGTCAACATTAAACCACCAGGACATGGAGTCCTTTCAAGATTCCAAGCCATGCGAATCAAAGTTGAAAACCAGGCTGGCTTGCCATAATGCCGTCGTGAACCGTCAGGTTGTTACCAGGGGCTCTTGTGGGTATGGGTCAAAACTAGTCACCAGGATATGGGGAAACATCATGTTTTCGGAGGAATCGCCTAGTGTGTTCCGCCCGCTTTCCATTTTGTTTGATGGGGTTCCCTGGAAAAATTGTCAATCTTTGAGAGACGGCCTCTTCTCATTGCTCAACACACCCTTTGATCCTTTCACTCATCCCGCATGATGCGCAGCCGGGAGTCAAAGAATGAAGAAGCATAACAAGTACGGTTGCAGGCGCTAACTATTGTAGGTGCATAACAAGGAAAGCAAAAGGAATCCCTTTGAGGGGCTTCCAAATAGTAGCAAATTTGGGAACACACAACACGGGATCATAAGGGAGCATGAAGAATATTGGAAGCCTCCTAACAACAGTCCACTTGTCTTATGCGTCAAAACTGCAGACCAACGTGTTGGCTGATTTATGGAAGTGTCCCACTCTTGGCATGCCTAAATTCCTGACAGGCCGCCCCCTTACTTTGCTCGAGGGCCCTTTTTGTCGGCCCTTGTTTCTCCAACACAAAGCATTGTTTGAATTCCCACCCAAACAACCCAGGCACACCCCCAGGAACCCCCCAACGGACCAAATGCTCAGCCCTTGCAGGGTGGCACCTGGATGGCAAAGGCTCACTTTCGACGAGGCAAATCGTGGTCGGGCCATCGCGAGTGTACTGACGGCCAAAAAGGGAGTGTTGGGTTTGAGAAGCGCCCCTCCAATTTGTTTTCTTTCAGGCTTTGCCAGATGAGTCTACTCTGTCCCCCCCACAGTTTCCCCGCGTTGGAGAAGTGGTCTTTGAGGTTCCTCTTGTTGTCCGTGCGCGAGGAAGGCTTGGCGCCTTAGCGGCTTAGCCGTTGGCTCTTAGGCACCCACCTTGGCAGTTTCGTCTGAGCGCATTAAACGGCCGAATGCCGTGGCTCCGGCAAAGCTGGAAAGACCGATTCTAGACAGCTCAAGGCGTTTATGGACCTGTCTATTGCCAACCGCAGAGGCGAGAGGCAAGTGAAACACAAACAAAGGACTACGTCCAATGATGAAGCTTGCAGAAGCCAAGCGAACAAGATTCACCGATGATGTTGGGATGTGTTGACTGACAGTCAACAAGACATTGCTCTCACGCTCAGTTGTTGAGTTGTTTCTGCGCCTTTGGTAGGCTCAACGTGACGATCAAACCAGTCGCTGAAGTGTTGAGGTTTGTCTTTGGAAGGTTTTGTGCTGAGTTACGTAAAGATTTTGCATTAATGTTACAACCCATCACGTGTCTTTGGTGTGAGTTTGTGTGGCCAGCTTTCCATACTTAGGCAAGTGGTTCCAAGCTCATGTCATTCTGATCAATCCATCCCGTTGACAGCTGCCAGCTTATGATGCATGATTGTGGAGGCCATTCAGTTGCGATGTGTATTCTAGTTGGAATGATGCCTGACTGCAACCTGACATGTTCCCGCAACTTGGCGCTACCCTAGCCAGCACGCTTTTCAACGCCAAACCACAGAAAGTCGCCTGTCTACTCTGCCATCTCGCAGTTGCTTGGCAGCATGGGGTCAAGATTCCGAACGGAATGATGCGGATGTCTCGCTCAAAGTTCCCCATGTTCACGGCTCAAGCCCATGGCACCAATGCTCGATGGAGACAGTTTTATCCGTTGACAGCTTTCGCAATCTGTGGGAACCAAGCTGGCGACATGTCGCAGGCATGGCCAAAGAGAAGTTGCAATACCTGGCGGACGCGCTTGTGGACTACCAGGCCGGCCTTATGTTGATCAAGGGTATGCGTGAAGCTGCCGATAGGATTTCGACAAGTTTCGGATACCCTCCCTCAGGTTCTGGCGGCTTCTGACCGCGGTCTTCGCCGCTTTTCGGGTCGTCTTGCCACAAGCGCATGCTTTCGCTGTTGAAAATTCCCTCGACGTGTTGTTTTGTTGCTCGTGCTGGGTGACAACCATCCATACCCCTTTGCAATTCGTGGTTCATGTACAAACCGGCTGGCTACAGCTTCGCAGCGACCACAATGGTTCCCCTTCCCTCGACGCCGAAGGAAGCAGTAGCCAATCCTTCTTAATCATGGAAGCCGCCCCGGGGGAAGCTGACAGGGGCCAGGTTGCGCTTGTTCCCTTTGGCAAACTGCGAGCATCTTATAGTGCAGTGACCCCGCCTACGATCAAGGTGGGATCCCACATGTTTGATTCAAGGTAGGCGGATTTGCTTTGATTCACTCAGGCATGGGATACTTGGATTGCTACCACACTCGGCTCAGCGACCAAGCGGTTGGGGAGGGATTCTGCTGCTGGTGTTTTGCTGGCGTTGCACAACGTAAGTTTTGCTCAGTGATTTAAGGCCATCGCAAGTCCAACTGGCTCATGATCAGCCCCCACCGCTGAGAGTTGTTTTTGCCACAAGGAAACCACTCTTCCAGGAAGCCAAGGGGCCTGGAGACCATGTAGAATTTTCGCATGTTGATTTCATGGAGTCCCGTGTCTGGAGAGGCAGCTCTGAAGCTGGAGCCGGGAGACGGCATGGTGCAGAGGCATCTCGCCAGCCTCAAAGCGCGGCAGCAGAAGGCGGGGCTCCGATGCGCCAAGAAACGCCAAGGGGGGCCTACACTTCTTGGTGGTTCCCAGCCATCCCCTTAGCTTTTTTGCCTTTTAGTGTTTAGTGGGGACTTCCATTTAACCCACCAAACAGTTAAACTTCTAGCGGGGGATCTGAGGACAGCCCAGACTTAAGCACTACGAAGAGACTGTTTGAATAGACACCGAGGGAAGTAAAGCGTGACATGGCGTGTCCATGGATGGCCGATCTAAAGCAAAAGCAGTCACTCACATATTGCCGGAATGAGGATGGCGCCTGTCAGGAGGCTCTGTGGACTTGGCGATGCCTTAGTTTGGAAGAAGCCTTATTTCGCACACACAACCCGGGTGAACCATCCCAGGGGGTACTACCATACAGGTAGTATATCTATATGGTATAAGTATGTATTACTACTATGTCTATTCTGTATATGTACGAGTATAATACGATAGTATAGTATAGGAACATATTTATTGCTAGTATAGCAGTAAATGTCACCAGCTATGGTCGCTGGAGGCTGAGCTGAAGCCGGAGCGGATGTTTGCGGGCATCCTGCAGAGGGAGCGGAGCGAGCGGGAGAAGGAGGCGGCTTGACATGCGAAAAACCGGGCAGAACGCTTCAAGCCTAGGTCCCCGAGAAGTGCCCTTTTGCCCTTTTTTGGGGGAGGGTTCCCCTACTAAGATAGGCTTCACAGAAAAAATCGGGTACCCTTCTAACCTCTCTACTGGAGGACCCAGAAGCCATGTGAAAAACCTTCAGGGGAAACAAGGTGAACCAAAAGGCCAGTGGAGCCGAGGGGAAGTTCACCACGTGGTAAACAGGTTCCCTTATACATGGAAGGATGCTGATAAATCTAAAGATGGGCCGCGAATAAAATGCAATGGTGACGGTGCCCGACAAAGCAACATGCTCATGGCCTGGTTGCGCAGAGTTTACTACTTGCAGAGTTCCTCTAAGTAGTGAGCCAGTAAAATGGGTGGTCTCTTTGTGAATTTCCTTCAAACCAACCCCAAACTGGGTATCCTCAGAAGAAGAAGCACACTACACTCACTTGGTTTGATTATCACCCTCTTCGGCTCCCAAGTGCTTGCGTGACGGCCATGACCCGTTTGATCCGTCGCCTGGCTCCCCTCCCCACATCTTGGGATTAAATGACTACTCGAAGTAAGCTGGTCATCGGATGCCACAGACAAAGTACTCCAGGATTCCATAGACACTGCTTTCAAGGATGCCGTAGGCGCCATAGACACCTAATTCAAAGATGCCATATGCGGTTTGAGGTTGCCGTAGGCGGCTTCGGTCAAGGTTGCTACAGGCACAGGGCTCAAAGATGCCGTAGAAGAGGAACTACAGGAGGTCGTAGGCGAATCACACTAGGACGCCATAGACGAAGATCTCTAAGACGCCACAACCACCTCACTCCCAGATATGCCCTCAGGTTTAAAGCTGCACGTTTTGTCTCCTGCAGAACCCAACCTGCACCGCCAAAGGCTTCTTGATCAGCTCCAAAATGACCTGCGCTACCCGGTCGCCCTCCTTGAGTGCCACGTCCCGTCCGGTTGCATCAGTGGCCTTCTTGGGCATAACAACCACTTCTTCCAGCGGCTGCACCCTGAACTCCTCTCCGGGCCAGCTCCGAGCTGTGTCCAGGCCATGCTCTTCAATAACCTTCGCCAAGACCGCCGCACAAATGACCAGGATGCTGCTCACCTCCTTCATCACGAAGACAGCATTTCCCGTAGATCCAAGGAGAACATTGACTCCTCGCCGAACGACACCAACCGCCGCCTCGGCTTGACCCTCTCCCCGACCATAGCGTTCATATTGCTTCCCACCGTAGATGGCTTCCGACGTGGGCGTCATCTCTTGGAGGGCATACTCTGGCTGAACGCAGCCGCGGTGGAGGACAAGGGCCTCGAAACCGAACTTTGCGCCACGTTCGGCAAGGTCAGGGAAAACCTCCTCTTGAGCCGCCAGGCAGCTGAGTCCGATTGCGCTCATCTGGGACCTCCGCCCACTGCTGGATGCCCTTGAGCCACCTCCACTTGCGAGAAAGATCTCCAGGCTCCTTCAGCACGGGCAGCAGATCCACACGCCATCACACGCCCATAAGCGCCCACCAGGTCCTCCGGGTTCACCCTCTCCCATGGCGGACGCCGTGTGCAGCCTCACTCAGGATCCGGCAAAGCCTCCGGCGTTGCAGGGCGCGCCCGCGCGTTTGTGGACGCTGTGTCCGCGGAGGTCTCGCTGTCGGCCATGAAGCGCTGCTCAGCGCTCCTAGGCTCATATCCCTCGAGATCGTCGCAAAAGCGATTCTTTTTCCTCCTACAATATTGATTTGAAAAGGCTTCCATCAAATCGTTCACGCACGGGCTAGAGAACCTAGAGATTCTGATGGACGGGCTCAGATCAGAAGGGATACCGGGCGAAACTCTCAAAATGGCTGCTACTTCTATTTCCCCTTTTTTGCCCACCCGAAAAGCCTGAAGCACAGCAGAGCTTGATGGTTCCGGTGAGCCCAGAGGAGGCTGCTGCTGAGCTGGCGGAGAAGAAGCGGCGCCGTGCCTTGCCGAACAGTGGACTTTGAATGGGCGTGGCCCGTTCCTTTGGGGCTGGAAAAATGGGAAAAGGGAAAGCCCAAGCATCTGGTCGATTTTTTTTTTTCGAGTGCATGTCCAACCTGTTCGTTGGAGTTGGTAGCCCTTTCTCTGAGGGGCTAAAGAGAAACTAAGAGACAGTGGCCAGGCGTGGGTGTCTCATGTTTTGAGGGCACAATTTGTTGGGGCCGCTTTGCATAAAGGAAAACCAAGAGAAGACACGCACATTTTTGGGCGGGGATTCCCATGTTGCAGACACGCTTGCTGGCTGGAACGACAAAAGAACCTGTCCCCGTTCACAATAGATCAGGGTTTGAATATGTCTAAACAAGTGGTTGGACCAACCATGTTGAAATCTAGAAGGATCCGGATTCGATTTGCGAACTACGTCCCCCCACCCGATTTGTTTTGAAGCGTGTAACCACCCCCGACTAAAGCTTTTCCCACCAGTCATGAGAGGCGAAGTTATTGTTGCTTTGCAGGAAGGATTCAGGCATAAAGATCGCTCTACAGCCCGCCTCTCAGCTAAGAGGCCGTGAAACAGAGAAGAACTTAGAGGCTATGAAATCAGATTTACACTCACCAGGTCACTATACAAAACCGACGATAGAAATATGTTGCACATAGTATACACATATGAGCCACGGACAAAACACACGAAGACACTTTATCAAGGCGGGGTACGTTTTTGCATAACACATGCCAAAACCATGCAAAACGATAAGGTCTCCCCCAAAAACGATAACCCTTAGCTAACACACGGCTCTATAATATCCCCTGCAGTTGCAACTTAGCTAGGGTGGGACCCTTGCGTGGCCACCGTAAAACGAGAAGGCGAGTCGCCACTTTCGAGCTGGAGCTGCCAAGGTGTGCTTCGTAAATACGACACTTGTACTGAGAAGTTGCGATTTTCGAGCTGGAGCTGCGGAAGTGTACTTCGCGTACTAGACTTGCACGACAAAGTTTCGATTTTCGAGCTGGAGCTGCGGAAGTGTACTTCCCGACTAGACTTGTACTACAAAGTTTCGATTTTCGAGCTGGAGCTGCGGAAGTGTACTTCCCGTACTAGACTTGTACTACAAAGTTTCGATTTTCGAGCTGGAGCTGCGGAAGTGTACTTCGCGTACTAGACTTGTACTACAAAGTTTCGATTTCGAGCTGGAGCGCTGTGGAAGAGTGCTTCCCGTACTAGACTTGTACTACAAAGTTGCGATTTTCGAGCTGGAGCTGCGGAAGTTTACTTCGCGTACTAGACTTGTACTACAAAGTTGCGACTTTCGAGCTGGAGCTGCGGAAGTGTACTTCGTGTACTACACTTGTGCTACAAAGTTGATTTTCGAGCTGGAGCTGCGGAAGTGTACTTCGTGTACTAGACTTGTACTACAAAATTGCGTTTTCGAGCTGGAGCTGCGGAAGTGTACTTCGTGTACTAGACTTGTGCTACAAAGTTGCGATTTTCGAGCTGGAGCTGCGGAAGTGTACTTTGCGTACAAGTAAGGTCCGGCAGAGCCGGGGGGCGGAAGTTTCAAAGCAGTGAACAACTATAGTTTGGAGAACTGTCCTTGGCCCCTTGCTTCTCTCTCTCTCTGTCTTTTTCTCTCTTTCTCTTTCTCTTTCTGTTTCTCTGTCTCTTTCTCTCTCTTTCTATCTATCTCTCTAGCTATCTCTATATCTGTTTATTGATCTATCTATCTACCCATCTTTCTCTGCACTTAAAAGTTGCGATGTTCAATCCCCGAAAGTTGACTTCGCGTACTACTTTCGTACTTAAAAGTTGCGATTTTCGAGCCCCAGCTGCGAAACTGGACTTCACGTACTACTTTCGTAGTTAAAAGTTGCGATTTTCGAGCCCCAGCTACGAAAGTGGACTTCGCGTACTACTTTCGTACTAAAAAGTCGCGATTTTCGAGCCCCAGCTGCGAAAGTGGACTTTGCGTACTACTTTCGTACTTAAAAGTTGCGATTTTCAAGCCCCGGCTGCGAAAGTGGACTTTGCGCACTACTTTCGTACTTAAAAGTTGCGATTTTCAAGCCCCGACTGCGAAAGTGGACTTTGCGCACTACTTTCGTACTTAAAAGTTGCGATTTTCAAGCCCCAGCTGCGAAAGTTGACTTCGCGTACTACTTTCGTACTTAAAAGTTGCGATTTTCGAGCCCCGGCTGCGAAAGTTGACCTTGCAAAAATGCTGCGCCTGCCACCAAATCTGTGCTTGACCTTGCTAAAGTGCTGCGCCTGCCACAAAATCTGTACTTGACCTTGCGAAAGTGCTGCGCGTGCCACGAATTTTGCACTTGACCTTGCGAAAGTGCTGCACCTGCCACAAATTCTGTACTTGACCTTGCGAAAGTGATGCGCCTGCCACGAATTTTGTACTTGACCTTGCGAAAGTGCTGCGCCTGCCACGAATTTGGCACTTGACCTTGCGAAAGTGCTGCGCCTGCCACGAAATCGATACTTGACCTTGCGAAAGTGCTGCGCCTGCCACGAAATCTATACTTGACCTTGCGAAAGTGCTGCGCCTGCCACGCAATCTATTTCTCTAGCTATCTCTATATCTGTTTATTGATCTATCTATCAGTCCATCTTTCTCTGCACTTAAAAGTTGCGATGTTCAATCCCCGAAAGTTGACTTCGCGTACTACTTTCGTACTTAAAAGTTACGATTTTCAAGCCCCGGCTGCGAAAGTGGACTTTGCGCACTACTTTCGTACTTAAAAGTTGCGATTTTCAAGCCCCAGCTGCGAAAGTTGACTTCGCGTACTACTTTCGTACTTAAAAGTTGCGATTTTCGAGCCCCGGCTGCGAAAGTTGACCTTGCAAAAATGCTGCGCCTGCCACCAAATCTGTGCTTGACCTTGCTAAAGTGCTGCGCCTGCCACAAAATCTGTACTTGACCTTGCGAAAGTGCTGCGCGTGCCACGAATTTTGCACTTGACCTTGCGAAAGTGCTGCACCTGCCACAAATTCTGTACTTGACCTTGCGAAAGTGATGCGCCTGCCACGAATTTTGTACTTGACCTTGCGAAAGTGCTGCGCCTGCCACGAATTTGGCACTTGACCTTGCGAAAGTGCTGCGCCTGCCACGAAATCGATACTTGACCTTGCGAAAGTGCTGCGCCTGCCACGAAATCGATACTTGACCTTGCGAAAGTGCTGCGCCTGCCACGAAATCTATACTTGACCTTGCGAAAGTGCTGCGCCTGCCACGCAATTCAAACCTTGCGAAACCTTCGCGCGGCCGTGCCAATGGGCCCGTCTCCGAACCCGTTCCGAGACCGTTCCGAGACCGTTCCGAGACCGTTCCGAGACCGCCTCCGTACAGGCGTCGCAGCCGAGGTGGTTTGCGCACAGTCCGGAAGCCCAATTCACGCACAGCGCCAACGTTTTCTGCATCTTGCCATCCCCCAGCTCGCAGAGAGTGCTTGCGAAAGTGCTGCGCCTGCCACGAAATCGATACTTGACCTTGCGAAAGTGCTGCGCCTGCCACGAAATCTATACTTGACCTTGCGAAAGTGCTGCGCCTGCCACGCAATTCAAACCTTGCGAAACCTTCGCGCGGCCGTGCCAATGGGCCCGTCTCCGAACCCGTTCCGAACCCGTTCCGAACCCGTTCCGAGACCGTTCCGAGACCGTTCCGAGACCGCCTCCGTACAGGCGTCGCAGCCGAGGTGGTTTGCGCACAGTCCGGAAGCCCAATTCACGCAAGCCCAATCTGCACTTGCCACAGCGCCAACGTTTTCTGCATCTCTGCATCTTGCATCCCCCAGCTCGCAGAGAGTGCACCTTGCGAAAGTGCTGCGCCTGCCACGAAATCGATACTTGACCTTGCGAAAGTGCTGCGCCTGCCACGAAATCTATACTTGACCTTGCGAAAGTGCTGCGCCTGCCACGCAATTCAAACCTTGCGAAACCTTCGCGCGGCCGTGCCAATGGGCCCGTCTCCGAACCGTTCCGAACCGTTCCGAGACCGTTCCGAGACCGTTCCGAGACCGTTCCGAGACCGCCTCCGTACAGGCGTCGCAGCCGAGGTGGTTTGCGCACAGTCCGGAAGCCCAATTCACGCACAGCGCCAACGTTTTCTGCATCTTGCCATCCCCCAGCTCGCAGAGAGTGCTTGCGAAAGTGCTGCGCCTGCCACGAAATCTATACTTGAGAAAGCTATCTACGTGTTAAGCTGGCTATATGTCAAAGCTATCTATCTGTCATGCAAGCCTATTGGAAAGCTATCTATCTGTCAAGCTAGCTATATGTCAAAGCTATCTATTTGTCATGCTAGCTACCTGTCATAGCTATATGTCAAAGCAGCTAGCTCATTTAGTTCCAGTACTACGGAAGTTTCTTGTTAAACTTCCTTTGACTAGACTTGTACTACAAAGTTGCGATTTTCGAGCTGGAGCTGCGGAAGTGTACTTCGTGTACTAGACTTGTACTACAAAGTTGCGATTTTCGAGCTGGAGCTGCGGAAGTGTACTTCGCTTACTAGACTTGTACTACAAAGTTGCGATTTTTGAGCTGTAGCTGCGGAAGTGTACTTCGCGTACTAGACTTGTGCTGCAAAGTTGCGATTTTCGAGCAAGAGATGCGGAAGTGTACTTCCCGCACTAGACTTGTACTACAAAGTTGCGATTTTCGAGCTGGAGATGTGGAAGTGCACTTCGCTTACTAGACTTGTACTACAAAGTTGCGATTTTCGAGCTGGAGCTGCGGAAGTGTACTTCGCGTACTCGACTTGTACTACAAAGTTGCGATTTTCGAGCTGGAGCTGCGGAAGTGTTCTTCGCGTACTAGACTTGTACTACAAAGTTGCGACTTTCGAGCTGGAGCTGCGGAAGTGTACTTCGCGTACTACACTTGTGCTACAAAGTTGATTTTCGAGCTGGAGCTGCGGAAGTGTACTTCGCGGAAGTGTACTTCGCGTACTAGTGTACTACAAAGTTGCGATTTTTGGAGCGCTGTGGAAGTGTACTTCCTACTAGACTTGTACTACAAAGTTGCGATTTTCGAGCTGGAGCTGCGGAAGCTTACTTCGCGTACTAGACTTGTACTACAAAGTTGCGACTTTCGAGCTGGAGCTGCGGAAGTGTACTTCGCGTACTAGACTTGTACTACAAAGTTGCGATTTTCGAGCTGGAGCTGCGGAAGTGTACTTGCGCACTAGACTTGTACTACAAAGTTGCGATTTTCGAGCTGGAGCTGCGGAAGTGTACTTCGCGTACTAGACTTGTACTACAAAGTTGCGATTTTCGAGCTGGAGATGCGGAAGTGTACTTGCGTACTAGACTTGTACTACAAAGTTGCGATTTTCGAGCTGGAGTGCGGAAGTGTACTTCGCGTACTAGACTTGTACTACAAAGTTGCGATTTTCGAGCTGGAGCTGCGGAAGTGTACTTCGCGTACTAGACTTGTACTACAAAGTTGCGATTTTCGAGCTGGAGATGCGGAAGTGTACTTCTCGTACTAGACTTGCACTACAAAGTTGCGATTTTCGAGCTGGAGATGCGGAAGTGTACTTCGCGTACTAGACTTGTACTACAAAGTTGCGATTTTCGAGCCGGATCTGCCAAAGCTGGAAAACACTGTAAAACGATAAGGTCTCCCCCAAAAACGATATCTTTCAAAAAAGTACTAGGGCCAAGTAAAGTGTTTCGTCCGCTCCTCATATGTTATATATGTATTTGCTGCTGCATGCACCGCCAGCTTCGAAGGGGGAAAGCGATTGCGGGAATCCAGAATGACACTTATTCAGCGTTCACCCTGTGACTAAACCGTCAGAGTGACTTTTGGAGTGGCTTGTTTGAAGACGACTCAGTGTCATTTCAATTGAATTGACCCAGTCGTCGCATGTTTTCTCTCGGGGTTCCATGAACATCCCAGGCGAGCAGCGGCTGGCGAAAAGCGGACAGTCAGAGGCAAGCTGGAAATGGGAACACGGCCCAAAATGGCCCCGGTTTCCTGCCCACTTCCACTTCCAAGCCCTCGTCCTTCTGCGAACGTCATGTAACTTTGCAAAAGATCCGGGTGCAGCAGACCTCAGAAAAATACCAGCTGAATTGCTGGTCCGCCCTTGCTGACCAAGTTACTCGAATTGCTTTGTTTTTTGGTCTGATCATGCCTGAGTTTTCGGCACTGGCCATTTCTTCGAAAACGGACCTTGAAAAAAGGATGGGCAAGAACTCTGTTGGGTGGTGCCAGAAAGGAGTCAAGGACATGAGTTGCGGAAATGATTGTGAGCTGGTGTGAGACCTCACACGAAATGTGCGAGACAAACATGTCATGGCTTTCCAGGCTCTTGATGCATGCGAAGGCACCGCCTGTGTCACAGAGTGTTTTGGCATCATCGGCATCGGTATTGTTGAACACTGGTCTTTTGTTGTTCATACCATCAAAGAAAATACAGAAGTGCTCAACAAAAGCGGGCGTGATTCCGATCTGGCTTTAGGTGTCCTCTGTTGCGAAGGCGTGTTGTTTCTCCTCTCACGACTAGGATGCTCGCACTCGGTGCCACATCCCGCTCGGTTTCAGCCAGGTGCAAAGCGGCTGATGCCCCCGACATCACCTCAGCCCCCCGCGGAGACCTCGCTCCGGAAGGATCGCGCAGGCGGGCGCTCGAGCCGGGTCCGTGGGCTTGGAGATCTTAGGACCCTTACGACCGCAAGCCGAAGAGAGCGGCCAAAAAGCGCACCTTTCCCCCCCCCCCCCTCCCATGTTTTTTGTGGTTTTGAGCATGGCGAATGTGGCAAAAAAGCTGTGAAACCGACGACCCCCAGCCAAAATGAGCATATCCCACGAGCAAATGCAGCAGCTAGTCGCTGTTCGAGTGCTAGTTTATGAATCCAGCTTCTTCGGGTTTTATGGTTGCCCTCAGTGGCTTCCAGCCTTTGTCACTTTGTGCCTCCTTAAAACGCCAACTTCCCTAAAAGCAGTCAACCCCAAGGAATGATTCCTTTGTACCAGGGTCTCTGGGATTGCCATTTGACAGTTCGGCGTCTCACGTGAGCCCAGGTGCAGAAGGTCGAGTTTGGCGGAGGAGTTTGGCGCGGGAGTCTGAAGCGCGCAGCCGGGGGAGCGGAGCCGGGTACAAAGAAGTCGCGGGAAGGTGCCTCGGCCTCGCATCTTTCAAGCTAAACCTCAGCTGGGCACAGTGGCATGTCAACGCTGTCCTTGTGTGCCATCTTTGCATGTGTCCACAAGCCCTTCAATGTTTGAGTTGTTTTGAACCTTGGCCATTCCATCCACAGCACCTTGCCATCTACCCCTTCCCTTGGCGACTCGCTGCCGGTGTCAAAAAAGAAGTGCGCTGGTGCAGTCTTGCAGACATGACTGGTGGTGGTCATTTCCTGGGTGCTTTAAAGCCATGCCACCTTAGATGCTGAAGCAATGCACATGCAAAGAAGAAAATGCACGGACGTCCATCGGCTTTCGGTGCAGCCCATGCAGCGATGTCTGTCAAAAGTAAATGGCTGTGGGTCAAAAATAGGTGCCCAAAATGGAACCCTGGTAAATGGAAACAAGGGCTAAAACCTGCAGTCCCCTGGTGGATTAATTTTGACCCATACCCGAACAGTTGGCGGTTATCAGTTCGGTGAGCGTGAACTCATTGATACTCATTGTATGCAAATGTCTAGGTTTGCAATGGATCGGTGAGAATTTGTGTCACGATCAAAAAACCTGGTTGATTGGGGAAAGCTAGACCACCGGAAGAGCTTATGGTCCAGTGTCCTAAAACCGTGACAATCCCAGAAAGGTTTGCATATATATATATATATATTTGATCGCAGCACATAGGCCATAGGTTGCTGAAATTGTGTCACGATTGCAGAAGTTAGCGAGAGCCATGTAACCATGGTACGACTCTCTAGTTTGTTGCCGAATCATGGCTCTACAGGAAACCAGCCCCCAAATGGATCTAAATTCATTTGCGCGTGTATAATCAGGCTTGAAGACGGTCGTGGGAGGGCCAAAACTTTGTAACATGCTAACAGGGGCCATCGATTTCCTCCTGCTATTTGCCACTTGGTCAGGACAGCTTGCTCCCCTGCAAAGCAACTAGGGAAATTCCTCTAAATGTGTTGTTCTTATTAGGTTCCATGTTGTAGGGAGTATTTGCCCCAAAGATTCAGTGGCAGTGACTTGAATTCAAAATCCTGAGCCCAACAGGTTTCGGAATTCGTGTCCGGTGTGATTTGGGATGGATGCGAGATGGGGTCGGTATTCTTGAAGCGGGCTTGGGCATAGAGGATTATGGACTCCTGTTTTCGGGATTCACGCCCGAATTCCAATGCGACGGCACTTCTCGGATTACTTTTTTAGATATTCCATCAGTATCTGATTTGCTTGCTCCGTAGTTTTCGCTGGGCTCCGCTTGGTTTGTGTTATTGTGGCAATGCTCAAACCTTCCGGGCTGCAAAAGGAGTTGGTCCCAAGAATGGCTTCCGAGTTTGAGAGAACCGTTTGGCCCACCCAAACCCGTTTGTGAACAGCCCGTTTCCGGGAACCACTTTTCAGTTGTACAAGGAACGCGGAAACCCAAGGGAAACCAAAAAGGTAAGCACACTGGAAACAGGGGGCTCCGGGGCCAACGGGAAATCAAACGGGAACCAAAGTGGGTAACGCAAACAAAAAAAACGGGTAGCTCCTGTACAAGCTTTGCCAGCTTCAGCCACGCGCAGGATGCGGCCAACTACTTCTGGCGTCTAGCCCTGGAGATGGTCTCCGCTCCGCCCCCGCCAGACATTGGGCCGGAGGAGGCCATGTGGATGGGGCGGTTGCATGGGGAGGTCACGGTATTGACCCTCCTATGAACCAACCCCTGTTTTATTGAATTCGGGGGGTAATTAGGGGCCCCTCCAAGAGTGACACCTGATTCCAACCACTCAATCCAGAATCGGACAACCCCGTGTTAATATTCCGGGTTCATGAATAGGGGATCAACAAAGAAGCCAACGAGGAAATTCGAGGCTTCCGATCACCAGCCAGAAATACGACCGTGTTCCCAAAACCAGACCCTAAGTTCTTAAGGCCTTTTGCAGAAAGCACGTCTTGAGAGAGGGGTGTGTATCCTTTTCGTGCTGGTTCTCTGGAGGGAATCAACAGGTGGTTGGGGAACGAACCAATGGATCCCCAGCAAACTGTAAGCGGGTGGCTCATAGGGGGTGATTCCCTCATCGGCTGCTGAGAACCAGAAGCTTTTTGTTCGCCCAAACTGACTTTCAACTTGTTGGGAATGCCAAACTAAAGGCCGGAAAACACTGCTTGGCTCAGTCAGGTTTTGAGGGGGACCTTTTTTCAGGTGCTTTCAAGGGGCCTGCCAAACTCGGATTGTGTGCTTGTCGAAATGGTTGGCTCCTTTTCTTGCAGTCGGTACCTGGTTATTCGGGCATCGAATCGAGTTGTGCCCTCGCCAGGCCTTGCGGAGGAATGAGGCCTTGACCCAGAACTTTTGGGATCTTAGGAGAAGAGCAGACATCTACTACGCAGGGGAGCCCGCCCGGCTCTGCGAAAAAACACAGGGTTTAGTCTACTTTGCTGGGCATGCTGGGGAGGTAAGCTCTTTTCCTTGCCAAATGTTATGGCAGATGTAGCAGGCCCTACGATGATTGAAAGTATGCCGCATGTGTTGAAGGCAACTTTTCTAGGTAACAAATCGCATCTACCCCACTGCCAGAAACCAGCGCTCTCAGGCTTTCTGCCCGCAACGGCGATCTTCAGTCAATGCTTTAGGAAGGCTGATAAAGTTGTCTCGTGCTTCAAGTGGTTGGTGCAAGTGCGTTCTTCAAAACGGTTTGGCAGAGGGTGCACGGCTTGGTGTTGCCGAGCCAAAGTGCTAGGATCCTGTTGGGCTGCAGAGACAAGCTTGAGTGAGCGGGTGCTTGGTCCATACAAGACTCTTTTGTGTTCGCCTATTTCTGGACGGACAAAAGAGCATGGCCAACTTCCCGCAGGAAGCATAATGTTAGACCTCCTTTATTAATAGTCCCCTCTATTGTAGAAAGTTGTTTTTCTAATTCAGGATCCTGTGACTGTTTTAGGGGTCGGAAAATGCCGGAAACAACGCTGGAAAAAATATGAGCAAAAAGACTTGGCAAACAAGTCGGGCAAAAAAAGCAAACAAATCCTGGCAAACATTGGGAAATCCTTTTCTTGAAGTGCTCCCCAAACCATCAAATTTAAGAAAACGTCTTTACACAAAAGTGCGGGCCAACAGTCACACAAAGGGGGGTGCCCAGAAGAGGCCCAGATCCTCTTTCATGAAGCTGTTTTGGGGTCCTCTTTACTGTCCAGCTGGTTTCGGGGTTGCTGAAAATTGAAAACCAAAGCCTCAGCCTTTTACTTTCAAATGAGGGGGCTCATCCTAAGCTCTCCACAGCTCAAAGGTTAAAGGCCTGAGATCTAGGAAATCCATTTTGCACGTTGTTCCCAAACCAGCAAATTTAAGATAACTTCTTTACACAAAAGTGAAGGCAATCAGTCACGCAAAGGGGGGTGCCCACAAGAGCCCCTGATCCTCTTTAGTCTGACTGTTTTGGGGTCCTCTTTAGTGCCCAACTGGTTTCGGGGGTTGCTGAAAACACGGTCCTTGGCAATACTAAAATAGAATTGGCAATACTAAAGTCAGTACTGGGAATCTGAGAGGGGACCTTGGCAATACTAAAGTAGAATTGGCAATACTAAGGTAAGTACTGGGAATCTGAGAGGGGACCTTGGCAATACTAAAGTAGAATTGGCAATACTAAAGTACGTACTGTCCCTCCCAGACCCCCAGGATTTCCACAAAAGAGGGTCCAGCTGACTGGTTCCACTGTTCGGGGGGGGGGGGGGGTGTAAAGAGGGTCCAACATTACCAAGCTGGGGGAGCTTCCAAGAACCTGCCGGTTTCTCGTGACCAAGTTCAGCCAATAGCGAACCCGACGGAACGTGGCTGTTTGGTGCATTTCACCAGCAAAGGCAGGGGTGAAGCAGATGCATCAATTAAGGTTTTCCCGAGGCCCACCATACTCAGCTGACAAGGCAAGGATTTTGAGGGCAGCAACGTCCCTTACAAGCTGAGAGAAAGATCCAGTTCCACGAGCTCTTTTCGAAGACTTGGTCGCCCCATCTTGCCAAAAGGACCAGCACGTTGAGCAGTCGCCCCTGTGACTTCACTCGATGTCTCCCGCTATGAGGCCTACTCCTACATCCACTCCTACATCCAGGACTCAGGGCCGAACGGCTTCGATGGACTCAAGTTGAGCACGTAGCCTTTGTGGAAGGGCGCTGACGTTTGGAGCCTTTTGGTATGGGGCAACCATTTTGGGGCTCCTTGTTCAATTTCCCGGGCGCAATGATACTTTGAGGCGTGGTCACAGCAAGGAACCACATATATATATATATGTATATATATATATATATGTGTGTGTGTGTTTCTTTGCAGCGCCCCAAACAGTATGTAGGCTCAGGCCAGGGGTCAAAGTGCATTCGCTCCGCTGAGGATGTGTTGGCTTTTACATGTGCCATGCACCCCCCCAAAAGACGCCCGGAAAACAACAGAGGGCTTTCTGCGTCCGGTTGCGGATTGCAGGACCATAAGCCATATCCGCACGATGGCAAGTCAAGCTGATTTCCCTTTGGAGATGGCAGCAAAGAACATGTTGACTAACTAATTAACTACACCTAGAACCGCATGCGGCCTGAAGGTACACATCATGGCGAGAGAATGCAAGAACAAGATAGCACGAAGGACGGCAAAAAGCGAGCTCGCCGCGGCTGGTGAATGCCGAAGCGGAGAAAATGGCGACTGATATGACTGACGTTGACTCATGCTGAGGTACATCGAATCAGAATCTCTGTTGTGATCTTAGGTCCCTGATTTTGCGTCG
>CAUJNA010001768.1:215000-225000 GCA_963377175.1 Effrenium voratum | reverse complement strand
CACTCCGGCAAACCAAACAAACGCGTTCAGTTCCCCCTTGCTGGACTGCCTGGATTTTCCCTCTATCCTCTAAACTTTAAACATCACCCTGCCCAAAGTGAGTTTCAGCTAAGTGGGGTAGGGACGTTTCGGGAACCCCGTGACTTGTTCTGTGCATGTCCGGCGTCCCAGGGTCCGCAGCGACAGCCAACAGAACGCCCGCGGCCACCTCCTGAAGGAGGCTGTGATTTTCGCGGGGTCCGCGTCAAGGAGATCTGGGTATGGGTCAAAATGAGACCAAAAAGCCGCAGGTTTTGATCCTTGGTTCCATTTAGGGCTCCATTTCCAGGGTAGGGATCCTTGCCCTGCGATTTGTGGCTCCATGTTAGACTGCTTGTAACTGGGGAGTAAGAGCCAACACCCCGTGGGAGTAAGCAACAATGATTCGCCCAATTGGCATGTAGAGTTGGCAAAGGTTCAGTACGATGTGATCTCAGCTGTCCTGTCTGATATGCATCCCAGTTCTTCGCTGACATGTTCGCTCTTTGGTTCATAGGTTCCCCACTAAAAATCAGTGAACCTCGAAAAGGGTTCCCTTGTTCCTTGCTTTCAGCCTTGCAAGATGGCCATCTTGGTGACGTATCGGATCTTTTCGGCTCGTCTTTGCCAGCAAAGCTCAGATGGAACTGTTTGTTTTGCACATGTTCCAAGTTGCAATCCATTTAAAAAACGAGTAGTCCTGCATTTCCCAGGCTGCAGACGACGCCTACGGTTACACTGTGGCAGGGTTCCACGAGGGATCAACTTTGCATAAGTCATTTGGTGACCGCTGGCGGTATGTGAACACCAATGGAGCCTACGTGCCGCAATGGAAGTAATAAATTGAATAATTCTGGCGTTCAAAGGAGCCAAAATGATTCAGACCGTAGCAACTCAAAGTTTCATGAGAGAATATCCCGATCAACGCCCTCAATGCCTCAAGGCCCTGGGATGTGGTGATCAAGCTCGGTAGCCATGCTGACCTTCATGCATAGATAAACTGGCAAACACATGGACACACACACACACACACGCGGACTACAGTCATAAGAGAACCCCCTTGCAAAGATTGCAAAGGGACTTTTGTCGCATGACTAACGAAGTTGGATAACACTCATCTCGGGTGACCGGGAGAGCGAAGAAGTCGCTAGGTGCCTTTGGGCATCAGCCGCGTGTACATCCTCTACGCGCTGGCGAAGCAGGCCCAAAGCCTTGGGGCCCCGGCGCTCAGGAAAGTCATTCGACCAGTCAACGGTTCCCAGGGATCCGGTTGGTTCCTTAGCTGTGGCACGGGTTTTTTAGTTGGTTTAGTGTTTCCATTTAACCCACTAAAGTTGTACTGGTACAAGTAGCAGATGTGTGTTGTCTTGCAACTAGCTCCAACTGGTTTATAGTTGTTTTCCGGATCCGGAAGGCTTGACTGCCGTATCCGGTCGTGTCAAGCAATGAGTCAGTGCCAGTGGATGGAGTTGAGGACATATCGGGGCGTTTCCAACTTGAACCTAGGCCTTCAAGCTGGCACGCATGGCTTACGACAAGCTCCAGGCCGACGTCGGGAAGTTCGTCCGGCGACATTTAGCGATTTAGGTCGCTGTGCACCGCGACCGTGAGGTGCAGCGCAATCGCGCGAGTGTTAAAGAGGAGCCTGTTTGCTGTTGCACCGGCTGATTGTCTGAAATGCTTGAACCAAGAATAGCAATTGTAAGGGAAGCACACCAAAGAGTTTTCCCAATTCGAAGTCTGCTGAATCCTGCGGGCCTTGAGCAGGTTCTTCGAGTGCCGCCCACCTGGCAGCACCAGATCGACCTCGCTTGCCTGGCCATCCGCAGCAAGGCCTACAGTGACCAGGCACCGCAATTTTGGCCGTCGGGCCGCGCCGCGGCTGCTGTTTTGGGGTTTTGCCAAGTGGCACCAAAGAAGATTGTAACATGGCTGTGGGTCAAAGCCAATGGTACCATCTTCTTGGGGTAGGTGCACCACCCATTTTAGTCTATTTTAGTGGGGATTGGGATGTTCACTGGGGGTACGGAATTTTGACACATGGCCATATGTTCGATCTGGGAAAAATAGTCGATCAGAACTTAATCCTGGGATGGACAGCGTATCCAGAGAAGAAGCAGTATAGAGCCACTGTGGGAATAGCAAGACCCCTGTTTGGTTCATTGTGAGAAGTACGGAAGAGTCTCTACTGATTGACAGCTTCCTGAAGAGTCCTGTCGGAGAAAGTTGTCAGATTCGTGGACTTAGAACCCATGTATTCGGTTTAGTCTTTTCAAATTCCAGGCGAACATGGCATGAGCTTCCCACTGTGTGCGCTGAAGAGACGCGGAAGGGCGGAAGAGACGCGGAAGGGCCAGGGCCAGTGACATACAGCTGTGTGTGAGTGTGTGAGTCTGTCCTAAAATAGTACCACGGAAGCACAAGAGGAAAAGCGCGAAAGACGAGTTCTTCCAGTCGGCCCCCTTCCCCTGCAAGCCCTCCACGAAGTGTTTGCAGAAGCTGCCTGAACTCTTCCGGCGGCTGCTGCCCAACGGGCACGTTTCAGGACAAGTAATTTTACACACTTTCCAGATGATCCTGGAGAATGAATAGTAATTTTGGTCAGGCAACATGCCGTGATCACGTCGCAACAGCTTGGTGTCGCTTTCATTCACACACACAGTGCATGGGGCAAGGGGAAGCCCGTTGCCCTCTCCAACTGGTGTCAAACGGGTTTTAGGATGTTTGTTGGGCATGTTGGTCTTGGGGATTAGGTTGCATTGCAGAGCTGACTATGGTAACTTGGATATCGCGAGGGACTTGCGGTGTGCAGAAGGACTTTCTTATAGTACTATCGCGGCATATTGACATGTTTTCGTGCAGGACGACCTGCTGCCGGTGTGCAACTGGTGCATGACCACCAATCCCCTGCTGCGCTCCAACCTAGACGCCTGCATCAACTGCGGGTGTCTTGGTGAACGTCAATGCTTGGAAACATGTTCAATACCCCACAGATGGTGGAGGTTGCTCACCTTGGCGGGTTGGTCCGTTGCTCCTGTTCATGGTAGGGAGAAGCCAGACACAAGTGGTGTTCTATTCTTCCTTTGGCAACTTCGGATTCCCTGAAGCCCATAGCGTCCAGTTCCACCAGCCTCATCCCAGCCTCAGCAAAACAAATCTCGATCAGTCCAACTGATTCGAGGTCAGGCAAGCTGGCGCCATGCACACCTAAGTTCCATGGCAAACCGGAGCTCCACCCTGGAGGGAGGAAAAAGCCAGGTCCAAGGCCCTTTGAGGATGGCATGACTTGTTTCCCACCTGGACTGGTTGTGAACCCTCCCACAGTTGGTCAAAAGTGGGCCTTGGAAAATTGTGTGTTTTGCACTGCCTCCTTTGATGGGGCCCACATCCATCTTGACCCCCACGGGCCATGGTCAATTGTCTTGTTGTTTGGGGGTGGTTTAATTGAGAAACAACTCCAAGGAAACTTAATTGGGCCAACCCGTTAACACGTTCAAGCACTTGTCTAAACATCCTCTTTTGAGAGGTACGTGGTCTGGCACACCCGAGGCATCCCTTCCTGCGCACCTTCCTGGGCTTCGACATCCTGCCCTTGGTGGAGTTCCAGCCTGAGGCGGACATCTCCATTCAGGAGGCCGGGAACATCGGATAGGTTTCATTGCGCAAGACCTAGGGGAAATTCAGACGTTCAGCACATGTTCGGACCCCCTAAAAGTGTTGGTGAATGCGATGCACCGACCATTGCATTCAAGGTGCCGGGAAGCCATACTAAAGCCCTCCTCAGCTACCAACTATGCTCACTGCTTGTCGGTGGAAATGTTGACCCCGGATTCAATGTCATGTTCATTGTCAGCACAATAAACGGTCAAGACCAGGTCAACACCACGAAGTCATGCCACATACAAAAAGGTTTGGTTTCGCCGACCTCCCAGCCTACATTCCAGAGAAGCATCGCTTTGCGGCGTTGCTTCCTCAACCATTAGTTCTATCCAAGGCTTGCAATGGAAATCAGGGGCGTACTTAGCAACAAGAGAAGCCAACAGAGGGTGCACCAGCTGTGATTCTCCTTGCGCCCTATCCAGAGGGCTCCATTCGCAAATGGGCTTTTGCACCATCCAGGTTGTTCTTGGTGTCCCAAACAGTCGGGTTACCTCAAAGCCTCGAGCCCAGGAATCGTTTTTCCTAGGCAAATACAACCGTCTGCAGGCGCAGAAGCTCATCTCGCAGGAGCCCAACCGGAAGCCACAGCAGGGAGGCGAGGGAGAGGAGGTTCGGTCAGGTGCCTGGAGTCAGGGGCTACATACCTAGCATGGGGGAGGCAGTCTGAAATCAATTCAAGTGATCATGGAAGAATCATGTGGGAATAGTTTAGCCGGGTTCAAGCGAGACAATAAGGCCTCCCCTTCCATGTCCTCAATCCTTAAGATTGCCTTCGTTAACAGTTCTAAGATTCCTTCATGACCGGGGGGGGGGGGCTCTGGTTTTCTCCCTAGGGAGGATGGATTCCTATGGAGTAGCCACCATGGCCCACCCAAGAGCGACCATGGCCACGTGTGGCTGCGACTCAAAATTGTGCAACAGCTCCAGAAAATTGTACCGGAGTTCCTACATGGCTCTACAGGGCTTGCTGATCCCCTGCCTTGAAACGATCAATGACCGTCACTTCTGGCGCTGGTGTTTGGGCACGCACTGGCCAAAGCACCCAAGGTCCGTGTTCGCATGGCTGTCACACCAGGCGATGGCTGGCACGAGAGCACCCGCGGGGGTGCAGAGGTGATGTCGCTGAGCGAGGAGCGGCAAGGGACAAGCAGTACCTGCAGCAATAAAGCGCTGTTTGTGTGCACATCTTGCTTTCTGTGTGTGTGTGTGGTTGCTTTGAGCAGTCGGTTGAATGAAAGCTGCCGCGCTGATGCGTCTCACGATCTCTACAGCTATTGGGTTGGATCTTTAGACTTTAACTTTTTGGAGTCCCCTCATATTTCCTTTTAACCAGCAAAAAAGTAAACTGTTTGACGGGGGATCTACAGCACCCAAGCGATGTAGCAAGACTTCCGTGTGAGTGTGTGAGTTTGCATCCTGGATGGTTGCTTGGTTTGCAGCACCTGTTTAGGGAGCCCAAAGACTCACGACTGATACTTTCATAGACTACGCCCGGAAAGGGCAGGCCCCACTGCCCCACTTCTCAGGCTAAAATGAGAGGGTTTTTGTCATGGCAACCATTCCGCACCCGGTTCTCAGTTTTCGGTTTGCCATGGGCAGACATTGTATTCCCGCTCCCATAACTTGTATCGCGGCTGCCCTGTTGTACGACATGTTTGCACATGCCAGGGTCGCTCACCACGGCTGTGACCTACATGAGGACTTGCAGTGCTAGTTGGCTCATGGCGGCCTTTTGCAGAGCCTTACGCGAAAAATGAAATGTGAATTGGCCAAGTCATCCCAACGAGGAGCAGGCACGCTTTCTCAAGTTAGGAAAGTCGGAAATGTAGCAAGAGCTTCGACCCTGCTTGTAAGGTTGGCTTGATTTGGCCTGTTCGGAAGGAGGATAATGGTTTTCTTGATTTTACGGGGACAAACATGACAACACCCTATTGGTGTCAATGGTGTCAAGTGTAGCTGGCGGTGCATCGCCCAAACATTGATTGAGAACAAGAGGTGAGTCAAAAGCTCAAATAGAACTTTCGGTGATGGAGCTCATGTTGCTATCATTCTCCCAGTGTGAACATCAAGCAACCGCCCTAGCTGTTGATTCAACAAGTTGACCGCGATATGTTCAGCGTGGGGTTCCTGAAGAAGCAAGCAGAACAATTGCTGTGTGAATCTAACTGTTGGCTTGTCCCCCAGAAAGAGCATGATCATGATTCTGCTAGGAAGGGGCCGAATGCAACTGATGCCAGGGCCCTATGCCTGATGATGGTGGCACTGACCTCTTTGTGCAGAAGATGCACGGCATCCCAGGGTAGAGTTTAGCGCTTGGTCGGCTCATTCTCTGGAAGACGAGCTTTGGCTTATCATGTGCCGCTGGAAGGGGGACAATGATGCTGGTGAACAATTGCTGTGAGAGAGTACCTCGAGGTCGAAGGCCCCTGCTCTAAAGCATAGGTGGGTTTGGCTTTTGTTTGTAAGCATCCGGAAGAAATCACATGTGGTCGATGTGTCTTACTTGATTCCTTGACGTTTCCCAGCCATACCCCAACTTGATTCCTTGACGTTTCCCAGCCATACCCCAGCGCCCTTGAAGGACCTGTCAATTGCTAGAGGTTTAGAATGTTCTTTGAGCATGAGATCAGTGAACCACTAAGATCAAACAAGGTCGGAGACCCGAACATCTTGACCGCTATGACTTCCCTGCTATGACTCTGAGTCGCCAAGGTTGGACGCAGCTAGCTACTTCGTGCCCGGCGAACCGTGCGCCACGCTGCAGCCGAGTCAGCATGTTCAGGAGGCTTCCCAGGATCAGCCATTTGCACCATACATATGTATATATGTATACAAAACACATATATATATATATATATAATTTCATGCTATCTCCCCTCCAAACCTAAGGCTTGTGGGAGCTGTACCATTTATACACACAGACACACAAAAAAACAAAACAACGCAACTTTGCTTAAACAAAAAAAAGACCCGCCAAGCTGTGCTGCAGGTACCAACCGGTAAAGATTGACCGGGAGACGTTGGCTGAGCTCAGGACTGGGATTTCAATGGCTTCGATTTGGGGGCCTGGGCGGCTCGTTGACAGACTCGGAATGGTTGAAAGCTTTGCGGGTTTGCTTTTTTCAGGCGGTCGTTTCAGGAGAAAAAATAATGATATTATTGAAAAAGGGCAAAAGAATAAATGAAAAAACAAAAAGAGAAGTGTGCCTGTGCCAAATGATGTCGTTCAACTTGAGCAACTTGCGCAGCTCGGGAACCAATGGGTACCTGGATTTTACGATGGGCTAGGGGACAGCTTCTGGGGCTTGGCCCAATTTGCTCATCAGCGACTTTCCGGACCTGAGTCTCTCATGTTCTCGCAGGCTGTTTGCGATGACGCGAGCTCAACGATGCTTTGTGGCATGGCTCACGCAATCACATGCTTCCAGCTACATGCGCTTCTTGTAACATGTACCTGTGTGAGTGTGACTGGCATGGAGGTTCCTTGCAACAGGGCTAGCATTGATCATCATGTAGTTGCCGCGTTTGGTTTTTTTTGCCAGCCTGGATTTGGGGTGTCCACTTTCCAATGCTCACCCTGAATTCGGGGACTAGCGGCACCAATTTCACACCCTGAAAACTTCAGCAGGGGCTGGACAGTACTTACAAGTTCACGGATTTCATGGTGTCCTGTTGGAGTCCATAGATCCGCAAGAAAGTTAACTGGCCACTCGTTACCAACTGAATAGCCCCCTGAAGAGAAGATTGGTTTCGATTCGGTGGCTGCGGGGGGAGTCGGAGCCTGGCAAGGGGCATGATCCCTTCGCCACCGACAAGTCTGCAACTCCCTCTCATGAAATTCCCAGGAACTAGGGGCTTGCTGGGGAACCTGAAACTCTTACTGCCAGGCGAAGCCAACCCCACTGTGGTGTAAATGTTCTTCAGGGTATCCTGTCTGAAATTGTTAACCTCGTTTGTTCCGGGGACCTTAGAACCTTAGGCCAAAAATACATGTTTCCAGAAGGTTCCCTTCATCCACTGCCTTGAACAGGGAAGTTTATAGGGCATGCCAAATCAGGGGACACCAATGCAAAACCAAAGCACGAGAAATCTATGAAAGGACTCTGCCAGCGGAAAGCGTAGAAGAGGGGTTCACCCACTGGTTCCAGTAAAACCTCTCTAAGAAAGCCATTCTAGAGAAGCATGGGAACACAAATCAAGCGAACTCCAAAGGAATCCAATGAAGATCCGTGGGGTTTCCAAAGCACAACTATCAGGGGTTCTTCCAATGGAAAACACGGCCTCGTCGGTCAACCCGGGAGGCCCGAGGAGGTTTACACCGCGGATTTCCGGCGCTTCTCCCCGCTGCTCCCGGTGCGCTTCTTCCGGTCCATGATCCCAGAGGCGCTCCGAGAGGAATTTTCATGGGGACGGTCCAGAGATGTCCATTGAAAGCAGCTCCAAAAGAAGATATGGCCATGAGTCATAACCTATGCCTCCATTTTGGGGCGGAAGAACACCCATGCACCACCTATTTTGATGTTTATTAGGGGTGCAGGGTTTTGACCCACAGCCATATCCGACTGGGTGTGATGTGGGTTTTTTTTGAGTGGCTTTTGGGGTTCAGCGAAAAGGGAGCCAAAAGCCACAACTCTCGATGGGAACCAACACCAACCAGCTTGGATGGAAATCCCCTTGCCTTGGGGGTCGTGTCAAAGGCCAACCAAAGAGACACCTATGAGTCACCATGTTTGCCTTGGGGTGATGGGACAAAGGGGCATCAATGATTTTGCAGGGCTACTCTTTCCGGGCTCTTGAAGGGAAGCGAAAGGGACGCCAATGTCTGCTTGATAAAATCGACGCCACAGAAAACCTGAAGCCGTGGTTCCATATGGCTGTGGGTCAAAAAGATGTACCCAACATGGAATCGACGTAAGTGGAAACCTGGACCAAAACCTACGGTCCAATTCATGGTGGTTTCATTTTGACCCACCCTATTCTTGGCGACAAATCCTCTCGGTCGGGAAGGCGGAACCAATCGCCAGGCGGACCGGCCAAATGAACGGTCCGATATGTTCAACGAGTCGATGGAGATGGTAACAAATCGGTACGGGGCGCATTGGAGGTACGGTAAAAAGACAGCCCGGTATCAGCTGCCCAAGGTTCTTCGGGGCGCATTGGAGTGTTCATATTGTACATCATATATATATATATACATATATATATATATATACATATATATGTTGCAACCCATATATAGTCGTGTATATATATATATATATATTATAGAGAAAGAAGGCCGCGAATGCAAAGGCCATGAAGTCGTTGAGCCTCGATGCTGGTTTCCATTCACATAGCAGTCAGCTTTGCTGGGGCGTGCATGCCCATGCCTTCGTTGCAAGACTCCAACGACCTTTTTAAGGGGTAAATGACCTCGCCCAGGACGGCAATACGATATGAAGAACCATTTCTTGAGGAATCCCTGGCTTCAGGTGTGTGAATCACAATGATCACTCCTCAAGTGTGTTTGCTCGCCAAGCGGAAACAGATCTTCTGTGCTAGCTACATGGAACGTTGACAGTTGTTCAGCGGCATCCGTCTTCGCTTTTGTTTTGTGGGTTCCTTACCAAACAAGGTATCCTTTTTTAGCGGGGGTCATGAGCTGACGGAGTTTCAGTGCAGCCTGAGCTAGTTGGCCAGGTGGCTATTGCGGTGTGCAGTGCTTGTGGCAACTTCTTCCATCAGGACCTGTGCTTGTTTCTGTAGGGGACGGGGGGAAGACATCCAAAAGGAAAATGTAAAAAGCAAATGAGCCCAGTCTGTCAACATGTCTGTTTGGGTCCATGTTGTCAACGTGTCAGCCATATTGTTCTTCTTGCCCAGCAGACTCAGAGGGCAACAGCACTCTGGAGTTTGCACAAAAATGGTAAATGAGTGCCAAGCCAGTTCATTTGACCCGGCAGGCAGAGTTCCCTCAGACAGTGGTGATTCCCAGTGACGACAGTCTTCGGGCCACCTGTGAAGGAACTTGGGCTCAAGCCAAACTGCAAGCCACCTCAAAGCATCATAACCAAGGCCCCAGCGTTTGAGCACTCCACCAATATGAGATTTGCCATGATGCAAGCAGACCTTCAATCCAAACTTCCTGGACCAGGGTCTTGGCCTTGGTCACAATTATCATGCAAGCGTTCAACAAAAACTTGTCCTCAGGATAAAGAACCAGGTGCCTGGCTTCGAATTGAGGCCGACTTAAGCTTTTAGTTCCGTCTTGCATTTTGTTGCTTTTGGCTTTCAACTTGTCAAGTGCGCCTGCGTCAACTTTTCTTCGGGGTTTCGGGGCATG